>LPNX010072040.1:1190536-1257102 GCA_001517045.1 Pseudotsuga menziesii | reverse complement strand
ATATATATATATATATATATATATATATATATATATATATATGTTGTATCAATAGATTGCACAATGTGTGGCAATTTTGGGTCAGATACAATCTTTGAGTGTTTCCATGGATAGTAATTCATAAGGGCATTCCTACAAAGGCACAAATCAATAGAAGTAGTACCTTTAATAGGCTTTGTCTTTCCTACCTGAAGCTGGACATCATGAAGACCCTCCTTTGGGATAGTTATTTTACCAAGTCTTCTTGGGTGCTTGTTGATTTTTAGCATGCAGTCATTTTACAAGGGAGGGTGAAATGGAGAGTGGTGGCATTAGATGATTCCTAATCTCTGGATTGCTCCTCTCTTAGTGGTATTTGACACTACTTGATAATTTCAGCTCTATCTATTTTTTGGAAACTTCAATGTGAATATGTTAGATAACAAGCTCAATTATTTCTCTTCATCTTGTCAATTGTGGAAGTAAAAGCTACTACAATTGTTAGATTATATATTTTTGTTGATCAAATATGCCACAGGCTTGGTACATGTTTTGCTTGTATTGTTGTTTTAGTTTCTTTGAGTAAGAGGTGTAAATACCATTGTACATACGCGCCCATTATAATATTCATTATTTGTGGTAAGTAAATTTTTGATAACTTTAACAAGCATTAATTAGCAACAAAAAATGAATAGATAAATAAATAAAATTAAAATTAGAGTTCCTATGACAACGATTAGTGTCATTCTATAATAAGTTTTCATGTGTCAAACTAGATTTTTATGCAATAGGTTGTAGCATTTTACAACAACACTCCTATAACCATCATTACCACCCATAGATAAAACAAGCCTGGACAGCATGTCTTTTATAATTATGGTTTAAGTGAAATCCATTAAAACAAAATAAAATAGTTATACTTGCATCAAACCACACTACAAATGAAATCCATAAGCTAATTATAGAAAAAAGATCCTACAACAATCAATCTCTACTGCAATAAACATAACATACATCTACTAATAAAATAGAGAGGGTAAAATCTTCTTGCTTTGTTTGAAAGGGCCCTAACTCAAAACATAGGATTGTTGAACACTATATAGCTAGCTATAAAATATTATAGTGCTTAATTAAACATAAAGATAATCTATCATATCTAAAGAAAACATAGAGATAAAATGAAATCAAACACCATTCCCAATATTAAACCATGTCTATTAATCAAAAAATCCAAGATAGTGGTACATTCATAAAACAAGGCTTGCTTCATAAAAAACACTACTCCATCCTCTCTAGATTTGCCTTGCAAATAACCATAAACATGAAAATAAATAGAGCTATTAATAGTTCTAAATTAAACTTAACAAAACTATTATATTTTTAAAAAAAAATGGAGAAGAATTTGATCTATAAAATGCAATTGGAACATTGTAGTTTTCTATTTTAGTAACTTTGTGAAATAAAATGCTAAGAACCTCATTGTCTGGCACTAAACTTAGTAACCTTTAAGACCTTACCATATGTTTGATGGGATACTATTTGTAAGCGTCTCTCCGTCATGTGCCAAAATGAGTGGAAGCACATTCTAGAATAGTAGTTGTTTGCAAAGTTCTATATTGACTTCTTATGGTTATGCAACTAGGAAAAAATTTCTTCACATTTTAATCAACAGGTATGGAACCCACAAAAGCATGTAGCATTTTTCTTCTGGTTGTAGCATTCTACAACTAGCAATAATGTTTTCCATTGGGATGTAGCATTCGACAACATGCTATTGTGTTCCCCAAAGAACTCCTACAACCAACATTAGTACTCAAAAAACAAACAATCCTAGAACACATGTCATTTCTCATTGAAGATTAGAAAGAATCTATGAAAACAAAGAAATACAGTTGGACATAGATCAAGACACACACACAAAAAAAAATGTAACTATGTGTAGAAAATATTTCCTACAATAATTAAGGTCTATTGCAATATTTACATAACTTATAGATACTATTACAATATGGATGGTATAACCTAGTCCACTACTTCATTCCATTGGGCCCAAATCGATAGACAAGGGTTATTGAACTCTCTATAACTATTTATAAAAAAAACTAATAGTACTACCTAATTAAGAACAAAGATTTAAATCCTGAAATACATAGGAAATATAGAAATGAAATGAACTAAAATCTACTTCTTAATATTAAACAATATATATTAATCACCAAGTTTGAAAGAGTGCTATGTTCATTAAAAGTATCAATATCATTACAAAATCGAGTTCCTTCTCTCCAACTTGGCCTCAAAACCAACTATCTATAGTGGGAGGTATTTATACATTTATAAACATGAGAACATAAATAGATATTAATATTTCTAACATATTAACAAAATAATACTAAAATAAAAATCTTGTTTAAATAGATGGCTTGTATCCTCATACTTGTAATAAATTTGGGAAACAAATAACAATTATCTCATTGTTTCTTGATAAAATATAGAAGTCTCTAAAATGAGTGTAAGGTTGCTGAAATGTTAGAGGCTGGCATAATTAGGCCTAGCCAAATTCCTTGCTCTACACTAGTGGTTATGGTACCCAAGGTAGATGAATCATGGCGTATGTATCCTTATTGTAGAGAGCTCAACAACATCACCATTAAAGATAAGTTTTCCCATTCATGCCATTGATTAATTGTTAGACGATCTACATGGAGCAATTGTATTCACAAATTTGGATCTTCATTCCTTGTATCATCAAATTTGAATGAAGGATGAAGACATCCCCAAAACATCATTCAAAACTCATTAAGGTCACCGTGAATTCTTGTTCATGCCATTTGGTCTCACAAATGTGCCTTCCACATTTCAAGGTTTGATGAATTATATTTTCAAGCCTTTCCTTAGAAATTTTGTGTTCGTATTCTTTGATGATATAGTAATCTATATCAAGTCTTAGGAACAACATGTTCAACATGCTAACGTGGTGCTACAACTACTAAAGGAGCAAGAACTATATGCTAATACCTCAAATTGTTTATTTGGGATAAAGGAGGTGGACTATTTGGGTCATATTGTATCTCATGAAGGTGTCAAGGTAGACCCTAACAAAATTAAATCCATGATGGACTGGCTGATTCCCATAACTGTAAAGAATATTCGAGGATTATTAGGTCTAAAAGGTAGGTATGAAAGGGTACAACCACAATTTTGTTCAAAACTATGGAAGAATAGAAGCTCCTCTAATAACATTACTTAAGAAAGATGCATTTTCTTGGACTCGAGAGGAAACTCAAGCTTTTCAATAACTAAATATTGGCGAAGGATATGGAGATAAAACTTGTACATGAAAAATATGTAATCTTATTGTACCTTGTATGCAATTTTGAGCCTCATATTCCCTATACTTCCAGAGATACGATTCCTCCAAATGAAGGTTCCAACCTCCTCCAGAATACAATCATAAACATGCGACCTAGAGAGAATTGATATACCTCAGGCTAGGAAGGTCCAAATAATATTTCACAAGATGTTGCAAATAGGGAACAAACTTTAGTTTATGTGGTCATAGTTTCAGACCCTAAAGGTGAAACAATGACACATGGAAGTCCGTACAAGTTTGCTATGCTGAACAGTCCTCAAACAAGTCACCTTGGGAAATTTCGAATAAGTTCCACTTGGGGAATATAGTTCTGCACTAACCTGTGGGGTTGGAAAGAAGATAGAGTAGGCTATCTCAGAAAGAAGTTTAAGAATTTAAGAAGTAGGAATTTAATAGATATAGCAGAATCAATATCAGACAATTCTAAAGACTAAATGGGAGAAAACTATGATTTCATGCTCCAGACATTTCCCTCCACCAATCAGTTGAAAAATGAGGACTACGAAAGTTTCCCCAGGAGGGGCATATTTCTATGGAAGAAGTTTATTATTCTGTGTATTTTAAATTTTTGACCTAATATTGCTGCCGAAAAAACTAGGGCATTAGATATTGTGCAGTTTTGTCCACAGTTTTTGGAAAATAAGTATGTTGCTAAACTCTCCTTGAGGAGACGCAGCTTTCAATCCAATCAGATATGAAATTTAACTAAGTTGAAAAATTACGGTTTCTCTATAAACCCTACGTCCGCCAGAAGTAGTCTTCCATTAAAGCTTTCAAGCAAGCATCAAGTTGAAGCAATCTCATTGGTAAGTTCTATCATCTCTATTTCCATTTGAGGCTCTTATTTGTATCATGATGATGAACTGGTGCAGGGGTTCAGACAAAAACCAACCCAACCAACACCTCCAAGATATTCAGCTTCCTACACTTGGCAGGATCTCCAAATTTAGCTTTAAACACCAAATTCCACACTAAAATTTCCTTCCTGCAAATTTCCTTCTGCCTTTGCCTTTCCGCAACAAGCATTCAGCAACCCCGTTTCTGCATCCGCCTTTCCCCATGTGGGATGCAAGATGCAGAATCTTCGTTTTCCAAACGTGCCTTCCACACTTTCCTCTCCGCAGCTTGGATTGCGAGATGCAGGATGCGGAATTCCAAATACCCAAAGTTGTACCTCCGCAACTTTCCACCCCCAAATCTTTCCCCGCAATATTTTCTGATCGTTAGATCTTTTTGTTGCGGCGTTCACCACAGCCGTCAATTTTCCTTTTTATGTGGATCGCCCAAACCTTGGCAGATCCATTATCTCCCTCCCAACTCCAGTTGCGGATTCCTCCTGGACCGTCAGATCTACATCTGCGGATCCAATCTCCACCATCCATTTTCTACAAAAACCCATTAAGTGAAAAAACTTGTGTTCTGCACAGATTTGATCAAAGAATTGATAAATGCGACTTTCAACCTCTTCGATCCATCAGTCTATTCCTCCTATGCCTGCATATACCCTATCCTTCAATGATTCCAACAAAATACAACTCTTAAACCAACAATTGCAGAGAAATCTACAAATATTCATGAAAACATCGAAATCGCTCTGAACAGCTACAATGCTCAAATTAATGCATACATCTAGACTAACAGCACTCAAAACACATGGCTAACTTCTATTAGGGAAATAAAATCAAATACACACAACTCTTGCTCTCTTTCATCCTCCTCAAATATTTACAAGTCGGCATAGACATAGGTCTTTCTGCCTCTCTACAAAACGCAGTTTTCTTCTGAAAGATGGAACCCTTTCAACCTCTACAATCTATCTATTTAATCTACTCTACTACCCATCTATTGAGTCGGTCATGTAAGAAATTTACAAAGAATGATGTAAAACGTCTATCTAAACAAACGGTTCAGCGGTTGATCTCCATGCAGGGAGTCACAACTCGCTATTACTCCTACAGCTCTAACAACTTATGGCTAAGCAGAATGACTCATCACTATCTAGAATATTCATAAAAACATAGGTTATTTACAATGTAATAGTCTAGAGACTCTTAAATCAAAATGTGTAGACCCCTTCTTAGGCCTGATCTAGCATTGAACTTGGAATTTGAAATGGAGAGCAGGATGCTCTTGCATCACGAACAATACCAAGCTTGAGGAAAATCTTCAAGGAGTCCAAGACTTTCAGGCATGGAAGTATAAAGTGCTTCTCATACTTGAAAAATCATGACTTGGAGAACTATGTCAATGAAGAAGTTGCAGATCCAGAGGGAGTTGATGACAAAGAACAAGAAGGACTTAGTCAAAGCTAAGAGGATTATTTCCATCTCCATTGGGTATCACATGTATCATCCTTGAAGAATCCCAAGGATATTTTCGATGCCATGACCAGCCTGCACGAAGGAAAGAACATCAACAAGAAGATGAACTTGAGAATGTAACTCAAGGATGTGAATATCCAGATATCAGAAAGCATTCAATCGTAGTTCACAAGGATCTCCTAGATCAATAAGAAACTAGAATACATTGGAGACAATGTCAAAGAAGTATAAGTGGAGATTACAACCTTGAATGGTCTCCCAAATTCATGGGAATCTTTCATTCAAGAGATTTTCTCTAGAAGGAATATCACTTATGGAGGAATGCACGTAAGAAGAAGCTTGATTGATAACAAAAGAAGAAGAGATGAATGAATATGACAATCAAGCCCTAACAACTCATGCAAAGAAGAAAAACAATAAGAAGGAAGAACATTCTCGCAAGAATAAAAGGACTTCAGAACAAGGACATCTCACAGCTCAGATGTTTCAGTTGTGATGAGAAAGGACACCTTGTGAAAGAATATCCAAAGATGGAAGAATGGAAGGATGATATGATCAAAAGTACTAGTCAATCATGCATAATAATAATTGGAGACCTAAAGGGAAGTTTCTTAACATCTTCCAAGTAGATATACAAGATCAAGCATACAACAAATGGAAGTATCAAGAGATACAAAGTAAGGTTTGGGGTTTCTCTCAGAAAGAGGGAGTCGACCATGGCGATACATTACTCTAGGGTCCAGACGCACCTCTTCAGTGATGAATGTTACACTAAACAGTTGGTGTAATCAAAGTAGAAGGAAAGACAGAGAAAAATCCAGGATTTGGGGCTCTATACATAGAACCACCTATGCGTAGAAGGATTTGTACAAGCTCAATAGGAACCCACATGATAGCACATAGAGTTACATGAGGAGCTTGAGTATCAACTAAAGTTATGGTGATCGCAACATTTACTACAAGGTTGAATATAGAAGCCTACAAAGGAGGAGAAGCTCATAGATTGGTGCAAGAGAAACTTTCAACAAGGCTCGAAATAAAGGATCTTGATACCCAACGACCTTGAGAGGTGACATAGATGGATACAAATAAGATTAGAAACAAAGAAGGCTACCTGTCACTCCAATGTCTCGATGCAGTGAGTACAATATGGAGAGGGAGGATGGTGCTCCACTTCAGAGGGAGTGACTATGTTAAATCTCAAAGTTTGATAATCTTGACATGACTCTCATTTTCCTTAGCCAAGAAAAATGTGTGTTTGAGATAATATTTGAGATGTTGGGATACACAAATGAGATCAAACTTGAAGTCAATATGTGATCCTAATTCAGAAATAGTTAATGACACAATCTATAGGCAGAAGATTCGTTCATTGATGTACTTCACGAACATGAGGTCGGATACTTGCCTTAAGAAAGCACACCACAATGAATATGTATTTCTATGAAGTTGCCTTACAAGGCCACTTAGGACCTTACTAATCCCATTGTGACCAACAAATACTAAAGAAACAACCCCAATGCCGAATCTTCTATATCTCAAGAAATATAAACCTAAATCACCGACACCTAAGATACTTGAACTTGTATCAACAAAATATCAAACATTTCTCACACTAGTAGTAGCAATACTAGATCCAAATCCATCAACACCTACACCAACAACTAGAGAACATCTCTCTCTACAAACAAATCCATGAATAGGAAAAATAAAAGGAAAAATAGCTATCACCAATATCCAAAACATCGGAAGAAGGATGTGACAAAGACATACTCTCTTCGATCCAATTACCCAGGTGTGACTTTTGAAGAGTACAATCACTGTCAGGGGATCTAGCACTAACATGCAAAATAACCATTCAAAAGATTCAAGTACTAAAACTTCTATTGATAAGCACCATCAATTTTTCAAACAAAGATAAAATGAGGGACTTATGCTTCAAGTCCACCTCCACAAAAACGAGAGGATTCACTCTAAGAGAGACTTGATGACCATATGACAAAAACAACTTACCAAATTAACGTGCAAATAGGTCAACAAAAGGATGTAAATCTACTAAAATAGTAAGAAACTCCAATCAAAGAGTCTGTTAGTGGAATATTCTACAACTGAAACTATATCTTACTCTTTTGTTTCTATGGGGTGGTTGAGTCCCAATCGACAGAAAAGAAACCAATTATCACAATAATCCTAAAATCTTAAGCCTTATTTCATGGTGTTTGAGAAGGGGAGGAAGAGAGGAGAATACCTATTATAGCCTTGAATTTTGATGGATTTCCTTTATGGATATCCCTACATCTCCTTGAGTTTCCTTCACACCTGCAAATGTCACCACAAAATCCTTCCTACTATACTACCAAACTATATTTAAGAAATATAGGTTAGATCTAATTTCCTACCAATTCTACATCAACAAAAAACATGAAGGGAAAACATTGAACAAGAATTGGGAAGAAAACTAAATTGATTCATAATAGATGAACATGGAGAAATACTTAAAACCTTTGAAGATGTCTTCCTTCTCCATAGCATATATACCTACTCCTCTATCATCCATGGCTTTGATGCCCGAAAACCTTTGGAGTAGAAAAGCCATTTCTAGCCCTCAATTCCTCCAGCATGCATTTACTCTCAAATTTGTCTCATTTAATTCACCTCATATTCCTTCCTTATATGGCATTGGGTTTTGTGCACTCAATCACTTAACCATGAATGTGGGATTAATTGTTTTTAATTTTTTTATTATTTCCTTCAACAAACCCACTTTACCTAGTTTTTTAGGCATCAAATTTGATTTCCAATATTTCTAGGGCAATTAATACCCATGTTAGGCATTTTTTCATTTTATCAATTATAGGAACTGGGTTTTGGTCCTTAAGTGGTCATGGACTTAGACACTTTATGAGCCACCTTTGTCTTCAAACATTTCTTCCTTTGTTGAAGTAGTGGTCAAATGAGAGATCAAAACTCTCAATTATTCCAAAATTTTGATCTTCATGTTGTGGGAAAAATAGAAATATGTTTTCAGACCAACACTCTCAAGGGTGATAATTTTATTGTTAACAGACGCCCCCTAATGTGTGAGGTCTGGAGCTATATTGATGGCCGAAATACATTGAGAGTTCTTTTATTTTGATACTCTTCATACTGATACTCTTTGATGATGAAGGTAGGATGGTAAAGGAGTACGATCTTGAGTGTAGGAGTTGAAAAGCACCTGTAAGTCAAACAAGGCAATAACCCAGATATACAATATATTCTTGAGGCAGGTATACCCATTCTCAACAGTAAACAAGCGCGACCATGAACAATACACAATGGATCCATGTCAAAAAGCAAAAATGCATACATGCACTTTTTTATGAGTGCCAAAATATCCAGGTCTTTATGGTGCTTTGACATGGCAAACTAATCTTGTGCAACTCAGGCAGTGCATCGATGAGTATTACAATTGTTTTTCCCAAGGTTTTCAAAACAATAGTCCTAGTTTATGTCATATGAATAAATGAGATGATGTCAAGCATAATTAAACACCATATGATTATTGGTCATTGATGTATACCGTTAAAATATGTGAGGAGGCCCACCGATAATGATGATGGACTACAAGGTACTGGAGTACACACTGACAAGTGTGAATAAATGTTTTGATGTCGAACACTTTATAGAATCAAACAATCAGGGGCCATTAATGTATACCCGCTATCATTTGCGAGGAAACTTGCCACTATTGGTTGTAAGATCTAAGGTACTCACTCGGGTTCTTATATCCATTTCATAGATAATGATTTGGTGTTGATAGGAATGGATCTATCAAAAGGAGGGAAATGCATCTTACATCAACTAACATGAAACCGAGATCAATATGCTGATATAATTTCATAGAGCTGCTAGATCCAACACTGTATACTGACACAACGAAGGCCGACATGATTGGTTAAGAATATTTGAGGAATGGCCGACACTAGTTTCACTTCCCTTGAACACATAGCATGATGCATAGTGACACTTGGAAACATAAGACATGAGTAAGAAGCCATTATAAAATTCGTCGATTCCAGATGAATTAATGAAAACTCCATAAATGACAGGAAGGGTAACATATCGGTGGAGATCTATTCAAATTACTGGTACAACTTCCTAAGGCCGATGTAAATGGTTTACTTATAATTTATGCAAGGATGTGTTGTGTTCAAGGGCAACAAGAAATGACTATTTCCATTTTCTCGATGATGAATTATGAATAGATTCAGTAAAATTCCTTTTTTCATATTTTTGTATTTCTTAATTTTTAGTACTTTTCCATGTATTAGCTCGAAAAAGAATAAAGAATGTTATAATATATATGAGGGAATGAGTATTGCAAGGCCATGTGCCTATGTTTCAAGGGCACGGGTCAAGCCAAGACGAGGATATGTAGTGCAAACATGGGCAGAGCAAGTTGTGCGACTCTTTCAGATGTTCCCTCTATAGGTAGACTATTTGAAGTAGTATTATGTGTCCACGAACAATCAAATAGAATCAAATAAATTCAATTTTTATCCCATATGGGGTCATGGCCAAGTAGGACAAAGACAATGAGATTTTACTTCAAACGGATTCTTTTGAAAAACTACCAAAACCATAAAACACCATGAATCGTGTTATATTATTAAAATCCTGAATCAAATAGTTTGAACATGTCAATTTCTCCAAAATCTTGTAAAACTAATCATAACCCAACCATTTAGTCAACAAATAGGCTTTAATATATGCGCATTTAATATTTGAAATATTAGAAATAAGTGGGAATTATCCTAGTATTCGAATGGATATAACAAAGATAAGTAGAATACTCATTTTTTACCATTCTTGTAGGACTCGCCTCCTTCAAGAATTTCTTTCAGAAGCAATGAACCATTATTCAGTGATATGTCAGTTGTAGGTAAGTTTTCATGAATCATGATGGATCAGAAAGTCAAAATAGTTCGTATGTGTTATTGAATTTTCCATATATTCAATGTTTTATGATTTTTTTGATATTTTATTTTGAAGAAAAGTAAAAAAGGAGAAAGTGTTTATACTACTATTTTTGGTGTGTGCAAAGTTACCGCCAAAATGTCTTGAACTTAAACACACTTTTTGGCTGATGATGTAATCAATTTTACTTTACACAAAGGAATGCTTCTTCGGCTTTTACTTATGCTTTGAAATATTTGCTCAATTATGGTGCCATGCATTCAATGTACATGCTTGATTTATCGGAATGGTGTATGGCAAAGATGCCAATCAAGTGCATAGTTAGATAAGGAATGAGCTAGACTATTTGAACTTCTAGGAACGTGAATATACTCTATGAATTCAAAAATACATTCTAGAAGACGAACTCGTAGAAATTTTATAAACTGCATAGGATCATGAAAATGATATTGATTGTTTAACTGAGATACAACAATTTACGAGTCCAGTTTAACAATAATTCGTTGAATGCCAAGGGTGTTAGCCTTGACTAGAAGCTTGATGTATGTGTTATACTCTACAACATTATTGGGCGCAAGTCCAAGGAAAGAGCCTCCTGAACTAAGAATTTGATTGTTAGGTGTGAATATTACCCATGCGGCAGAAGCAATGTCTCTACAGGCACGGCTAGTGCCATCTTCGTATCCCAAATAAGTGAAAGTTTCTAATGACAACTACCAAGTAGAAATACCAAGCAAGATAAGTGTGTGCACGAAATAACTATTGTACAAAGTTTTTTACATAAAATACAACATAATACAATAAATGTTGCAAGGCCTCAATGCCTCCACAAAGTATTTCTTGAATACTGTTGGGTAAAATATTGGCTAAAGTATTTCCTGAGGCTCAATGCCTACACAAATGTCGTTTGAAATTTTGGCTAAAGTAGGGCCAGTTGCATAGTGTTGGGTAAAATATTGTCTTGAATAATTCACCTAATATTTAATTATCAAGCGGGGTTGGTAGGCTTAGAGTTGTTACAAAATATATCCGAATATAGAGGGATTCCTAGGGTATCGTGGTAATAATTTTAGTAAAGAAAAGATTGAAAGGTCTTTCAAAATGAAAAACAAAATTGAACTCCTAAGAATCCAACTTCTTAAGATAACGAAAACAGAGTACTAGGGCAGAGTGGCATCAAGTTATACTACTCTACTCTATAAACAACTACTAAAAGCCTAAGATATGGACAGTGTGATGACAACAAATAATCCTTTATAAGAAGGTCTATTTTACCGATAAATAACTTTTTGGAACTAGTTCCACAAAGAAGAATTTACAACAACTGGTTATGTTTCCTAAAAACTATACATGCAACTAATAGATGGACACTAATTCCATTCTCCTTGACTATTTTGAGGGTAAGGATTTACTGTAATTGCGGCATGAGCAAGAGAAGTGTCAAAATGGATTTCAAATGAGATGAAGAAACTAAAGGGAATCATATCTAACTTAATCTCTACGAAAATATGTAGATTAAGAAATGTCCAATTACAAGCTATAGTAAACATGATCATCTATAAACAAATAACTCCTACTTGCAAACGATAAAATAATACTACAAGAAGGTAGACATGATTTATGAACAAACAGAAAACTTATAAACATGATTTAAATTCTATCCTATAGATTCCTTTAATAACTATATGATCGAGAGAACAAATCGTATTACTATGAGCAATGTATAAGACACTCAATCTATTAATGAATTTAAACTTCACATGCAAAGAATCAAATCAAATCAAAGATTTAATTACAAATCAATACAATAGATCAAAACACATGACATAATTCTTAGGAATAAGGTGAAAAGAATGGAGAAATAAGCATAAGGTTTAACAAGTAGTCTAAACAATATCATCTAAGGGTCTTAAGAGAAAATACAATCATTGTCTAACTACTACTATCAAAACAGAATCAGAAAACTAAAGAGATAAGGTCAAAACATCTAAAAATGCACAAGGTTAAATGAAAGACTGGATGGCAGACTAAAACGAAGGTCTATATGAGAGGCAGAACTGGTTGTCTGAATGACTGTCTCTCTGAAGAAAATACTAAAACTTCAAGAAAAGAGTGAATCTGAATGATTTGTTTAGAACAACTGACTCATGCATATGCTAATGAAATGTAAAAGAGAAAAAATTAAATCTACTTAATAATTGAATTTCATAGCAACATAATCTAAACTAGTTCATAATTCAAAAAGGAAATTATATCATTGAACAAACTGAAATACACTTGATCCAATTCATGATAAAAACAAAAGTGAATAAAGCTAAATTTACTGTGACTTAATCAAAGGAATCTAGTCTAAGAACCAAAAAATGAACTGTAAAGACTTTGAAAAGGAATTTGGAAACTATCCTAAGCGCAACTGGTTGCTAACGTATAAAGGAAAACTACATAATCAGCATGATATTAAAATGAGATCTATGATACAAAAAGTAATTAACATAAACGATTACAGGAATGGAATTGCAGAAAAAACTTATAAATAAGACTATACTAGTTACACAAAAGGGAAATAACAAAGAATACACGAAAATGTAAAGCTCTGGTTGTCGGGGGGGCCTCCCAACAAACAGAGTGTTGCCTTGCTAATGGAACACGATCATGCACATCGTAATAGAACTTTCATTAAAACAAAATATAGCATTACAAAGTTTTGTGGTGAACTGATAAGATGGCTAACTATCTCACTATCCTTACTAACTCCATTGATCCTATTAGCTATTAATCATTAACCACGAGCTATCAACTATTAACCTTCAACAATTAACAACTTTTCGCATGAGATCATCTGTATATATAGTGTTTTTACATAAGGCGAGAAAATCGACTATTGTAGTGGTCGACTGCTCTTAAGATAAAGCAATCATTATGACAGGTAACTACATTGATAACCAACATATGGCGTTTCCTCCTCCTTCACAGATCTGGTTCTTCTCTGAAGCGTGATGTGGCATACAAACTCAATCTTGATCGGAACTGGCATCAAGGTGTCACACAGAGACATCATACGAGTGCTCTTTCGGAAGGAGGCTCATGCTAACATGATGGCACGTAGTCACAACATTTTGCGGCTTTGACATGCCTTTAACGCTCAGGAATCAATTGATAGCAATGCGCGGTTGATTCAGTGGTTTGAACGGTGAGCTGGACAATGTGTTGGATATGCTCTATGCACATCTAGGATAGACGCAATACATGCCCGTTGGTTCGTTGAAGACCATGACTCTGCAATGACAATTTCATACATTAGGATATCATTACATATCATTGAATTTAGACAAGAAAATCGTGAAATAATGCAGAATAAAACATAACTTGCATAAATTAAAATATGACCATACCTGCTACTGAACGACGAACTGTATGGTAGAAAAAATGCCAAAAGGTAACAAAACATGTGTTCAATATGTAAAATATTTAGCCAAAATTGGTGACAAAATGAGGATCAACACATACCAATTAGCCCTACCACATCTTATTCAAATACGTAATGTTTTCAATCTTTCCATTTTGAAAAAATATGTTCATGATGCTCATGTGATCGATTCAAATATTATATAGGCGGAACCAAAAGGAGACATCTAGGTGGGACCCTAGTGTATTCTCAACGAGAGAGAACTTTTACTCAAGAACCGTACCATCAGACAAGTCAAGTTGTAATGGAAGCACCTTAGTCCGGAAGAGTCCACTTAGGAATCGTAAAGTAATATGCGGGAGCCATATCCGACCCTACTCCAAGATGACAAAATTGAAGAATATGACATAAAGTTAATAACACTGAGGATAGTGTTATCCTCTAAGGGAAGGTGTTTGTGATACACCAAGATTTAATAAATTTTTAATAAATTCTTTTAGAATATTTTATTTTATTTAAATAGTTTTGACAAAATGTCAAAAATAAAACAGATGTAATGGATTATTCTTTTATTAATAAAAGATACTGAAGCGGAAATAAATGAAATAGTTATTGAAGAGTGTTTGATAACCCACCAGAGGAAAAGACAAGTGGTTGTAGCTTCTGAGTGAGAACTCAAGGTGTAGGAGACATCTTCCCCAAAATCAGGTCACAACTCTTTGTTGACTGCTAAAAAGCAGGAGGCTCATAAATAACCAAGTCCTAGGAAAAATACTATATAATGGTATGTCCATTAGCAAGAAAGATGCTAGCATTGGATGGGGATTGAATCTGATAATGCAAGAGATGGTGTATTAAGTGGATTTTGCTCTTATGGTTCAGCGAACAGGCTCGAGGGTTCTAAATCAAGTCATTTTGGCTTCTCTAGGATTTAGTTGAGAGGAATGGCATTTCCATTTATGTTTTCCTGACAGTGGTGCCAGGTTCCCTATCTTATTTCTTAATTGATTAAAACTAGTTACAAAAAGATTTCTATGTTAACTAGGAATTGCAACTATATTCTTTTAGCATAAATATATTATGCATCTGAATAGAAAAATGATCTATTATGCATCTAAATAGGATATGGTTTTATCACGCATCTGTTCAATAATCACTCCTATTATGTTTTTAAAGCTAGACCTTCGTTTATGTTATTATATTCATGCCTGTAAAATACCAGATTTAGTTCTTAATGTATCTTTGACTAGGCATCCATACCCAAATCGAAGGTCTCTAGTAATGTGTTTTTTTATAACAACTAGTAAATTGAACACAAGCTACTGTACATCTAGTTAAATGTTATAGACTAAATTTGCTTAGATTACAACACAATATTTTAAATAAGGTTATTTAAAGACCAAAACCGTACTAGGATATATTATAACTTTAGTTAAAGACTTAAGGAACCCTTTTAATAAATCTAAGGATATTAGCAATAATTTTTTCTATCCATGGATTTTATTAATCAAGTATTGAAATCTCAAAATTATTCGATTCATTCATTAACTAGTAGTCCCCGACTGAGTCGAGGGTATCAAATTTAAAGCTTGGATCCACTTCCATGATTTGGTGTTAACATCTATCATGAAAGTGCAGCTAAATCAGTGCATCAACTTCCATAATTTAATAACTAAAATCTAATCTACAGGACGCACATACTCTTAACAACAACAAATCTTATCAAATCCAATGCGTGGCAGTAAGTCCATCGTATATAGAATCCATGGTATAATTTTGGCATAATAACTAGATATATCCATCAAAAGGAATTAAACTTAACGCATACAATTTAATAGTACAAACCAAGGGCGGTCGCTGCCAGGCAATTCAAAGAATTCAACTCATAATAATTACTTCTTAAACCTCCAGTAATACACAATAATCGTTTATGTAACAATTTGGCAAAATCCCTATGGGTCACTTTAATCTTTAAAACATTAATACCATCAAATGTTAAATAAGAACGGATTCGATATCCTTGTGGTAGTAAGACCATCAATGATGGCATCCACTATTTATTAATAAAACCAGTATTTAATTAACGTTACAGGTTAACCAAAATGGAGGTAAGCCCATCCATGATGGCACCCACGAAAGGATCTTAATACATAAAACAAGCAATATACACACATAAACCCGTTAAAATAAATTCTTGAGTAGAGAAGGGTTGCGAAGATCTTTGTCCATTCAAATAAAAACCCTCGGGATTGAAGCAAAAAGAAACCCAATAACTTATCTGGTGTAAAAGGAAAAATCCTGGCTCTCTTCATAATAGCTTGAACCCTTTGTTGGAGTCATTATCCAACTTACACACTTTATTTGGTCTATTTCGGCCTAATTACCCACTATTCTAAGTTTAATTGACTCAATTGGCATCAAAAATACTTCCAAATCTATAACTACTGTAATGACCTGAAGGAAATAATGGTCATCTATAACTTAACTGGAAAAGCAGATATTTGGTGGCAATATATAAATAAGGTAAAAGGTATAAAAGAGCGATACGTAATTTGGAAAACCTTGAAATAACATTTTAAACGAAAGTACATTTCAGAAGAGTACTATGAATAAAAGGATAAGGAATTCTACAAGTTAAGGTTAGGAGCTATGATCATGAAAAAACTCTATAGTAAATTCATGTGTCTACTTCGTTATGTACCATATATAATAGATTAAAAACAAAAAATACAACTCTTTCTCAGTCGCTTTCCTATCATGTTTAAGGAGCGGATTGAGTATGACAATCTGAATATGTTGGAAGAAGCAATGAGAAAAGCGAATTTATGTTATGATAATAAAAAAAGTAAAGAGAAAATGTAGCAAACTGGAAAACTGAATGACGATCATTAACTTTGAATCGAGAGAGAAGAATAATAAATTTTACAAAAATACTGGGAACAATTATAAAGAGTAACAAGGAAGTAACTATAAAGGTTTTAAACCACAAAACCCTGCACCAAAAGAAAAAGAACCTCCCACCAAACTATGCACAAAGAGAACCCTTAAAATGTTGGAAATGTGGCAGGCCACATTATTTTAAAGACTGTCCTATAAGAAAGAAAAACTTTAATAATGTTCATTTCATTCAGGAGGCTATTATAGATGGAGACATTGCGAGAAGCATGCCCAGAATTAATGCTACATTGGAGAATCAACAAGCAAACCATCAAACTTCAACAGTCGAAATCGAAGGTATCATAAAAGTCAACCCATTTTTATACAAATTGATCCAGGTGCAAGTTTGGGTCATGTATCACTTATGATCGTTGAATTATGTATGTTAGTACCAACAAAAATTTGAAAAATATTAGCTAGTACACTTTGCCACAAGTACTAAACATAATGTCACTAGTTATGTGAAAGACTGTGAAATATGGATGAATGAATTTAATACACATGTTGATCTGAATATTTTACCATTAGGTTCTTATGATATGTTTATAGGAATGGATTGGCTATCAAAACACAAAGTAATTTTGAATTGTTATGATAAAATGTTTACATGCATAGATGATACTGGAAACACAATTAAAGTAAAAGGAATTCCCAGAAAGATTACGATCAGAGAGATCTCGAGTCTTGACCTTACTAATGAAAAGATATGTACATGAGGGATGTAAAGTATTCGGTATCTACGTAATGGATGATAAAGATAGTGATAACAAACTTAAAATACAATATATACTTATCTCGAAGGATTTTAAAGACATCTTTCTAGAAGAAGTTCCTAGACTACCTCTGAAAAGAGACATAGACTTTACAATCGGTCTAATACTCGGAGTGGTACCAAAATCGAAAGCTTCGTATCGGATGAATATAATAAAACTTACGAAACTTAAATCACAATTGCAAGAACTAATTGAAAAGAAGTATATTCGACCTAGTGTTTCCCCTCGGAAAGAAGAAAGACGAAACTCTAAGATTATGGATAGAATATCGACAACTAAATAAGATGACTATTAGAAATCGATATCCTTTACCCCAGACAGATGATCTGTTCGATAAGTTTCGAGGGGCAACAATCTTCTCTAAAATAGATCTAAGGTTCGGATACCATTAGATATAGATCAAAGATGAATACATCTTTAAAACTTCTATTAGAACCCGTTATGGTCATTAAGAGTTTGTCATAATGCCTTTTGGGTTAACAAACGCACCTACAACCGTTATGTGCTTAATGAATATTATTCTAAGTAACTATCTAGATAAATTTGTAGTCATATTCATCAACGACATACTAATTTACTTGAAGAATAAACAAGAACATGAAGAACACCTAAGAAAAAATTTACAAGTATTAAGAGAACAACAATTGTTTGCTAAGTTTAGCAAATGCAACTTCTTTACAGACATAATTCAATATCTAGGACATGTAGTGTCCAAGGATGGAATATTTGTCGACCGCGACAAGGATAAGGCTATCACTGAATTGTCAATTCCTAAAAATGTATCGGACATAAGATTGTTCATGGGGACTAAGGGTTATTATCAAAAGTTTATAGAAGGATTTTCTAAGATATTCTACCCCATAACTTCACTGCAGAAGAAAGGTAAGAAGTTTGATTGGAATGAAAAGTGTAGGGAAAGTTTTAATAAATTAAAACATCTGTTAACTACCACCTCTATCTTAAAAATCGTTAACCATTTTAAATATCTCGTCATATGCACAGACGCATGTACGGAAGGATTAAGCGCGGTGTTAATTAAAGAGAATTAAGTTGTGGCCTATGAATCTGGAAATCTAAAAGAACATGAAAAGATCTACGCTACACACAACTTAGAACTTGCTACAATTATACTGCATTAAATATGTGGCGACACTACCTCATCGGAAGAAAATTTGTGTTAATATGAGATAACATGAGTTTAAAATACTTATTTGACCAACAAAATATAAATGCTAGACAAATTAGGTGGTTGTCATTCTTAAGTGAATATGGCTTCCAAATAAAACATATGAAGGGAAAATAAAACAAAGTAGTGGATGGTCTAAGTCATCATGTAAATTTACCATTTGCAATCAGTAAATGCGAATCAGATTTGGAAAATCAGAACTTAAATGTAGAAAATTATGATAAAGAATACAAAACCTTAAGAGAAAAGACTGTTGAAAATGAAAAGAACCAAATAAAAATAGATTTTAGTTTGAATGGAATTGGAATACTGCTGCATAAAAATGTATTGTACATACCAAATATAGCAGAAATCAAATTAACTGGTAGGAATGAGTTACACAAATAACTCTATTCAAGACATCATGGATACCAAAAGATGATCACCATGATCAGAAAGAACTTCTTCTGGCCTAACATGAAAAAAGAGGTAGTAGAGTACTTAACTTGCTGCATCGAATTTCAACAAGTAAAGGTAGAACACCAACATCCAGCAGGGTTACTGCAACCGCTACCCATTCCAAAATGGAAGTGGGAAATAATCAACATAGATTTTATAACATGTCTACGTAAAAATTTTAGGCAGCACGACTCAATCATGGTCATAGTCGATAAATTATTCCAAAATGGAAGTGGGAAATAATCAACATAGATTTTATAACATGTCTACGTAAAAATTTTAGGCAACACAACTCAATCATGGTCATAGTCGATAAATTAAGTAAAGAAGATCATTTTATTCCAAGGAAATCTACTTATTAGGGTGTGAACATCGCAGATATATTTATGAAATGGATTTTCAGGTTACATGGTGTACCAAAGGTAATATTCTAAGATAGAGATGTAAAATTTACATTAAATGTTTGGAAGGATTTGTTTAAAGGACTAGGCACACAATTGAATTTCATCACTGCGTATCATCCACAAACAAATGGACAGACTGAAAGGGTAAACCAATTCCTAAAAGACATGCTTAGAATGTATGTAATGGACAAACCGGGTAAGTGGGAAGAGTAATTGCACTTAGTAGACTTTGCTTACAATAATCATTTTCAAGTATCAGTTGGTATGAGTCCTTTTGAAATTTTGTATGAACGCCAATGTAATATTCCAATTTCCTATAGCAGTCTAGTTGATAGATTAATGTTAGGACCTAAATTATTAAAGTATACGGAATTAACCATGAAACAAGTACAACACAATTTAAAATCTTCTCAAGACAGGCAGAAAAGTTATGCAGATTTTAAAAAAACTCCTCGAGAGTTCCAGGTAGGTGAGCATGTGTATATAAAGATAAAGCTCAAGCAAAGCTCTCTAAGATTGAGAAAGTACTCAAAACTGGCACCCATGTATTGTGGGCCATTTGAAATTTTGGCTAAAGTAGGGTCGATTGCATACCAATTAGCCCTACCACCTACTATTAAAGTACATAATGTTTTCACGTTTCCATTTTGAAAAAATATGTTTACGATGCTACTCATGTCTTCGATTGGAATGCTATCGAGGTGGAACTCGACGGAGAGTTACAGGTGAGACCGAAGCATATTCTCGACAAGAGAGAACTTTTACTCTGGAACTGTACCATCACAAAAGTCAAGGTGCAAAGGAAGCACCTTATTCTAGAATATTTGACTTGGGAATTGGAAAGAGATACGCGGGAGGCATATCCAATCCTATTCCAAGATGAAGATATGAAAGAATAAGACATAAAGTTAATAACAATGAGGATGGTTTTTTACTCTAAGGGAAGGTGTATGTAATAAACGAAGATTTAATAAATTGTTATTAAATTCTTTTAGAATATTTTATTTTATTATTTTAAATATTTTGACAAAAAGTAAAAAATAAAACAAATGAATGGATTATTCTTTTATTAATAAAATATACTAGAGGAGAAATAAATGAAATAGTTATTGAAGAGTGTTTGCTGACCCACAACAGGAAAAGACATATGGTTGTAGATGTTCAGTGAGATCTCAAGGTACATGAGGCATCTTCCCTAAAATCATGTCACAACTCTTTGTTGAGTGCTAAAGAGCAAGAGGCTCATAAATGACCAAGTCCTCGCCAATATTTTATATAATAGTATATCCATTAGCTAGCATGAGGCTAGCATTGGATGAGGATTGAATCTGATAGTGCAAGAGATGGCACATTAAGTGGATTTTTCTCTTGTGGTTCATGGAACAAGATCGGAGGTTCTGGAGAAACTGATTCTGACTACTCCAAGAGTTGGTTGAGATGAGGACTATTACATTTATGTTTTCCCGATAGTGGTTCCAAGTTCCCTGTATTCTTTCTTAATTGATTAAAACTAGTTATAGTAGGATTTCTATGTTAACTAAGAATCACAACTATTTTATTTTAGCAGAAATGTAATATGCATATGTATAGAAAAATTATCTATTATGCATCTAAATATGATATGGTTTTATTACGCATCTTTATATAATGGAAGTGGTAAATAATCAACATGGATTTTATAACAGGTCTACGTAAAAAATTTAGGCAGCACGACTCAATCATCGTCGTAGTCGATAAATTAAGTAAAGCAACTCATTTTATTCCATTGAAATCTACTTATAAGGTTGTGAACATCCCAGATATATTTATGAAAGAGAGTTTCAGGTTACATGGCATACAAAAGGTAATAATCTAAGATAGAGATGTAAAATTTACAGTAAATTTTTGGAAGGCTTTGTTTAAATGACTAGGAACACAATTGGATTTCAGTACTACATATCAACCACAAATGGATGGACAGATTGAAAGGGTAAACCAAGTCCTAGAATACATGCTTAGAATGTATGTAATGAAAAAACAGGGTAACTGGGAAGATTGTTTGCACTTAGTAGAATTTGCTTACAATAACCATTTTCAAGTATCAACTAGTATGACTCCTTTTGCAATTATGTATGGATGCAAACGCAATACTCCAATTTCCTGGAGCAATCCAGTTGATAGGTCAATGTTAGTACCTAAATGATTACAGGATATGGAACTAACCGTGAAACATGTACAACAAAATTCGAAAGCTTCCCAAGACAAGAAGAAAATTTATGCTAACTTTAAAAAAAATCCTTGAGAGTTCCAGGTAGGTGAGAATGTGTATATAAAGGTAAATCCCAAGAAAATCTCTCTGAGATTGGGCAAGTACTCAAAATTCATGGGCTGAAGATTCATAAATTGAAACAATGTGTCATATTCTTCAATGTTTCGACAATTTCCATATGCAAACATGTGATTAAAGCAACCAAATTAGACAAAATTTCAGAGGTTCAAGAGTGAAATAAAGGACCTAAATGGTAAATATGTCATAAACATTCAGATCTAAGAATTGTTTTAAAAAAAAACTTGAACAACAATAGAAAAACTACTAATTAAAGTGATTTCCTATCTTTTTAAGGAGGTTTCTAAAACTTCCAAATTCAAGTGAAAATGATCCTAAATCCTTCAAAAATGATCCTAATAGGTCCTAACATGCCTCAAAAAGTGTTTTGGTTGTCAACTAAAGTTCTACAAAGTCTACTATAAACCCAAACACAGGCCTAAATCAATGATCTCAAAACATTTTCATTCCCAAGCCAAATAAACACAAAATTTTAAAATCCTTCAAAAATCACTAAATCCTGATAAAATAGAGGTAAATACTATCTAAAATATTTTTTAGAGGATTCCTAAGACATATATAGTAGAAAAAACCAATTTCCAATCTCAAAAGAGGAAAAATCAAGATCATAGCCCAAGTTTCTTGAAAAAATGAAAATCTAAGGGTGAAATCAAGACACTTTTGGACTCCATAATTGAACTGCATCCTTTAAAGACCAAGATCAAGCATTCAATAAAATATTTAAAGGTAAGTAACACACAAACAAGGGGAAAAACTAAAGAAAACAAGAAATCGAGAGCAAAACCCTCCTAGTCCGCAGTATGGCCGTCAATATGTTAGTGGAGTATTCTATAGCCGAAGATATATCATACTCTCCTATTTCTATGGGGTGGGTAAAGCCCATTCGACAAAAAAGAAACCAATTATCACAATAATCCTAATATCTTAAGCTTTCTTTTATGGAGTTTGAGAAGGGGAGGAAGAGAGGAGAATACCTTGTGTAGCCTTGAAGTTTGATGGAGTCCCTTGATGGTTATCCTTGCATCTCCTTGAATCTCCTTCACACCTGCAAATCTCGCCATAAAATCTTTCCAACTATCCTACCAAACTGTATTTAGGAAATATAGGTTAGATCTAATTTCCTACCAATTCTACATCAACATAAAACTTGAAGGGAAAACATTAAACAAGAATTGGAAAGGAAACTAAATTCATTCATAATAGATGAACATGAGAAATACTTACAACCTATTGCCGCGTAATTTGCACCTCGGGTCAGATGGAATAAATATTCAAACCACTGGGTGTGACCTACGGGGAAAGAAAAAGTCGAGCGTTGTCACTTCATCTTTGGTCCTCTGTCAAGGCTCTCTCCTCGTGAAGCCAAGGGGGGTGGTCCCTACTAAGATAATCTAAAGTTGTTTTAATCTATGAAAATAAAGCAGCTATTCTAGAATATGATAACATAAATACTAAAGCTGAGATGAACTGCAAATAATTTAAATAACGAGTATATAAAATAGCATTCTATACAACACATTGATTAACTTAAATACCAACAATAAATAAGAATTCCAAATAGACCAGTGCTAATGGAGTGCTTGTGTAAAGGGTTTGCTAGTGATGTCTCAAGAAGTATTGCAGTTGTCTCAGTTGGTCAGTTATAGAAATATTAGTGAGTGATTAAGGGGAGGGTAAATTATTGATCAATTTTATTAAAAATGTGGTAATGATTTGATTATTAAAGGGAAAAAGGTATTCGAGATATACCCTAAGGTGCGTAGAATATGTCTGTATTTACTAGAAACTGGCTCTCACAGTGAGGTGTCAACTAAATGGAATCATGGGGTTGTGTTCAACACTACACCAATAAGAGTATAGCCTAACGGGGCCCCATAGTCACATTCTAGTAGCTCTCGCTTCACTTGAGAGAATTTCCCTACTATCAAGTAATTTTGAGAAGTGATGGATTTTCACTCTGGGAATTTTAATTGGAGCATAAAACTAATTACTAGACACTCCTATCCCTTTCTGATTGTCCCACCGATCCAGCCAACAACCTTTAGTAGTCACAAGAAGATATGAGAATTGAAGCCTTGTTTATTTTAAGAGTTTTAAACTTAAACGTGAGTTATTTAAATCACATTGCCAATACTCTCGTTTCCGAGAAGGAAGGCGAATTCGTTAGTTTTAATTTAAGAAACTAAAAAGAACTTGTAAAAATAAAAATAAAAAGGAAAAACGAAAAATATGCGAACCCCCCCTTGGGAGGATGGGATGTGGGAACTTGGCATCACACTTAATTCATTTTTTACATTAATTACAATAAATAAATACTTGTGTTCCTTTGTAGAATAGGAGACACAAGTTTACAAGACTATCGAAGCTTTAAAAGATTGATGAAAGGTAAAGGGAGTTTCAGGTGACTTGATTCTTCGAAATTTGAGAAACACTTCCTTCTACATGTTCATCAAAATGTGAAAATCAACTACTAAAGATGACACTAATATGACAAATAATACTTTGAAATCATAAAAAATTAACTAGTCTTAAATACTGAAAGATAGACTTTTTGCTAAACTTTAAAACTAGATGCAAAAGATAAAACTATAATAAAATGTTTAAACTTCAAATGCTTTAGATATCATCTTTTAAGAACTTATACTAAACAATATTCCTATGATATGATTTCAATCTTGTAAAATAATTTGTGATTAGTATAAGTAAACTTACAAAGAATAGTGTGAATTTAAATGAGAAGATAGTAAAAAAATCCCTGATTAAAGAAACTTGGGCAATGGAGTCCTCAAGTGGAGAGCACAGGGATTAAGATATCTTCAAATAAAAATAGAGGTGTGATGGAATCAAACAAGAACCAACACTCCTTAATGCTAGATGTACCTGCATAGTTTGAACAATGACTACACCAAAGCGTTATATCCGGGAGTACCAATGCAATATATTAGAAAGCATGCATACTATCAGTCCCAAACTCTGTACCGATTGCTTAGCACAAAGTTTAAACACCTCAAATTAAATGAATCTGGAATTTGAAATGGTGGATGAATAATAAGCCTAAAATACATACCTATAAGCATATTGGAAAAGATAAGCAAAGATGATTGAACAAAGTATGAGCTAGTAAATAAAATATTATATGAATACAAACAGTTAATCATATACATGATGATATTTTCAGACAAAAAAACATTTTGTATAAAGCATCACGAACATTGGCATATACAATGAGAAACTAAGATAATAACATTACCCATCATAAAATTCATTATAGGGATAACAATATCTGTGTGAAAAGAGATTATAAACTAGCTCATATAAAAGATCTCTCATCCTCACACTGTTCTATAATATACTGACAGGTTGAAAAACAATCTTAGATTGATAATAACACCCTTTACAATGACACACAGCTTCTCAGGCTGGAACCTCCTCCCCTTTACATTGATTTTACAATGAAATATATATAGAAGATAGCAAATCTAACCTCTTTAGCATTTTTTGGATCTAGTCTAATGTGTTTTTGCCAAGTTTGCTAATCAAACAATAAAATGACCCATGTCCCTATTTAATAGGGTTACACTTCTACTATGACTAAAACACTTAAATGAAATGCCACTTGCACTCATGAATGAGTATTGATGAGCTCTTTGAGGAAGATTCATCATCTGTTCCTAAAAATACTCCATCCAAGTCGAATTTGGACATTTTGACCAAAATTTGTGAAATCTGCCACCTACAGGAAGTTGGTAGCACAAAAACTTATCCTCGTTACAGTCTTCTAAAATTGACATGGTGTATTTGCATTTCCTTGAACATCAATCCTTCTGATAAGGCATTCCCTTCCTTCTCATTGTTTCTCAAGGCCCAAAGATAACACTTTATAGCTGCATCAAACATTTGCAGGTAATCAATATCATAGCAATTTCCAATAGCGATCCACATCCGAGCATTATCATCCCGTAGAGAAGCAGCTTGTCAATAATAATAAAGTGCATAATAAAGCATGGCTAAAATTTCATAGGTTTGCCCCAAGCCATACTAAGCACGATAATCCCTAGGATTTTCATGAACAGCTCTACGGTAGGTATCAATTCAGATGGATTATTTTTCATTTCAACATACTCTTGTCCCATTGATGTCCATTCTTAAAGGTAATTTTTGTTTAATTTCAATGCTCTCTTGAAATATAGAACAACCCTTTCATGTTAACCTTTCAAACTGTAATAATTTCCAATAACGTAGCAAGACTCGAGCCGATATTTATCTGTAAAAAATACTCTATGTGCCAAGTGGCTCAATGAAGCAAAGGACTCTTTCACATACAATATATTTGAAAAAATGTCCATTCCATCTATACGATATGGATCCTAGCATATCATATCAGAATATAAGTTTTCAACTTGGTCATATTCACTTGAATTGTAGAGACCTGATGCAATATGACCTAAAATATACTCACTTAAAGGAAAAACATCCTGCAACTTTGTATATTTTTCTAATCCTTGATTTTTTTCTGTAGTTCCAAATAAGTACTTGCAAGAAAAAAAAATTCTTTCATCCAGTGATCCTTTAGCTCAAGATTGTTTAAAGCACCAATATCCATACAAAGAGCCTGCAACTCAAGCCAAGCACTCTAGGTCTATGGATAAGCATCAACAAATTTAACAAGAATATCACAAGCTGCTGCATTGCGTCCCTTTTCACGTACGTAGCACAATCCCATACATATACATCCCAAATGCATCAAGAGTTCCATTCTTGTGACAGCTAGATAGCTCCTGTGCTAATCCAGGAAGGTCACTATTTACAACATCATTCTTCCCTAAGGGACCTTCAAGTTCTATCGCCTCTTCCTCCTTTTGCTTCTCCCCGGCAAGACCGATGGTAGCATCCATAGATTTTCTAGCAGTAAAAATCAAGGTCTTTCTTTCCATGCACGCTGCCAGAATCCAAATTTTTGTAATACAGATCTGGTACCAACATCTGGCTTCGTCTGGGGATGGATTCCTCCCTGTGAGGCTCCAAGAACTCATAGACCAAGAGTCTTTTTCCTGAATTCATCTCTGACACCTGCAAGTGAGTAAAAGAAACACCAGTGCCCTGTATGCATTGGGCTGGAGTCTTTTAATCTTTTTTCCAACCTATTATAAATCTTGAAGCCCTGCTCTTCAAACTTAGAGTAACTTATAAACTGAACTTATTCACTGCAAACCATATGTGCTCAAAGAAAACTTCTCACTGCAAATGGAAGGAAAACATATGATCGAGAAGTGACCTTATTTATGTACACTATATACACTTAACCAAATCTGCAACTTAGTCAAGTGAAATCATGCTTCCAATGAATCCAATTTAAGAACTGACTTAGCAATTGAACCCTTGAAATATGCTTCAGTAAGATAAAAATTGAAGAATTTACAGGCATCTCATCATGAGTCTAAATCCCATCTTTAGAGCTAAACCAAAAAAAATGACTTGAGTTAAAAAACTCCTCCATATATTCTTGGGTCATACCACTGTGTGCAATTTCTACCATACCACTGTTTCAGTTTTGGATCATCAAACTTGCCTTTATGCTCAGTATTGATACCAAAAGACAACAGAAATGAATTTTGAAAAAACAAGCTTTGACAATGTGAATCTTGAGACTGTATTTTGAACTCTAAAGATTCGATCTTGTTCTCAATATTCTTGGAAAATTCTTCTAAGAAGATGCATTTAGATTCGGAGTTACATGAGCTTGACTTTAAATAAGAAGACAAAAGAGAAGAAAAATTCTCATCTATTTCTTCATCGATGCACATATAATTCCATTCTCCACTGAATTTAGGACCATTTCTTAACAAATATTCATCTGTTCGGAAAACCAGGAAGCTCTGTAAAATCGAGACATGCATACCTTGAAACAATAGAAGCAACATCTGAAATCCTCATTAGTTCAATGAAATCATCAGTGAATCATTGAAATCTGGATCCGCAGAAGTTAGAGTTGTGAGGTGAATAATTTGCAGCCACTTTGTCAGCAGCCCTCGTTCACCATCAAAGACTGGATATCTTCATTGTCATTCTTCCTGAGGAATATATCTTCACTCCTTCGTCCCCGAAAATGGCACCAGAAGATTTTAGTCCCAAAACCTGTACTGACTGCTTAGCACAAAGTTTAGGCACCTCGAATTAAATGAATATGGATTTTGAAATGGTGGATGACTAATATGCCTAAAATTAACATGGTGTATTTGCATGTCCTTGAACATCGAGCCTTCTGATAAGGCATTCCCTTCCTTATCATTATTTTTCAAGGCCCTAAGATAACACTTTATAGCTGCATCAAACATTTGCAGGTGATCACTATCATAGCAATTTCCAATAGAAATCCACATCCGAGCATTATCAAGCCGCAAATAAGAAGCTTGTCGATAATAATAAAGTGCATAATAAGGCATGGCTAAAATTTCATACTTTTACCCCAAGCCATACCAAAATCACAATAATCACTGGGATTTATATCAACATGTTTGCCGTAGGTATCAATTTCAGATGGAGTATTTTTCATTTCAACATACTCATGTCCCATTAATGTCCATGCTGAAAGGTAATTTTTGTTTAATTTCAATGCTCGCTTGAAATATAGAACAACCCATTCATGTTAACCTTTCAAACTGTAATAATTTCCAATAATGCAACAAGACTTGGGCCTATATTTATCTGTAGAAAATACTCTATGTGCCAAGTGGCTCAATGAAGCAAAGGACTCTTTCACATACAATATATTTGAAAAAATGTCCATTCCATCTATACGATAGGGATCATAGTGTATCATATCAGAATATAAGTTTTCAGCTTGGTCATATTCACTTGAATTGTAGAGACCTGATGCAATCTGACCTAAAATATACTCACTTAAAGGAAAAACATCCTGCAACTTTGTATATTTTTGTAATCCTTCATTGTTTTTCTGTAGTTCCAAATAAGTAATTGCAATAAAAAAAATTATTTCATTCAATGCTCCTTTAGCTCAAGATTGTTTAAAGTGTTGATATCCATACACAGAGCATGCAGCTCAAGCCAAGCACTCCAATTCTATGGATAAGCATCAACAGATTTAACAATAATATCACAAGCTGCTACGTTGCGTCCCTTTTCACGTAGCACAATCCCATACATATACATCCCAAACGCATCAAGAGTACCATTCTTGTGACAACTAGATAGCTCATGTGCTAATCGAGGCAGGTCACTGTTTACAACATCATTCTTCCCTAAGGGACCTTCAAGTTCTATCGCCTCTTCGTCCTCGTGCTTCTCCCCGACCAGACTGATGGTAACACTCATAGCTTTTCTATCAGTAAAAATCATGGTCTTTCTTTCCATGCACGCTGCCAGAATCCAAATTTTTGTAATACAGATCTTGTACCAACACATACAAACAAGTAAAGCATACAATTCTAGGATCTATCCACATAAATAACTCATAGAAATGGAAAAGAAGCTACTTATTTATCATCTTCTACCAATTATCATTAATCCTTTAAAGACCAGTTAGAACAACAAAGCATGTAACAAGAAACTGATACAGTAATACCTCGTGTAGCACAAAAAATCACCACACTGATGCCCGACACAAGTATTCCTCCAAAGCCTTTTGATTTCAACAAATGATTACAAGATGTAGGAGCATAAGTTCCATACAATTTTTTTCTATATCGAATGAGGCATGAGAGCATGCTTAAATAATAAAAAAAGTGGCAAGCCAAGGGGGGTGCACCTCCTCAAGGATGCACTATCTTGGAATGAGTTGGTTGTGGGTTGGATAAAGGTTGGATCTATGATTTAAGGATGGTAACATAACTTTATTAGGATAGAAAATACCAAAACTCAACATTTCTTCCATAATCATGAGCTTTTCCATCAAATCCTACGCCCCACTTGGAGAGTTGTGCCCCTCTCTCATTTAGGAAATTTCTATCTCCTTGCTATGTTCGAAACGAAAAAATCTGAAATTCCAAATATGCCATAGTAGTTGCCACATTACTTTGACAAGTCACATAAATTGATTTCGGCAAGTTTATTTTAATTTTTTAGTTGCCGAATTTTGTAATTATCTCATTTTTTTGGTCTTTTTTGGGGTTATCGAGAAATATTTAATTTTGGAGATAAATAACTACTCAAAAACTTAGGAAAGTGGGCATACGGATTAAGTGGGTGATATGAGTTATAAAATGAGCACCCCGAGGGAGAAACCAACCTCCTATCGACATTTCTATGACTTTTTAAATGTTTACAATTAACTTATTAAAAATAAACCTGTAAAAACGGGAAAACAAATATTTTTTTCCATAAATTAAAAAAAACCTATGGCGAAATTGGGACATATTCATAATGACTCAAAATAATGATTATCATGGTAATATACATCAACTCATAAGTTTTTAATAACCTACCAATTCCTAACCACCAAGGCAATTATTCCAACTTTGGAGGCCTGGGTGAAAAACTCAAAATTTATTTATCGTTTAAAAATGATAGATAATTAACAAGGAAAAAAAAAACGTGGAATAATGCATTTATGACTAAGTCATAGGAAACCAAACCTTTTACATAAAGTTATAATGCTAACTCTTTTTATTACAATTCCCCATGGGGTATGAACATGTTAAAAGAATTAAAAATGGGCCTAAAAAGGCATGCATTGACTTTGAACTTGAAAATTGAACAAGTAATTGTTTATCCTTGGCGACTTAGTTAGAAATCCAACTTAGTACAACTTAGTTGGTAACATATAGCTCCAACTGTGGGACGTGTGATTAATCTAAACTTGGTGGAAATCGATCATATGAGAAACCTAGAATTTCTGGTTCTTGAACAAAACTAGGATAAGTCAGTCACATGTATATATATAACCAAATGAGATAACAAGTTGCATTTTATGATACAATATAATATACAAAAAAATGAATTAAAAAATATTTTGTGTATACAATTATTATACAAAAAGAAAAGATTAAGAAAGGAAATATAATGTAGAGAAAAGGTTAGAAATACATGATACAAACATTCCCCCATGGGCATCAGATGTTGTCACTGAAGAATAGCTTTAGAAGCTTCCCGTTCAATGGAAAAGTCTGCTTTTCACCATCCATGTCACTTAAATTACAATGAATTGACACAATCTATGTCATGGATAATGTAGGGACCCATCCATAAGTTGCCGAACTTTCCGATTTTGGCAAGCTTTATTTCCGTTTGTCCCATAGTAACAATGTATCTCCCTTCTGAAAGGTCCTTGGCATAGAAGACTTGTCAAAATTCCTTTTAACTTTATCCTAACTTATGATACTCCAATCAACTTCCTATGTTCTAATTTCATCCAACTCTACCAACTCATCAATTCTGCTTTGATAATCATCCTGATCTGATCCTGAATCTTGTACAGCCTGATACATTGGTAACTTAAGATGAATTGGTAAAGTCACATTCGTGTCGTAGAAGAATTCAATAGGATACCTCCTCTTTGCACTTTTCTTAGTGATTCTATCTACCCAAAGTGCAAATTTGATTTTCCTATCCCAAGACTTCTTATTATCACCAATGATAGTTTTAATAAAGGTCATCAAATTCTTGTTTCCTGACTCAACAAGACCATTTCCATGGGGAGAGTAATTCGAGGAATGATATAAAATAATTTCGTACTTAAAACGGAATGATGACATTGCTATCAAACTGAAGGATTTGGCATTATCAGTGGTTATCTTAGCAGGAACCCTAAATCTAGTAATGATTTTATCTTCAAGGAGATCCATGACTACTTTTTCAATTGCTGTTTTAGTAGATATGGCCTCTACCCACTTGGTAAAATAATCATTTGCAGACAAAATCCAAGTGTAACCATTACTTGAATTTTCCTTAATTTTACCAATGAAATCGAGACCCCATTGCTAAAAAGGGGATTGGACTACTACTAGCTTCAAAGGTAATGCAACAAGTTTCCATTTTCCTGTGAATAGTTGGCATTCCTAGCAATTCCTAACAGACTTGTACACATCAGTGAATAAGGTGGGCCAATAGTATCATACTCTAAGAATTTGTGGGCTGTAGTTTTAGCTGCAAAGTGGCCACCACAAAATCCTAGGTGGAATTCCTCTAAGAGTCTTTTAGACTCTTCTTCATCTACACATCTAAGTATGAGACCATCTGGGTTTTTTCAACCCAAACCATGTTAGGTAAAATAATACTTAGTGGCTTGTAATCTTAACGGCCTTCTTTTTTGGCCGACTAGGTGTTCTAGACAGGTCAGGTTGAAGAGATAGAAAACTATATCTGAATACCATTGTTGTTGTTTAAAAGGTTGAAACTCTACTAAACTGGCTAATGTTGATGAACTGTTCTGACAAATGATGCCTAAGGCTTTCTCATTTTCCTTGGTCATAATTTTAGCAAGACCTTGACCCTTGATCAATTTAGAAGGCTTTATCTCTAAGTCATACTCTTGGATCTTTGATACCCACTTTCCTTTTATACCAAGGCAATGATGTTGGGATAGAATGTCTTTTACTGCTGAATGGAGAACATAACCAACTACTTTAGAGTACCCAACATAAGTTATAAAGTGTTTTAAATACCATTCTATAGAATCCTTGATGTTTCTAAAGGCTTCCTTTCCCTCACTATCCCATTGAAACTTAGCATCTTTTTAAAGTAACTTCTGCATGGGTTAAATCATTAATTCAACTAAGTTTGGTATGAATCTTCTAATAAAATTGATTTGACCATTAAAGGATTGTACTAGTTTCTTATTTTGAGGCAAGGGAATCTTCTTAATGGATTCTACTCTTTCAGGGTCTATTTCCACACCATCTTTGGAAATAATGTACCCCAACAACTTGCCTTCATCTATGCCCAAAATTCATTTGGCAAGATTCAAAGAAATGCCAAACTTTCTGCATCTTTCAAAAACCTTCTTAAGATGGTCTATATGATCGGATCTTTCTTTTGAAAATACAGTAACTCATCTTGATATATTTCAATTATCTTCCCAATCAACTCATTGAAATCATAATCCATAGCCCTTTAGAACGTTGCACCCACATTCAAAAGACCAAAGGGCGTGTTCAAATATTCAAACCTTCCCCAAGGTGAAGTGAAAGTGATTTTTTGTCAATCTTCTTTTTTAAAAAGGACTTGATTATACCTTGAGTATCCGTCCAGCATAGACATCATACTTGAACAAGTTACCCTTTGCAGTAATTTTTACATATCTGGAAAGGGGTAATTATCTTTTATGCATGAGATATTAAATTTCATAAATTAATGCATATCCTCAGTTGTCCATTTTTTATCTAACTACGATCAAGTTTGAGCACCATGTTGAATGTCTTGTTGGCACATTGATCCCAACTGCGAACATTTTTTGCAACTCTTGTTGGACCATGGGGTCTAACTTGGGATTTATTCTTCTAATATTTTGTCGAAAAGGCTTGGTATCTGGACTCAAAGGAATTGTGTGCTTAAACACATAGTCTCGGCAAGATTTTAATTCATAATATGTAAAAGCAAACACATCTCTAAACTCTTTTACCAACCCTACCAAGTTCTTTTTCTCCTTGTCAGAAGTTCGTTTCGAATTTTTATTTTTCTTGGCTCTTCTTCAATGCCAATGTTTATTTCTATGTACTCCTCGCATATTCTGGTTTCTTTCTTTTTATATCTATCATGCCTATCAAAAAACATTTCCCATTCAACCACCTTCTTGGGGACAGGATCACTCGGCTGATCATCCTCCTCTTTCTTGTAATACTCTTCCTCCTTAAAACTGACTTCAAAGTCTGAGAATTCTTTCATGTTATTTATGAAGTTTATAATTTGTTTTTCATCTTTAAACACTTGACAAGGATTAAATTTGTCTGGGACAGAAGGTATGAAATTTATTTAAAATTTTCCATTCCCCTTTATCAACTCTTCAATGAATTCCAATGTGGAAGTTGCTACAGCAAACTTGTCTGCTTCACTGTTTTCTAACTGAGGCACTGCCATGAGGTTTAAAGCATTAAAATATTCCATGGTGTCCCATACAACATTCCTATACTTTTTTAATCTTTCACTCTTACATGCAAATGAGTCCTTGATTTGGGAAACAATCAAATCCGAATCACCTTTAATACATAGCACCCTAATGCCCATGTCTTTTGCACTCTCAATCCGTAGTGGAATAGCTTCATATTCAACCACATTATTTGATGGATCAAATTCAAGTCTATAAGCAAAGTTAAACTTTTTATCTGAGGGTGAAGTTAAGACAATCCCTACCCCTTTTTCTGACTCAGAAAAATCTCCATCAAAACTCATTATCCATAGCTCATCAACCTCTTCATCATTAGCCTTCTCCCTAATAGGTATAAGGCAGTTTGCATAGATGCCATGGTTTCCAAGGCTGTCTATTTCAAAAATGTATTCATTATTCAACTCATCAAGGTTTTCAACATGATACTTCCTTTCCTTTTCCCGATAAAGTTTAACATGTGCATCTTCAGAAGCTCGAATCATGGCATAAGTCCAATCCATCTCGATAGACCCTCCTAGGGAGGCTAAACACTTTCTTGATAACAGCATTCCCCATTTATCAGGCACATATATGACTACTATGTCCATGGTCACACCAATGTGTGGGTACGCAACTATTTGATACGGAAATTTAAAATTATACCCACAACATTGATTTCCCTTCATTCCATGGCACATACATTTTGATACAGCCTTGTGATCTTTAAACCCATTTTCTCCATCACTTTCTTGGTCATGATATTAGATTATGCGCTTGAATCAAGCATACAGTTATGCAATAACTTATCATTTGCAATCAACAAAATGTAGAAGGAAGCATGGTCTTCTTTGTTACGATCCCTACTATGCAAGACAATAGGAGTATCTTCATTAAAGTGGTTTTGTTTCCTAGCAGGACTTTCAGCAGACTTGTTTGTAACTATTTCTTTGGTTTGTTGGTTATTTTTCCTTGTGCTTGTCAGTAATAACTTCTTTATTTTTTTCAACAAACTTTTCCTTAGGTTCCTCTAAGGTTTTCATGAAAATATATCTTTGACTAGAAATTTTCTGGATCTCAATTAGTGGGACGGGAATTTTAGCACTTGACAACCAATTACCCAAATTAATAGTTAGATCTACATCAAGAGACACTTTTATCTTTGGAATGTATTGATCTGATTTGGTTGGGATGAGACTCTTTCTTCTTTGATAGACCATGCCTTTATACTTCTCAATGATCTGCTCAGTAGTAGGTTTTTCACCAAAAATATTTGTCGCATTATCATTCTCTTGATTGTACTCCCTTGCTTATTTCCATTTTTCTTTTGAGACAGGATGGAAATTACTGACATTGTTTATAAAGTCAGGGTATCTGGGATAACCCACAAAATTACTTGTCACAATATTCTATTGTTCCATTATGTAACAAAATTTTGGGCAAGTAGACTCTTCATGGAACTCTTCACAAGGTCTGCAATAGGGAGAAAACTCATCAACCATGTTGTTTGATCGAAGTTGGTTAGGAGGTCTCTACTCTTAGAGAGAATACTTCTTCCATTCTTGATTTGGCCTTGGTTGAAACTTCTTTTATTTTCACCAATACGATTCTTCTCCTTGGCAATTAATCTATTTTTCATAGCATTCATTTGGGAAGTATGATTTACCATCATTCGTTTCACTAATTTTGTCATCTCCTTGATGGATTCCTTAGTCTGATCTTTCCTTTCTGGTTCAATTGATTTTCCCTTGGAATTATGTAGTTTGGGAGTGGAAGCGCTGCTTCTAGAAAAAGCAGGAAAATTTGATTTTCCATATGCTTGCATGCTTTTGTCTATCTTTTCAGCAGTTTCCATAGCACCATCTAGATTTGTTGGCTCCTTATCTATGAGTTGATATCTCATCTCACCTTAAAAAGTTTCTATGTAGTAGATGAGAATTGATGCATCAAGACGTTTAATATCTTTACGAAGTCTTGAAACCAAATTAGTGAATTTTTTATTAAACTCCTCGATTGTCCCGTTCTCTTTCTTCCGTGTTTCAGTCAAGGTAGCCAACAAGTGTCAATTCTCTTTCTTGTCACCCCATCTTGAATTCAAAGTTGTCTCAAACTCTGCAAAGGTTCTGATTTCGTTATCACCCAAATTGGTGAACCATTCAAGTGCATTGGCCTCTACAGATAAGGTAAAGAGCCTCATCTTTACATCTTCAAAATTCACATTATGGCACAACTTGACATAACACTGCGTAAAATATAATAGGTGACACTTCGTAGTTATAGGATCATTTCCATGAAAAGAAGGAACTTTCCCAATGGCTTTATCAGGGATTTGATGAGGATAACCAGCAATGGCAGTAAAGTCCAAGGGTTTAAAAAGGTCACTAATATTGTTAGGTGGATAACTTGATTGAGGATTATCAATAAATAAAAGGTGAATGTCAAGGATTGACTCAGATCTAAGGATTTCAAGGATTCTATGAGAATCTAGCTTGTTTTTTCTCCTATGATAGAGTTGGTTCAGGCTCGAGGATAAACTGAAGCAATCCTTTAGAGTTTCTTCTTGTTAAATGCCCTGGAAAAGTTAACAATAGTAGAGTCGCCAAATGATCTCTGTAAAATTATTCAAATTACAACATTCATCAAACAAAGCATAAAAAAGAAAAAAAGAAAAACTCAAAGTCTTATTTCGGGAATAGAAAGATTTATCCCTGACAATGGCACCGAAATGTTGCCACCTAATTCACACCTCAAGTCAGGTGGCATAAGTATTCAAGCCACTGGGTGTGACCTTGGGGGCAGGCAAGAGTCAAGTGGTGTCACTTGATCTTGACTTCTCCATCTAGGCTCTCTCCTAGCAAATCCAATGGGGGTGGCCCCTAGTAAAATAATCTAAAGTTGTTTTAATCTATGAAAGTAAAGCAGTTATTCTAGGAAATGATAATATAAATACTAAAACTAAGATGAACTGCAAATAATTTAAATAACTAGCATATAAAACAACATTCCATACAACACATTGATTAACTCAAATATAAACAATAAATAAGAATTCCATATAAACCACTGCTAATTGAGTGCTTGTGTAAAGGGGGTTGCTAGTGATGTTTCAAGAAGTATTGTAGTTGTCTTGGTTCGTAAGTTTTAGAATTATTAGTGGATGATTAAGGAGTGGGTAAATTGTTGATTAATTTTATGAAAAATGTTGTAATGATCTTATTATTAAAGGGAAAATGGTACTCCAGATATACCCGAGGGTAGTGGAATATATCTGGATTTACTAGGAAATGGCTCTCACACTGACGTGTGGGATAGATGGAGTCATGGGGTTGTGTTCAACACTACACCAACAATAGAGTAGCCTAACGAGTCCCACGGTCACTTTCTACTAGCTCCCGCTTCACTTGCATAATTTCCCCACTAACGACTAATTTTGAAAAGTGTCGAATTTTCACTTTGGGAATTTTAATTGGAGTGTGAAACTAATTACTAGTCACTCCAATCCCTTTCTTATTGTTCCACCAATCCAGCCAATGGCCTGCAATGGTCACAAGAACATACGAGAATTGAAGCCTTGTTTATTTTAAGGATTTTAAACTTAAATGTGAGTTGCTTAAATCACAGTGCTAATACTCTTGTTTCTGAGAACACAGCCAGATTCGTTAGTTTTAACTTAAGAAAGTGAAAAGAACTTGAAAAAATAAAAATAAATAAATAAAGGAAAAATATGTGAATCCACCCTGGGGGATGGGATGTGGGAACTTGGCTCCTCACTTGCTTCTCTTTTTACAGTAATTCTAATAAATAAAAATGTGTGCTCATTTATAGAATAGGAGACAATTTTACAAGTCTATAGAAGCTTTAAAAGATTGATGAAATATACATAAGCAAAAGGGAGTTCCGGGTAACTTGATTCCTAAAAATTTGGGTAGCACTTCTTTCTACTTGTTCATCAAAATGAAGAAATCATAGACTAAAGATAACACTAAGATGGCAAATAATACTTTAAAAGCTAAAAAATTTAGCTAGTCTTAAATACCGAAAGATAGACCTTTTGTTAAACTTTAAAACTAGATGCAAAAGATAGATCTATAATGAAATATTTGAACTCAAAACGCTTTAGATCTTATCTTTTAAGAACTTATACTAAACAGCATTCCTAATATCTAATTTCAATCTTGTAAAATACTTCGTGATTAGTACAATTAAAGTAACAAGGAATAGTGTGAATTTAAATGGAAAGATAGTAAGAGAAGCCCCGATTCAACAAACTTGGGCAACGGAGTCCTCAAGCGGAGAGTGAAGGGATTAAGATTTTCAAATAAACATAGAGTTGTGATGGAATCGAACAAGAACCAACACTCCTTTATGTTATATGTCCCTGCACAATTTGAACAATGACTAGGAGTACCTATGTTAAAGATTAGAAAGTATGCATACAAACAAGTAAAGCATCCAATTATAGGATCTATCCACATAAATAACTCTGAGAAATGAATAATAAAGTACTTATTTATTCTCTTCTACCAATTATCATTAATCCTTCAAAGACCAATTAGAACATCAAAACATGTAACAAGAAACTAATACAGTTATACCTCATGTAGCACAAACAATCACCACACACTAATTCCTGACACAAGCAGGCATGATTTTAAGGAACCATACTTATTTAAAAGTGTATAAACGTTGACGAATCTTACCAATTCTTAAAACGCCAACTATAAAATGTTTGGTGATATTTTTCAAAAACAAATTAATTTCCAAGGATTTTGTATCGGTTATATTATAATTTGGCGATTTTTAGGGTGAAAAACATTTACCCCATCAAAATTAGACGAAACAGGGCTTCAAAAAATGCAAAATGGTGAATCATTTTTTGGAAGAAAACCCCTAAAAATAGCCCATGGCTTAAAATTCGCCCCTAAAATTATCCCTGGACACAAGTATGCCTCCAAAGCATTTTGTTTTCATTCAACAATTTCAACAAACGATTACAAGATCCAAAAGCATAAGTTCCATACATTTTTTTTTCTGTCCTGAATGAGGCATGAAAGCTTGTTTAAATAAAAAACTGGAAACCCAAGGGAGGCGCACCTCCTCAAGGATGTGCTACCTTGGGCTGAGTTGATTGTGGGTTACATAAAGGTTGGATCAATGATTTAAGGATGGTAACATCACTTTGTTGGGATAGAAAATACTCAAACTCAACATTCCTTCGATAATCATGAGCTTTTCCATCAAAGCCTATGCCCCACTTGGAGAGTTGCGTTGCTCTCTCATTGAGGAAATTTCCATCTCTGTGCTCTATTGGAAACGACAACATTTGACATTCCAAATATGCCCGAGTACTTGCCACTTTACTTTTCCAAGCCACAAAAATTGATTTCAGCAAGTTTCTTTTAATTTTTTAATGGCCAAAGTTTTTAATTATCTCATTTTCTTATTGTTTTTTGGGTTTTTTCGAGTAATATTTAATTTTGGAGAGAAATAATTACTCAAAAAATTAAGAAAGTGGGTTTAAGGGTTAAGCAGGTGCTTTGAGTCAGAAAATGAGCACCCCCATGGCAAAAGAAACCTCCTAACCACACTTCTATGACTTTTTAAACTTTTGCAATTAACTTACTACAAATAAGCCTATAAAAACGGAATATATACACAATGTTCCCCCAAGGTTCTGGGACGGCGGGATGCGGGTTCGGAGAGACACACATTCGGGACGTGTGGAGACCACCCCCAAATTTTAGAGAAATTCAGCAAGGACAGCGGGACGCGATAGTCATACAAATTTTAAAAATATGAAAAATATAAATCCCAACAATAACAAACATTCATCATTCTGGAATCTGCAACCATGCAATGTAAATGAAAAATTCAAAATTCAAACGCATTACAGGATTCATCAAGATTATCATTATATTAATAATAATTTATAAATCTATTATGTATCAATATGAATCTATGATTAACATGCACATCATATTTGATAATCTTCAGATTTGACTTTTAAGTTTTAAAGTTTTAAGTGATTGAAAATGAATCAATGATACTAGAATCTAGATAGTATGATACTACACATCAACAAAATAATTAAAGTTTTAATTTTTAATTTTAAATAGACATTGCAAATTGCAATAAATTTAAAATGACTAAACTAGTAAACACTGAACAATAAACAATAACACTAAAGGTCAAAGACATTGAAATACTAAATACTAAAATAGTAAATTAAGATTGCTAAAAAATAGGAAAGAGTCAAAGACTTAGTCATCGGTATGAATAATAACTATAGTCTATAAATAGAGTCCAAGCTAAATACTAAATAGTGAAAAGTAGCTGAAATATCAAATAAATCAACATGAAATGAGAATCAAGGAGTCAATTCCATAAATAATATCAGCTATATTATATAAGTATAATAAGTTTATAAAATTTATAATTTTAATGAATTATTTAAATTTTTTTCACTTTTTTTTTAAATTAAGAATTTTTTTTAAAAAAAATCGAAAATATCCTTAAGAAGTCTTGCCGAAGTTTTGGAGTTTCAGAGTTTCGGGGCGGGACGCCTACAAGTTTCAGAGTTTCGGGGCAAGACGCCAGGAATTCCCCCCAAGTTTAGCCGAGTTTCGCCACCCACTGAAACGTTTTGGACTACGTCTCGCCAAGTCTCGCCAAACATCAACACATAGGTTTTAATAACCTCTCAAGGCCTAACCACGAAACCAATTATTCCAGCTTAGGAGGCTTGGGTGAAAAACTCGAAAATTATTTATCGTTTAAAAACAATAGATAATTAACAAGGAAAAAACACCTTGGAATAATGCATTGATGACTAAGTCTTAAGAAACCAAACCTTTGACATAAATTCATCATGCTAACTCATTTTATTACGATTTTCCATGGGGTGTGAACATGTTCAAAAATAAATAAAAAGGGCTTAAAAAGGCCTGCATGGACTTTTGAACTTGGAAATTGAACAAGTAATTGTTCATTCTTGGCGACTCAATTAGAAATCCAACTTAGTGCAACTTAGACGGTAACACAACCCTTGAATATACCTTCATTCTCCATAGCTTATACCTATTTCTTTACCATCCATGCCTTTGATGCCTGAAAACCTTTGTAGTAGAAAATCCATTTCTAGCCCTCAATAACTCCAGCATGCCTTTACTCTGAAATTTGTCTCATCTAATTCACCTCATATGCCTTCCTTATATAGAATTATGGTTTTTGCACTTAATCACTTAACCATGAATCTGGGATTAAGCGTTTTGAAACTTTTTTATTATTTCGTTCAACAAGCCCACTTTACCTGGTTTTTTAGGCATCAAACTTGATTTTTAGTATTTCCAGGACAATTAATGCCCATGTTATGCATTTTTTCCAGTGTATGAGTTATAGGAATTGGGTTTTGGCCCTTAAGTGGTCATAGAGTTGTCCTCTTTACAGCCATCTTTGTTTCAAACATTTCTTCATTTGTGGAAGTAGTGGTCAAATGAGGGATTGAAGCTCTCAATTGTTCTAAAATTCTAATCTTCATGTTGTAGGCAAAATAGAAATATGTTTTCATACCAATACTTTCAAGGGTGTTAATTTTATTGTTAACAAAGAGTTATGTTCCTTGGTCATGGTCATCTAGATTGAAATATTCCTACCATAACTAAGCGTAGGAGAAATTATCGATTATACATGAATCCCAAAAATATAGCATATAGAAATTACAACAACAAAATTAAATCGAAGGAAAACATACCTCAAACCCAATCACAAGTAAGAATTCAAAAAAATCCCTTTTGGTTCATTGTTTTACAAACACCCATAGTTTAAAGCTCCTTCATCGAGCATCTTACAAAGGGGTAACAAAATGACCCCCCTAGTCTCTAGATGCTTGTTCCCTTCAAACTATTGTTTATTATTCTCCAGATAAAAAAAGAAAATGAAATTATAGTCATCAAAGTCCAACAACAACTTGGTGTTAGCGTTTAAGCAAATATGAAGAAACTTGAACTTTAAAAATTTAATCCACAACTATAGTGCAGATAGATCTCATCAATAACTCAAGGACATAAATAAATCAAACCATAGAACATAGGATATACCCTGGGAAAACCCTCTACTGATTCGTAGGATAAAAAACTTAGCAAACAATCTTAGAGTATGATTCATAATCGAAAGAGAATGATTGCAACACAATAGTAAATTGTTTTTTGAGAGCACAAGAGAGGAGATCAAATGGAACACTGTGTTGATCTTGCAAAGTGTATAGCACTTTAATGACAAGTAAAATTAGGTCATACAAGGAAGGTAGTGAATATTTTTATGCTTCAGTAACTTGTTAACACTGAGAACATTATTTGCACTTCATAATTAATTCCCACACTGAAGATATGCACCCTCCATTAATTCATTGAGTTTAACTGCCTCTAACTAAGTTGTTAACTGATTGAACAGGGGCATAACTGAAAGCAACTAGACAGAACCGAATGAAAATGATCTGAACTGAACAAAACTGAATGTAACTGATCTGAACTAAATATAACTAGGCATAACTGAATGAACTAAATGTAACTAAACATAACTGAATGTAACTAGTGCTTCTCCATTGGTGACATATTCAACAACCACTTGCATTATTTAAGGAGTTGATTCCTTAATTAACTGAACTTCTTTTATAGCACAACTAAGACTCAATTGATGTCTTACTAATTCAAGTTCTCTTGGAGGAATACATTGGCAATTCGAATTCTCTCTCCATCTTTGTGCTCATATTAATTTTCTCTACATAGTCCATATCTGTTTTCATTAATTCTATATCATATCATACTCATAAGAATTGTTTTGAACCTATGATCATATGTATTACCCTAGGGCATATAGTCACACTCTAAAGTAAATCAATCTATTGGTAGTTAATCCCTAAAGGATACTTGCAGCACATGTTGACCATGATTAGCCATACAACACATAGTATATCCTCGAGAATTAATACAACATAAGTCATGTGAACTTAATACAATATAAGTTACCGACTTGATACAACACAAGTATCATACCGTAACATAAGATCATGATCTTAACCATAATATCATAGTACAACCATCTCTCCTGAATAGAACTTGATCAAAGTCCTAGATTGATACAACACAAGCTCTTTAACTTAACACAATAAGTTAGTAAACTTAATTCAACTTAAATTTCGGACTTTACACGACAAGTCCCATGGAGAGGATCTTAACTTAATACAATAGAAGTTACGAACTTGACACAACAAGTCACATGGAGGATGACTACCGATGTTGTACATCTAACACTCCCTCTCAGCGATGGAGACACTCTTTGCCATACTAGGAATTTCCTGCCACACCAAGCTTATCTCAGAAGTGTCAAAACTTTGTCATAGATAAAGGCTTGACATAAATTTGCAATCTTCTCATTAGTAGCTATGTACTAGAATTTATTTTACATGACCATGACTTCAATGAAGTAAAACTTCATCTCAAATGTGTTTTATCCTAACATGCATATAGGGTATTTCAGAAAGCTTGACTAGTAGCGCTTAATAACTATAAGGCTCAAGCCTTTCACCCTAGTAGATAGCTTCTTAAGCTAAACTACTCCTTAGTATGTAGTACTATTTGCAAAACACATTTTTCTTCTGAAGTACTCTCGAACATACATCTTGCTTCTGTAGTACTAGTCTCAAATTACATCACCTACTTTAGGCTTAAACAATAGTTGAATAACACAATCATATAATAGGTCTGCCATATATCAAATACAATAAAGATCATATTCTAATGTACCTCAAAGGTACTCAAACATATGCTTAGTAGTAAGCATAAAATACAACAGATATGCTCAAAGACCAACCAACTACTTACATAAAGTAGCATCATCCGGATCCAATCCAAAATAAAGTTTCTCGAAACTAGAAACCATGGATTTTAATTCCATGACATACAACATTATACAACAAATAGGTAATAACATGTAGAAATAAAATATTTTCTTTTCTTTCACTCTTCAACATTTGTTGACTTCTTAAATCTTCTGTTATCTAGAGAAGTTTTTTGTGAGCTTGTCATTTTCTATGATAATCTTCAAGTCATGATCACTTTCTTAGTGATCCTTTTCTTTATATTGAAACACCCCAACTACCTCTCTGAGAGGTCTAACTGTTCTCTAACCATCCAGACTAAAAATCTTCTTGTGTTTCAATATTCTCTAAGAGTTTGACCATGTCTCACTCATGTGGATTTTGTCCACAAGATATAACAAGCCCTGGATGCTTAAGTTATGTACCATGTCTAACTGATGTGGATTTTATCTGTTTTTACCTATGAAGACACGTCAATACTCCCTCTTCAACTGGAGGGGATTTTCTATACTATACCAAGTTTGTCCTAGACAAAGGGTTAGTAAGAATGATGGTAATCCTACTCATATGTGGATATGTACCATGTCTTGAATATAACTGACTAGAAACCTCAAAATAATTATTGTTTTTCAACGTGCTCTATCTAAAGCAACACATGCAATCTTCCTCGATCAATATACTAATCAGATTTAATGTATCTTTGAAACTCTATTTTACTACCCAAGACATATCCGAGTCCACATACACTTGTACCAACTAGGTATCACAACACATGGTTTCTTGTACATGTATATGTACATACTGCAAAGCATATAACACATCCTGGGACCTGTGAATAACCAAATACATTTCAACTCGCTTGAGATCCTCCAAATATTAAATAAGAATTATAAAATTTCATATTTATCTTCATATATGTGGCCATATTATTTTTAGTCCATCATCCTAAAACTCTTCAGCCTCTTTTACTGCACTTTTTCCTTAACTAAGGAAAATATTTGTCTAGTGATTTTCACTCCACTAATCATAAGAATCATAACAAGATTCTTAAATATTGTTTTGAGATTTCCTTCTAAATTATGAGCATCATTCAGGTCTCCCTTTTTACAGGAGGTACATTAACCAGTTACACTGGTTCTTCAGGATCTATGGAGACTAGCAACTCTTTCTCACCATCTGAGTGTGAGAATCATATATTGGGTCCTCCATCACAGACACTTCATGCTCATTTATGTCTGAAGCTCTTCTTGACACATGAATGTAAATAATATAATTTAATTATCTTCAAGAGTCTTAACATCTCTCATAATAGGATTAGGGAAGCTATTATGACATCTTCCTAATACAGAGGAACCTCCTGATCTACTACCAAAATTTTTTTGCTTCACAACATCTCGTTCTCTTTCAGGATCATCCATTGAAATTGCTCTTCAATAAATACATGCCATTTTTCTTGTAGGTCAAGCCATATAGTTTTTCCCTACAAGCCAAATTCAATCAAGTTATTAGCTACGTTGCATTATCCAGTCATTTCAATAAAATGACAAAAAACACACATTGACATGCAAACCATTTTAGACAATATTTCAGTATAACTATATCTCATGATTTTTAATCACATGAATACCTTAATGTATTTGGAGTGGTTGATAGAGTTATGTACACATTAAATCAATGTTTCGACATAACCCTATTTATATTTCATGTAATGTTTTGCAGTTCTATCTCGATCTTATATTTAGATCTCGTGAAGATTTATGCAAACCATTTATTCTTCTTAACATAAATTTATCTATTTACCAATAAAATAGAAATATTGTAACATATGCTTTTAATCATATTTATTCCATAACGTCATTCATAATACAAAAAATATATATTGTAATGAAAAAAAATGTGATTTTATAAAAGCATATGATAATCAAATAATCATGCATCTCAACATTCATATCTCATGAATCAATCATGCATCCCAACATTTATATCTCATGAATCAACCATGCAACCTAACATTCATATCTCATGAATAATTATGGAGCTCTATATTCATATCTTTATGAACAATCATGCAGCCCAACATTTATATATTATGAATCAATCATACAGCTCTATACTTGTATCTTTATGAAACAATCATGCATACTTTATATCCATATCTTTATGAAACAATTATGCAACTCTATGTTTATATCTTATGAAACAATCATGCAACTCAATGTTCATATCTTATGAAACAATCATCCATGCTTTATTTGTATGAAACAATCATGCAACTCTATGTTCATACCTTATGAAACAATCATGCATGATTTATGTTCATATCTTATCATGGATGCTTTATAGTCATATCTTATGAATTTTGTTTATTTGTAAATAAATGAAAGACAATCAACATATATGCTCACAATTCCTAATGTCAGGAATACGAATCTCTATATGACTATAATGAAAACATTTAAAAGCATATATATCTAAATAACATATAATAAAAATTTGGGTACTTATCTTTTATTGTTTTGCATGCTCCCTCTTGATCTTTGCTTCCTTGCAGAGATTACTACAGTCCCACTGCCTTGATCTCTTTGCAAATTTGAGTGCATGTAGGAGGTAGCGAATCTCAACATGGAGAAACTGGATCCCATGCGACCCGATGAGAATACTCTTCTTCAAGGAAGACTTCTTCCAACAATCATCTTCTTCTTCGGATGAGATATCAACTCTACGAGGCTCTAATTATACACAAGATCCACTAAATATTGATAATATCCAAACCACACATTCTGGGGTTATTCCATCAATTCATCCACTTTGGGAAAATGGCCATAACACGAACTATGAGATTTCATTTTCAAATACCTAACTGTATCTCTCAAATAACTGTGAATTTTTTAAATCTTCTCTACGGTAACATAAACACGCCCAATTGGAAAGTGGTTTTTCAACTGTTTTGTTTGATTCCTCACAGATTGATCAGAACGCCTCCATGATATTTGTCTCCCGAAACGTGACGTAAATGGTGCTTATTGACTTGCTTTTGAATTTTCCCTGCATTGAATAGAGACTCCTCACTCACTGAGGTCACGTAGGCTTAGAGATCATGCTCCTTAAGAATGCATAACACCCTCGCCTTCCATGTGTTGAAGTTGGAAGCACCTTTAAGTCGGTGTTTTGATTGAACGAAGATCGATGACATGGATTCAAGCTCTTTGCTCAATACTTCAAGATCTACGTAGGCTTTATTTGTTTGTGTAAACTAAGCTCTTGTATGCCCTTACTCTGATACCATGTTAGTGTTTGAGAAAATATGAAGAAACCTGAACTTGAAAACTTTAGACCATAATTACAATGTAGATACATCTCATCAATAATCCAAAGACATAAATAAATCAAACCATAGAACACAAGATATACCTTGAGAATACCCTCCACAGATTCGAAGGATAAAAAACCCAACAAACAATCTTAGAATATGATTGATAATCGACATAGAATGATTACAACACAATAGCAGATTGTTTTTTTGAGAGCACAAGAGAGTAGATATCAAATGGAACACTGTGTTGATCTTGCCAAGTGCATAGCAATTTAATAATAAGTCAAATTAGGTCATACAAGGAAGGTAGCAAATATTTGCATGCTTTAGTAACTTGTTAACACTGAGAACAATGTTTGCACTTCATAATTAACTCCCACATTGAATATATGCACCGTCCATTAATTCATTGAGTTTAACTTCCTAACTAAGTTGTTAACTGATTGAACGGAACTGAACTAAATGGAAATGAACAAAACTGAATGTAACTAAACAAAATTGAATGTAACTGATCCGAACTAAACTGAACTGAACTGAATGTAACTTATCTGAACTGAACGTAACTGATCAGAACCGAATGTAACTGAACAGAACTGAATGTAACCAATGTTTCTCCATCAATGACATCCTCAACAACCACTTGTATAAATTCAAGAGTTGATTCCTTAATTAACTGAACTTTTTTTATCAAAACTAAGACTCAACTGATGTCATATTGATTCGAGTTAGCTTGGAGGCATACATGGGCAATTTGAATTCTCTCTCCATCTATGTGCTCATATTAATTTTCTTTGCATGGTCCATATGTGTTTTCATTAATTCTATATCATACCATACTCGTAAGAATTGTTCCGAACCTTTGATCATATGTATTACCCCATGTCATATAGTCACATGTTAAAGTAAATCACTCTAGTGGTAGTTAACCCCTAAAGGAGACATGTAGAACTTGTTGACGATGACTAGCCATACATCACATAGTTCATCCTCGAGAGTTAATATAGTTACATGAACTATGAACTATGTGATCATATGTATTACCCCATGTCATATAGTCACATGTTAAAGTAAATCACTCTAGTGGTAGTTAACCCCTAAAGGAGACATGTAGCACTTGTTGACGATGACTAGCCATACATCACATAGTTCATCCTCGAGAGTTAATACAACATAAGTCATGTGAAACTAATACAACATAAGTTCCGGACTTGATACAACACAAGTCTCAAACCTTAACATAAGGTCATGATCTTAACAATAAGATTCTAGTACAAGCATTTCTCCCCGATAGGACTTGATCAAGGTCCTAACTTGATACAACACAAACTCTTTAACTTAACACAATAAGTTAGTGAACATAATATAACATAAGTTTAGAACTTGACACAACAAGTCTCATGGAGATGATCTTAACTTAATACAACATAAGATACGTACTTGACACAACAAGTTTCATGGAGAATGACTCCCAATGTTGTACATCTAAAACTCCTTCTCATCGAGGGATACACTCTCTGTAGTATTAGGAATTTCCTACCACACCAAGCTTATCTCAGAACTGTCCAAACTTCATCAAAGATAGAGGCTTGTCACAAATTTACAATTTGCTCATCAGTCGCTATGTACTGGAATTTATTTTACATGACCATGACTTCAATGAAGTAAAACTTCATCTGAAATGTGTTTTATCATAACACACATATAGGGCATTAGGGCATTTCAGAAAGCTTGACTATTAACACCTAATAACTGTAGGCTCAAGCATTTCACCCTAGCAGGTATCTTCCCAAGATACACTACTCCTTACTATTCTTAGTGTCCCAAAAAGCTTCAAAAGAGTTCTCTCCTCCTCCAGTTCAAGAAAAAGAAATGACTAGAGACAACAAGATGGGGGTGAGTCTCAATCAATATTTGGAAGAGTCGCAACTAATTGTTGAGCTTAAAGACCCCCCCCCCCCCTTGAATTGGGACTTTAGCCATCAATTGGTGACCCAATTATGGCCATTTAAGGTATAAATAAAGTTAAAGATACCTCCAGGGATAATTTCAGGGAAGCTAGAGTGGCTTTGCAGAGAGAGGCAATCGTGTTTCCTTCTCATTCTTTGAATTCTATGATTTCAAAACCATTGTTGAACTCTAATGAAATTAATTTATTTTTGGGGCATCTAATAAAGAATATTTTCGAGAATGCATACATTTGGATAATAGGGGGTTATTTTTTTGTTCCTTTGTAAGATGTAGAATAATTAAACTACTTTTGACTGATGGTTTTCACTAAACATGGAACATAAAGGAATCTCTTTGAATTCCTACTAAAGGTTGGCATTCCCCTTTTATTTAATTATGATTATATAGTTTAGACTGGTACTTGTATTATTGCATGTAATCTTTCTTATGTTTATTCATGGCGGGGTGTATTCCAACCATGATGACGATGACCAAGATCATTATCCTCTCTTGTTCGATTTTCTTACAATTTTGACCAATTGTTTCCATTTGTTGACCTGTTTTCCCATCAGTTTTGTAAGTTTCTTATTCCAGATGGCCATTATAACTCTCTTAATCCAGTCCTTGAGTCTATTTTAATATGGATATCAAGGGAAATCTCCCTCCTTTTATCTGTGTATCAAAATTGATGGTCTTCATAAAAAAAATCTTTGATCTTTGAAGCTTTTAAATACCTGTTTTACATGTCAGGCTCAAAATTATCTGATTAGATATTGTCCTTTTTTAAAGTCACACCCAAGTGATGAGGAAAGATAATGTATTTGTTTATCCCCTCCTTCGAATGGTCTAAATATTAATGGCACATTTATTTCCTGTGATTTAGGATCTACTAGTAGTGTTGTGTCAAGAGATATAGGTCCTTCAATTAGTATTGATAGTGTTCGTGGTTCTAGATCAAATGTTATTGCTTCTATCACAACGAACGATTCATGTTTTCTTGGTATACAACCAAGTGGACTGGGAACTAATGGTTCAACTTCAAATGTCTCAATATTTAGAAGGTTTGGTTCCAGGGTTCTTTCTCAGGAACTACAGGCTGCAATGGGATAAGTCAGGTTCTAAGTGGAAATGCAACGCAGATCCAAAGTTATATGACATACTTCTTCCTTGGAAGTGGATTTTCCCATCTCATAACACAAGGTTAGTGATCACAAATGGTTTTGCTTCCTGTCAATAAAATGGCATGGATATTGGATCTACTAATAATGTCAAAACAAAAAAAAATGGAAGGTGGCATCCTCTTCCATTTGGGTTGATTGACCTTATGGGTATTTTAGCCTCCAACCACATGCAAAGTGTTGGAAGGATGCCATGGTCCATTTGTCTAGTTTGGATAGATTTGAGATGGAAAATTAGTTCACTTGTAATTGCTTTCACTCCCCCTTGGAATGAAGCTCTCCTTACTATCTTATAGTTTCCATGGAATGACAATTCATAATCACAAGAATTTTGTAGGCAATGTATTGTAGTGTGTGCAATCATATGTTGTATTCCTTCAAGAAGTTAAGCTCGTTGATTTGAAATTCAAAATTGAATTAACTATTGTTTCAATGGCCCTTTCCAAACTTCATAGCATTGTTAAGCAGTGGTGGTGTGATGATTTCTCTCTATTGCTCTTTGTAATGGATTGTAGTCACCTTTTGTTTAGACCCAAATGAGCAGTGTGTGTGTGTCACCATTTTGATTCAGGATCAAGTGCTCGAGTTCTATGCATTTTTTTCTCCTTATCTCAACTCAAAAGGATATAGGCTTTGAGATCATATGGCTTCGTCTATTCCTACTAAAGAGTGCACTATTAGAGGGGATTTCAATATACTCAAGTGGCAGGGTGATAGATGTCACAGTGAAATGTTTATGGTCAATGGTTCAAAGAAGCATGCTTCATTTCATTGTAAAGATACTCTTCATATTCTTGACACCAACTTGAAGAAAGAGGGGTTGAATTTTGGTGGTTGGTATACTTTATTTGAATATCAACATGGATAGGATAGAGTAAAGGATTAGTGTATTGATTCCATGGGAAACAACATGATTTTAATTTCTCTAGTCGTCTTTGTCATATTGATGGGATTTTAGATGTCACTAGTTCAAATCATTTTCCAATTTAAATTATAATTTCCTTGGAAAAATCTGGTAATTCATTGCCTTCTTCTTTGTTTAAGTTCAATGTCTCTCACTTAGAGTCGAAGGACTTTTTCAATCACGTTATTAGAGTATGGAACCTTTCCCATCATCCAATTGGATATGAGGTTGGATTATTTCATGGGAGGTTAAAGTGTGTCATAGAGTTAATTTCATTAGAGGTTGGGTATCATGTTAGATATGATGTGAAAGAACAATTTATGGTGGATCAAAAAAATCTTGAAGAGGTTCACACATTTCCTAAAGAGTATCTCCACCATATGCCCCTTTAAGAGGAGGTTCCAAAATTAGAGATGGTGATTTGGCAAGATGAATACTACTTAGATAAGGGTGCTAGGGTCCAGTCCCGTCTTCAGTGGATTCAAGAGAGGGAAGCAGTTTCCAGCTTTCATTTTTATTTTCTCAGCCAAAGGTCATGATGAAGAGGTACTTGGGTTGCATCACATTTATATCTCTCTTATTGAGGATTCTACTAATGTTAGAGATATGCTTAGCTCCCATTTTCAAAATGATTTTTTTCACTTCTTTGATATATGGGGAGATGGATTTTAGACATGATTTCTTCCATGTGATTCCTAAAATACCTTGATAAACTTGAGTAAAGAAAAACAATACCAAATAGAATCTAAAACACAATAATTAACAATGACTCACACACACATTACATAGAGATTGACCCTAGAAACACAAAATCGTGAAAACCAACATTCCTTAGAGTTTCTCCACTCTATATCTCATTGTATTGTCTTTTATGTTTTACAATACAATATTATAGAATCCAAAACCCTAATCTATTAACCCGGACTACATTACAACCCCAATTACCTGATTGGAATTAGTTTAAAATGAGCCTCAAAACCATGGGACAAAAGCGGCGCAAAATCAACCAAAAAAAACCCTATTTCAAGGTGGCTCACAAGATCCAACACCCCCTTAGCTAGGTAGGATGACAAGTCCCCCAAAACCCTCCTTTCTTTGGGAACCTATAAAGCCTACAAAACATGTCAACTATTCTCCAACTTATTGTATTCTCTAAAACATGAAATAAAAGGGGAATCAATCATGAAATCATCTACTAAAGGCAACAATGCCCACTGATTCTCTACACCAAGATAACGTTTTAGTAATACTAGACTTTGTGAATGAATATAGAACATTTTTAAATGTATCAACCTTCTGCAACAATATTTTATTCTTCACGGTCATGTCTGTAACAAAATCATATTGAATATCCGTATGCTTTGTCTTGGAATGATAAGGAGGGTTCTTTGCTAGAAAAATTGCACTGGAGTTGTTGTTTATGCACAACCTAGAGATCAATAGATTGGAAATAAATCAACCACTCAATCGACACAACTATGGACCTCCCTCCAAAAGTGTCACTATCAAAGGGAGTTCTCTTTTAGGTTTCTTAGGCTCACCATTAAACAAGCCTAAACTAAAATGGGAGAAACCCTAGCAAAGGTTTTCTAAAGATAACTATAAGTCTCTAGCTAACCTAAGATACTTGCCTGGCTCTATTTTCAAGAAGATATGCCTAGCTATAGATAATTAATTGCATACAAGAAACTCTTGATTCAATATTCCAATAATGTTATTAAAATATCAATGAGTGTACAATACATGATACAATAAATGAAATGAAGTGTGAGCCTGCATTACCAATGAACAACGATTATTCTTTAATAACAAATACCCCCCATCCCAAAATGGTTTATACAGAGTTAAAGGTTTGTCAAACATGGTCCAACAATGATGCTCAACTGAGTATTTCACAGTACTAACCGATGATGATAGACTGTACCCTTCTCCACACCACCTTCCTTCCCACATATGTGGAGTAATCTTAACGAATGTTTGTTTTGGTGCACTATAGTAACTAGAACAACCAATATGATGGTTTCATGATACCTAAGGGTGTTCTGGATATATGTAAGGCACATGGGGTCCAAGTCCATGCTCATTTTTTTCTAATGTGGTACTGCTCAAAGAAGGGTACTAGATCAGAGTCAAGGGGAATGTCCAACATCTTTCATCAAATGAGGATGCAAGAAGATGTCTACCAACATTGGTCACTATCTCGTATTGATCCTTTGTCGTTGCTTTACCCACTCAACGACAAGCTATGGGTATTATTTATAGATGTCAAAACACATTTTCTACCCAAGAATCCCATTGATCAACAATATTTTTTCTATATATGCCTCTAAGTGCCAAGATAAAACACAATGATCCAAAATAAAATCTTTGCTAATGTAGCATTTGCATTTAAAATAAATTCATGGCACCAATATGGATCACAACATCAATAAAAAAATATCCATGTGAATGAACAATAACAATAACTTACGTAAAGTGAGAGAAAACAAATTGTCACAATAGATTCTTTAAAATATACTACTAATGGATGGGATGAAAGTAATTCATTAAATTTTTAAAACGAATTCAATAGATGCTTTAGGGAATCCACATAAAATTGAGTCAATTTTCCTAGTAAACAATATTTCTAAACATCAAGTCAACTCATCATCATAATTAAATACAAGAGTGCAAATTGATTTAGTAACTTAAACGATCACAAGTATGGGGTTTATAGTAAGTGGATTTGATCATTTACATTCATGTGTAATTTGTATTTACTTAATACAATAAAGATCAAATTATTGAGATGATTTTGTCACAATAGATTACCCAAAAAAATGTAATATGTGATGTGTTACTGGACTATTATTCATGAACTGTAAGATGAAAACAAATATGACAACAAATGTTGAGTGTCTAAGGATTATATCATTTATATTAAAGAGAGGTGTCTTAGACCATGAGGACAATAAACCAACAATAACATTTGTTTCATGGACCAATACATCAACAAATGGTTCTGATAAAATGTGAATTGTTTATAATATTACCTGCCACAATAACTTATTGCAAATAAACCAACAATAACATTTGTTTCATGGACCAATACATCAACAAATGGTTCTGATAAAATGTGAATTGTTTATAATATTCCCTGCCACAATAACTTATTGCAACGACATCTTTGAGTAATCTGGAGTTATATAAGCCAATTCAATATGGAAATGAATCATGACACAACATACTTAGTATGTGAACATAAGAGTATATCCAAGCATGCTAATAACAGAAACTAGAAGGCAGGTTTAAGTTTGGCTTAGTGTTAAGTGTTAACTAATTTTCCAACTATAGTAAACATTCATAAGACATATCAAGGAGAAAAAAATAAGAAGCACAAGGTTAGCTTTCCTTCCATAATGATTATCAACACCAAATTGGCTATAGCATTCAAATCTTCAATGAGGGTTATAACAATCAATAAAACTAGCAAATTGGCTTTATCTAATCTAAACAACCTATTAGTGTGTACTTATATTAGTTAAAAATGAGAAACTTAAATCACACTACAAATTGGTTGTTAGATGTTGGTTTAAGTCTTATTATGGTGTTTTGGATTTTATACCCCTTAGGGTTTAGACTTAGAAAGTTATTCAACAAGGAGGAGGATCAAATCCCCCAAAGCCTCTTGAGAAAAGTGAATCCAAGTACCTACACTATCCGAAAATGAGTGAGATATTGTATAAAATGGAAGAAATTGGAAATGAAAAAAAAATAAGAGTACCAAATCCTAGATCTAATGCCATGAGAAAAATTCTTATTGGGAAAATTGAGTCATGGTAAATTTTAATGAAAGTGAAAATTTTCCAAGGGTGGGTGGTGGACAAATCAATTCCCCTCCTTGATAGCTTGAGATAGTCAATGGATCTTCTACTCCAAACTTCTGATGAATTCCTCCAATCATCAAGAGGACAAAGCAATCTAAATCATAACAAGATCCAACACAAGGTTAGTGAAACATTTAGTGAATGACACTAACCTATATGAGATGAGGTTGTAGTAATAAAATCAGGTAACTTAATAATCATTCCTAAAGAACAAGGTTGTTTCAATCATTCTCTAAGCTGCAAAATATAAGTGAAATACCATAAATTACCTCAAACCATTAAGAAGTTTTCACCATCCAAGAAATAGAACAAGATCTCCAAAATCACCAGTAAGAATATTATATGTACTATCAAGAAGAATGACATAGTATTTTTGCTCCATGGCCAAAATTTTGATCTTTAAAGAGAAATTTCACCCTCATTTTATAACCTAAGGGAGAAAAATTTATCTTATGATGAGATAAAAGGATACAATGGTTTGTAACAAGTTTGATGATCTCAAGATGAGAATTTATAAATCAATGGTCTAGATCCACCCTTTTACAACAAGAATTTAAGCCAACTAACCTAATCATTGAGCTCAATGAGAGCAAATTCAACCCTGACAAGTAAAATAATTAGATAATCCCAATACAATGGTAGCTCAACAATATAAATATAAAATACCATGGGAATGTTCAAACTGAGTGCCAAAATCCATGTGTTGTTTCTTCGATCCAATGAGCTAGTCAAATCCACCTTGAAAGTTGATGTTGTTAGGTAACATGAATTATCTCAAGGAAGTTGATACATGTGTTGGAGGGTGATATGAGTGCCTAGGATTATATATTGAGTTCAAAAGTTCTTTAGTGGATCCCAATGTGCCTCCACATGTGTGCCAAAGGGGCCACATCATCCAATTTCCTCAACATATGTGCCACTAGCCACCTAAACAAGTGGACTTTGGGAAATTTGGCTAATTTCCTTCAATTTATCCAAAAACTGAAAATTCAACTGAGAAATAGAACACAAGTTCACTTTTTAAACATCTCACTAAAAAATAAGACACAACATTAGGCTTTTTAAATTAAAAACCTGATGTGTTCCATCAATTAATCTCCCACGTGTTTAAATAAGCATGTGTAAACCCCTAGTGCTTGGAAAACCCTCCAAATAGGAAAATCTTTGTAGGAGGAAGGATGATATGGATAGTAGGGCCAATTGAGTGACCAAATATTCCAAAGTGTTATCAAGATAGTAGCCGAGTCATTCCCAAGCACGATCATGAAGTTTTAAGGTTGTCCACTAACATTGAAAATATAACCATGTACAATTTCACCAATTTGGGATAGTGCCCTAATGTTCAAGTATGAGACACTAAAGAAGAGCCAAATGGGTGCTCAAATATACTCTCAAATCTAAAAAATACGTAGTATATCATTCCCATGCACATCCATGAAAATCAACATTGTAGTCCCTTAGGAAGGGACCACCATTGTTTTGGAAAAAGACTAATATGAGGTCACTATAAACCAATATCATGCCATATACATAGGTAAGTGGCCAAATGGGTGTTGCAATATTCTTCCAAAATCTATGGATAACTTTTAGAACTCAAGATATGAATTAATCCCTTTTGGACCCTATAGAAACTAATACAATGGCACTGCAAACCTTAAAATTCTAAAGACCTAATGAAATATCTATTGCATTAATTAAGATGTACCGATATAATAAAGGTCCCTAGTGGACTAACAACAAAGGGTGTCCACATGAAACAATACATAACAGTTGCAATTAATCATCTTAACGAGTCATCCTATACCTAGTCATGTTACATGATAATATACCTACACCACAAATATCTTCAAACAAGTTTATCAGAAACAAGATTTACAAACTAACTAGATCCATGATAGCATCTAAGTAATTGCCAGGACTAATTTATTCTAAGAGATGGAGTAGGTGAGAACGAACAAAATTAGTAAAGTGAAATTATTGGTCAAAGGTGATTTAGTTTACTCAAGATGTGAGACAAAGGGACTCACTATGATCTTCACCACTTAGGAAAACAATAGGGAGTTGCCTCACAAATGGATGATGTGTAATGAGGTAATCCCACTTTAACCATTAGCAAACATACTCCCCCATTTAGCTTTGATTTTGACTTTTATTTAGATCCTTCTTGGACTTGTCTTGTAATACTAGTCTTCATTTACTTTCTTGGACACTTCAATCTTATTCTTCTTTACTTCTGGAGACCTTGGCATTATTTTCTTTGAAGATTATTTAGCAAGTTTTTACTTTCGTCTTTCTTTTATTTGCTTGATTTTATTTTATTTGACTTGGTATTTAATTTTCTTTGACTTTGTAGGTACAAGGAGTCTTGGACTATGAGCTTCATTTTCATGCCCTTTTCACGCTTAGGAAAGTGTTTCATTCATGCTTTAGGGTTCAGGAGGAGAATTGCTCCATGGAAACTCACTCCCCTTGATGATAGTCAACCACAAATATTTACAAGCAACCCTCCTATATCATCAAAAAGGTCATTGCAACACAAACATGCCCAAGACACTGAAGGACAACTAAGAGGCCTTTATGGTGATGGAATCATAGAGCAGAAATCAAGATTTCAACTTCATCAATCATAAACTAAGGGGGGTAGACAAAAATTATGAAGTTGAATGGATGATGGATGGATGGTAGAAATATGGACTCAGAGAAGCAGGTAAACATCCTTGCAAAGTGCATAGAATTATCTAGGTTCAATTATACATAAGTAAATCAAGGATCTAAACCCTCATCAACTTAAAACTATGTTACTACTAACTATACTCGTCAAATAATCAATACATCTACTATGGAATAGCAACATGTAGTACATTATTATAAAATTCATCATCGCATGGCATTGTACTAGAAACAATAGCATATATCTAATCATCATATCATATCTCATAACATCAAGGGGGGGCCCAAGAGTAGCAAATATGGGACTCAATACTCTGGATTGCATCTTTCTAAAAGAAACTAAAATAGCTTTAGAATATAGTATGCATGCAAAATGTGGCATAACAACTGTAACAACTTATTCTCACTTCATTTTGAACAAAACTAATACATGAACACAATCCTTGCAACCATGTGGCTTCCTTACTTCCATGAGTGTTGGCTATGTATTTTGATTCTGTAGTTGAAAATGGAACTACACCCCACTTCTTCCTCATCCAACGGATTGCTCCACTAAATAAGTCAAAAACATAACCACTTGTAGATATTTTACGGTTAATAGCTCCGACCCAAACTACAACAAAAAAATTATTTGTAGCAGATTGCATAATCTAAAGTGGCACGCAAATATCTTAAGGCCCTCTTTAATGGTTTTCAATGTTCCTCTCCTAGTTTTCGACATATGCTTTCTCAAAAATCCCACTACATGGTTAATGTGTGGTATAATACAAACTATAGAATACATTATATTTCCAATAGCACTATGATGAGGAATACATGACATGTCGTCTACCTCTTCATGAGTCTTGGGACACTGATCTATAGATAACTTTGGACCTACACGAATATGGACCTTTATTGGTTTGTATTCCTGCATCTTAAACCATTGCAGTACCATCTCAACATAATTCCTTTGGCTTAACCAAAGTCTACTATTGGCTTGATCTCTTTAATTTCCATGCGCAAAATAAAATTTTCACCACTAAGATATTTCATACCAAATTAAAAGGCAATTAGGATTTGACATCCATGATGGTTTTCTTGATGTTTCCGATCAGTAACATATCAACATAGTTAAAAGTATAGTAATGTGTCTCAATTTTTCCCCTTTTGTGCTAATGAACTTTTTTTAAATCTAATGAACTAAAAATATTTGTACATAAATCTACAAATTCATCAATAATTAGATAATGGTGTAATGAAACAAGAGTTTTCATTTTGAATGAGCTTTTATATGGTATTTTTTTTCAAATTAAAAAGTTTATTTTATCTTATTTATTTCAGTTTCATTAACGGCCATTTATTATTATTTTAGACATCTCATAAGTACTAACAAAACCACGACCCCCCATACCTATCTTCATTCATTTTGTTTATTCCAAAAATTTTAACAAGTTTTATAAAGACAATTTCAAGGTTCTTGTACATTGTTTTAATTTTATTTATGATATATTTTATTTATTATTAAATATAATATAAACAATCATTTTTATGTGCACGTAAAAGTGCAACCCAAAAAAATATCATTTAAGACTTCAAAAGCAATATTTTTTTATATGAATATGAAAATAATATCTAAGTGTTTGTTAAAATTATTTTTAAAATAAAAATAAAATACATTTTTTTTAATTTTTTTAATAAATATTTGAATCAGATTAAATTAATAGAATAAATATATCTTGTCGTATAGTGAGACACATTACAATGCTCTTACCCATACACTAAAACACATAAATACAATCATCGCCAACCTACTTGAAATAGACATAGTGATTCAGTTTGCTCCTTGAGAAACCTGCAATTCCTAATATATAAGTATCAAACTTTTGATACCACATTTTTTGTGATTATTTTAATCCAAGCATAGACTTCCACAACTTACAAACAACTCCTTCATTTCTCTCACTACAAAATTCTTTGGTTGTTTCATGTATATTTCCTCTTCCAAATCACCATACAAAAATGTTGTCTTCACACCCATCTACTCTACATCAAGATCAAAACAAGCTACAATAGTCAAAATAAATCTAATAGAATTTAATTTAGTAACACAAGAAAAAAATATCACAAAATCACTTCCCTACACTTGGGAGTAACCCTTAGCTACTATGTGAGATTTACACTTCTCCACCTTACCTTCCGAAGTCAACTTCTTCTTAAACACTCATTTGCTACCAAAAGGTCTTCTACTAGCCAAAAACTTAACTAGGTTCCAAGTCTATTTTTATCCAGGGAATCCATTTCTTTAACCATGGACTTCTTCCAAAGTTTACTATCCTCGTGCTATCCTCTAAGTTCATTGCCTATCTAACAAATGTAGAATCATCATAAGCAATATATAAACAAAAATTAGAGTCGAAATCAAGTGGGATATACCTTTTTGGTTTCCTTTCTTCATGAAAATAGCTCCTTAAGATTGACACTCGAGGTTATTCTTCTTATGGATTATATTCTTTTGTTGAGTCATATTCTTCACCCTCCAACACAAAATCTATTGTCTTTTGTTCTTCTTCCTTGGGTTGGAATTCAAGTTTCGGAGGAATTATAACCTCCCCAAATTCAACATCTTGACTATAAACAATCCTTTTAGTTACTCGATTCCAAATTTTATAAGCTTTACACCACCCACGGGGGCTTCACTTATTGACCAATATCCTATCACGTTAGTTCATATTGTGGGTTTTAGAATTATCAAAAATTGAACCAATATATTGCAGGTATTGGGGGGATGAGGGGTTTAAGGTGGGGGTGGGTAGGGTGGTTTATAAGGATTGAGGCATAAAAAGGGGTGGAGAGGAGGTTTTAAGTATTGAGAAGGGGTTTCAACAAAAAGACTTTGGGGCAATATCTCTGGAAATTAAGGGTATTCTTTAATATCCCATGATCGCACATGCTATGTGAGAGGTTCACTAAGTGAAGACCCTGTGACACCACCTTTATAACCAATAAAGATATATTTTTTATCTTTATTATCCAACTTACTCTTGCTTTACACACAAGAATCACAACAAAAAAACGTTGAGACTTTTAAGAGACGATGTTTTACTAGTCTATGCCTCATGTGGAATTTTATCAACCAATGCTAATGTAGGTGGTTGCTTTACCAAGTAACATATATTATCCATTGCCTATACTCGTAATTCATGTGATAACCTTGTATCGTTCCTCATACTCCTTTCCTTCTCCATCAAAGTCTTTTGCATCCTTTTTACAACTCCATTTTCTTGAGGTGTATAAGGAGTAGTATTTTTCCTTACTATTTCACATTTCTTATAGAATTTCTCATACTCATTTTGACAACACTCTCCACTATTATATGTCCTCAACACCTTTATTTTATTCTTTGTTTGGTTGTCTACAACAAATTTAAGCTCTTTAGACTTAGTGAAAATCTCAAATTTTTAGGGAGGAAATTGACCCGTGTCTTCCTCTAGAAATCACTAATGAATCAAACATAATACATAGATTTACCTAGTGATGGTAAATTAAGATTTGCAAATAAATCATAATGTATTAAGTCCCATATTATTTTTTCTCTCATAGCAGTAGATGGAATCTCATCTGATTGTGTTTACCATATATGCAATGTTCATAGAACTAATGAGCAATCATACACACCTTCAACCATATTGTTACCATGTAATTCTCAAACACCTTTATCTCCATTATGTCCCAATATTTGATGTCATAGATTTTTCTTGTCTAAACGGACAATAGGGGTCCTACCTTCTGTAATGCTATCCTCATCAAGTTAAGAACAATAAAAACCGTTACACCCATTAGTGAAAGTAATTCCGAAAAACTTGTACATATTTCTAATATGAACTCTCCACATCAACACAATTGCTCCTCTAGCCACATTGCATGTGTCCTTTTCAAATATATTATGCACACATACATCACCCATGTTACCTACATATATCATGTTTCTATCTAGATTTGGAAATATGCAAAACCCCAAGAGAAGTTATAATTCTTCAATATTCCAATAGGGGCTTGACCCTTCCACATCCTATGATTTTTTTATCGAGTAATATTTGGGAGATTCGAGAAACACCACCTCCATTGTACTTTTCACATTCACAAAATCACTCCTTGTGAGGAGACACATGAAATGAAGCACCTGATCAGCATAAATCATGATCTAGATGTGCCCTATAGATGTCAAGTGATAATCACTTATTTTGTATACAAAGGATTTCGTTTCTATAGAAGGGGCATCATCAAATTCCTTACCTTTATAAACACTCTTAGATTTGCATTTTTTCTTGTAATTCCCAACTTTACCGCATTTCCAAAAAAAATTTCAAATTATCCTAGAGATTTAGATCTTCCTCTAGACTTAGATCTGCCCCCCAGAAGACCTATGTTTTCTCTCTTAGGAAGGACCTCTCACAAATAAAACATCCTTAGCCACACCCTCCATGGATTTTATCCTCATTTTTTCTTATAACAAGGATGCCACTGCATCCTCAAACTTTAACATGTACTGAGTGGCACTACCAATCGCTACAACCAAATTATCCCAAGAGTCTATCAAAGAACATAGCAAGGTAAAACACTTATCTTCTTCATCCATCTTAATATCAACATAAATTAGAAGACTTATTAAAGTATTAAATACATCCATATAATCAACCATGTTGTCAATATGTCGCCATCCTCCATCCTGCTATGAAACAACTTCTCTTAAAGAAGTAACTTGTTTACCAAGGACACTCACAGTTACAAATTCCTAAGCTTATATGACATCTTCTTTGCAATATTTAATCCATAATCGTTCAATAACATTTAATCTAAGATGTAGAGTTGAATCGTGCTTTCCACTTTTCTCTCCAAATTTTCCCATTCTTATTTCGACATAATAGTGGGATTTGTACCTAGATCCACATCAATCCATTGATCTCTATCTACAAGAAGATATTCCATGTTCAACTAACATAACTCGATGCTCTAGCCATTAAAATTATAGATTTCTATCCTTTAATTGCTCACTATTTTATTTGCACAACATTAACTACTCAAAGATCCCACTCCAACATAAGTTTATCGCAAACCCAAGATACTCTTGTTATTCACAGGATGAGATAAAACCTAGCAAAAAAGGCGTCCCCCTAAAGCTAATAACCTCGCTCTTGTAATTTTTAAACTTGTGAAGCGAAGCAATGCATATAGAGTCTTACGAAAAAAATAGGGATTAAAACCCCACTCTCTTGCATGAAATTAGTTTACCATGAGCCTCAAAACCAAGGGTTGAGTATAACTCAAAATAAAACCAAACAAATTAATTTACGGGGGGCTCGCTAGCCCCCTATTCTCTCTTGATCACTAGGGTTGATCAGCCCCATGAGACCCCCTCCTAAGGTTTATTGTGGTTATAAGGATAAACTACAAAAGAGAATTTTGAGGCAAGAGATTCCACTACATTATCTTTTCCAAAGAATGGTAAATCTCTAGGTATGGATGCGATACCTTGTGTGTTTTACAATGCCATGTAGGATACTATAGGTGATGACTTTTGTTCTTTCTCCTATTAATTTTTTTCTACCAATCATGTGTCTAACTCTTTCAACGAAGGTATGATCAAGCTTATTCCAAAGAATTCAACTACAAAATCCATTAGTGGCTAGATATAAAATCATACCTTATAAAATCATGACCAAGTATTTGGCATTGCAAATTCCATGAATAGTAAAGTATGTTGTTCATTAGGATAAAACATAAATTGTTTAAGGGAGATTTATTCTTGACACTATCGTTTTGTACATTGGAGGTTATGGAGTGGGAAAGGGAAACTAGGTAGAAAGTGATATAAACTTAGCAATTGACTTTTACTTTCACAAAGCATATGATCAAGACAATTGGTATTTGATTTCTAAGATGTTGATTTGTTTGGGCTTGACCCTTAGTGTGTTTCCATGGTGACCACTCTATTCGCCAATGCTTTCAATCTTTTGGTTTGCTTAGTATGGCCTTAGGCTCCTCGGATTTATTTATATCATTCTATTTTATAAGTCTTTCATTTGGCCCCTTATTTATATGTGGGTTACAAAATCTCTACATTATTTTTTGGAGGTTGCCCATATTTGTGATCTATTTCATGGTAATCTTTTCCGAAATTGTTCTAAGGTATTGATTAAGAACCGTTTTGCAAGTGACTATCTTCTCTCCATCTAAGTCAAAAGTCATTTTTTTATGGGACCTTTGCTTGCTTCAACATATTTTGCTCTACCATAGGTGCCATAGTTAGTGCTCTGAAAGACAATGTTGCACTTATTGACGATATATTTATGATACGACAATATATCACTAGTTTTAGGGGTCGATGATTTATTGTCAGTAAATATCGCAATATATGTAAGTTTTGGAGTTTATAATGATAAATTGAAAATATCTTGATAAATTAGGTAATTATGTGAGTTCACATAAATTATTTCCTGGACCTATCAAGGTCACATTATATGTCAGTTCAAGGGATTTTTTTAATCTTGTTTTCCAAAAGTGACTTAGAGGATTGAGCTCAAGGATGGTGTAAGAATTTTCTATCAAGAAAACAAGGGTAAATATATTATTTTCATTGCCATCAACAAAGCAATTATGGAGCGGGGATTTACTCTGTTCTACCATATCCATTATCCCAAGTATGTAAAACATTATGATTGTATTTTCTATGTTTCTCAAGGTCTTGTATAGGGTTTGAAAAAACGATTGGATATACATGTTCTTTCCATTTTAAATGGAAGATTTAACACTTATCTAGATTTTTTAATTGAAGCACTCTTCTAGGTTAATTGAACATCCCCATTTGTTTTATGTCATAGGTGTTACAGTTATTATTAATCCTACCTTTGACCACATAGTCTCTTTCTTCATTTTCCTAGCTTATGAGGTCTTCATCACTTCACTAGGGCATGGGGGACACACCTAGTGGACACCTACAACTAACTACGCCTATTTGCATGAGTTTGGTGCTCCAGGGATCTATACCTATATTTTAGGAACCCACTTTGAGTGCCACCAGCAATGTCCAACAATTGACTTCAGTAGGTATTCGGTTATCTCTAGTTACACTCTGATTCCCATCAATTAGTTCACTCTTAGTCTCTCTAGTATCAGTTTGCATGATTTAAGGGAGTATGGGCTCCTTTGTTCACCTACCCTCTTCATTTAACTGGTTGTGAACTCTTTCAGTGATCTGAAGTTGAATTAGTGAGCTCTAGTGGTGATTTTCCCACACTGAGTTAGCTCATGAGTCAGTCCAGGTTGGTAGGTTCAACTACCTCTTTAGATATTCGAATTTTTCCTTGATGTTGTATTATATATTCATACGTAATGATGAATCATATTGTATGGAAGATAATTAGTGAGCTCTAGTGGTGATTTTCCCACAGTGAGTTAGCTCATGAGTCAGTCCAGGTTGGTAGGTTCAACTACCTCTTTAGATATTCGAATTTTTCCTTGATGTTGTATTATATATTCATACGTAATGATGAATCATATTGTATGGAAGATTTCTCCTATTTTTCTTCAACTCATTGTGTAATAGCAATTTTTCTTCTTCTCTATAATTCTCTTGTACAATCTATGTGAAGACTATTTATGTACCAAGATCTGACCTGGCCAAATCTAATAATAGGTTTAATCATTAAATTAGCGCTCTAAAAAATGTCAAAACCATTGGACCCAATGTGGGAGTATGGTGAACCATTTGAGGGTTTTAATTGATTGAAGTTGAGTTACAAACTATGTGGAGAAATAATTTCTGGCAAGGTCATCCACTTCAAATACCACCTTGCCAAAATCCTAAGGCATGAAGTGGATATTTGACTTGCATCTACCATAGATATTGTCCATATTCCAAATCAATAAATTCATGATATGAGTAGGAAGGGTGATAAGAAAGAAGAATTGAGGCTCAAGATCTCAAGTAAAGCTACAAGAAACATGGGAACCACAAGCTACTTAAGGGGAGGGAAACCCAATTATCAACCACACCTTTCACAATGCACTCACCATCCTCGCCTTTCTTTGTGTAGAGGTCAATGCCCAAGGAACAATCTTATCTAAAGATGACAATGAAAATAAGGGAGAAATATGAGACCAACAATATTGTGGACAAATGTTTCCTATGGAGTGGGATACTTTTCAACATTTCTAAGAACAATTTGTTCTACCATTCCATGTTTGAATAAATTCCTATTGTTGGCTTGGCATACAAGGGTCTTTCCATTAAGGACTTTAGAAGGCCTCTCCTTCAAGGGGAGAAGACTGACTTAGAGATTGGTTGAACTCAACGAATCATGGGAGATAACCAAATGCACCGTTAAGTCATATGGCTGGATAGATGGGAAGGGGAGGCCCATTCTCAATTTCTTGTTTAATTGTCCCAAGGGGTCAATGTTTTTCAAATCTATCGATGCATCTACATATGTTAAATATGCACAATTACTATGTGAGTTGTTTGATGTGGGTTCATCTGAAGATAATTTTGCATTATGTTGGACAAGTAATTATGAACAATGTTTCTAATTATGTTGATGTTGGAAAGTTTTTTGTAAAGAGGTATTGAACCTTATATTTGACTCTTTGTGCTTCCAATTGCATTGATTTCATGTTAGAGGACATGAGAAACATTTCTTGGA
>LPNX010072040.1:1107421-1190418 GCA_001517045.1 Pseudotsuga menziesii | reverse complement strand
TGTGCGTGCATGTGTGTGTGTGTGTGTGTGTGTGTGTTCTCATGTGTGTGTGTGTGTGTGTGTGTGTGTGTCTATGTCCACGCGTGCGCGTGTGTGTGTGTATGTGTGTGTTCTTGCACATGAGACAGCTCGCAAGGAACAAGGAGTTGGTATGTCCTACAATCATGAGTTTCACCATGAGCTTTACTTCATTTTGGTCTCTCCACAATGGTATGTTTGTGTGCCAAGGGATGTTTATTTCATATAAGAGGAATTCTTGTGACTAGAGAACTAAAGCGAATGGACAAGTTGTTAAGTTTTTTTAATTGCTTAGATGATATCTTAAAACAATTTTTAGTAGTGGGATCACTGAAAGAACAACAAGCACAGAAACACAAAGAACACAAAGATTTTCCTCACGGAAACCACAAGGGAGAAAACCCCACAAAACATCCTCAGTATAGAACTGAACCAGTGCAGTGTAAAACCCAGACAACTCCTTCTCTCTTCTTTCTGGCACAGTTGTTCTTTTCTCTCTTAGAAGCTTGCTTGAGTGAGTGTCTACAAGTGAAGGGAAATGCTTCCCTATTTATATTTGTCACTCGACTTGACTTAGGACCTAACAGGGCTGACTTGTCTAACTAACAAGGCCAACTTGTCTAGCAAGACACCAAAAGAAATATTTATTACAATGGAATTTGGGTACTATTGACCCGACTTACATCCAAAGGTTTATATTGATTCTTTCAATGACTCTTACATGACCAAAATCATCTCCTGATGGAGGAATACAATCAATACATCTAGAATATCTTCCGAAGTTACAATACTTTAACACAAATCATAGCCCAACTTGTGAGACACAATAAAAAAATTTGGATAGGAGTGAAAGAGTTGTGTGCAATTAGAAAAGGTTATTTTCTTTGTCAATGGTGAGAACCCATGATGGGCTAGTTGAACTAGAGCATGGGAAGGGATAAGGAATCTATCCATTAGTACTATCAGGACAAGGGGAGGGGGATTCACTATACGAACCCAAATATGGAGCGTGATTAATGAGAAATTAACAATATTTTCCATCATCCAATTCATATAGCAATCCTTTATCTCAACCCAATGTACTCTTATGCTCGTGGTTCTAGATTTGATGTTGAGGTGAATGATGGATTTTACTAATTTGTTCGAAGAATGGTGTTGACCCTAGTCCATCCTACTTTCACTATCAAATTCCAAAGCTGGGTCATTTCCTAGGGGTGGGAAAAAAATCCCACGACACTAGGTAAAGCCCAAGGAATCAACAGAGGTCCCCAATTTTGTGAATGGTTGAACATGGTGGGGTCATTTCATTGAGAAGATGAAAGGCGCAATGGAAAGTAGTCCTTTTCTTCTCCATAACGGTGTTGATGCATGCAGTTTATTGTCTGAGAGTACTTTAGTGGTCAAAGGAAGTGATTGTGCATAGGTTCCTAGTGTTGAGTTACAAGAGGTGACTTATTAGGTTTTAAGAAGAAGCGCAAACCTTTCCTTTGACATTAGTGATGACAATGTTGAATTAGTGGATGCATGCTTAGGGAGAAAGATGGTCCTGTTCCAAGTGGTAAAACAAAGGCAACAAGGAAGTTGACCATGAAAAATCCACGAATTCTACCTTGATGTATCTTATTAGGAAGCAAAACTAGTTGACTTACAAAGAACACCTTTGCATGTGGGAGCTCAGGATGTGTGGAATAGGTTGACCTAGAGGATGCCTACCCGCTTTAGTGTATGGGAACATAAAAGGTGTTGGATTCTTCCTTCGTGGATAATTACAGTGATGACCATGTTCATTGGAGATTATGACCAAATTATTTGTTCAAACATGTTGTTCTTAGGAACATATATGAAATTCTTTAGCTCACTCATCACCCTTAGCAGACTTTGAATGGGTAGTTAGTGCATTTGACGATAGTAGCTACAAAGGCTAGCTTCCACCCTCTTCTCATTGATAGTTTCCTTGAGATGGATTATTTGCTAAGAAATGGAAAATGATCCTATATGTACTAGTAAAGGTGTCAAGATTGATGAGGAAGACAAAAGTGTTGGATAATAGAAGGCGACTTGAAAACATAGGAAGGGTTCAATACCTTCCTATTATTGAGAAGATTGTACATTATGGTACTATAAGCAATGAATTGGGAACACAGCGTACGACAAACTAGCTCTGGTAGTGGTTGCACGGGTTGGAAGCACACCACGATGTGGTCTGGAACATGTGCAGTTATGCACAAATGAAGGCATGACAAATTGATGTCTCGTTTAAAAGAGAAACTATTAAGTGTTGGGTCCAAGTAGTGGATGGAGGCACTCACTCAACAAGACTCTCAGTTGTAGTACAATGACATGGTTGAAGAACAGGTTCGCGAAGCATTGCATGAGTTAGGTGCTCTTCAACACCATGAGAATCGATAAGTTGAAGGTGACACATTTATTGGCCTGGGAGATTTGTTAAATCTAGAGGAGGTCAATGAGACTCACCCACCTGTTAAGGGGTTGAGTAAATCAATACAAAAGAAAGTCAAGAAGAGGTAGCATATGGAAAAGTTGACTTGGGTGCGTTTGTGACAATTTCAAGGCAAGAGTGTGATCGTGCCTTAGTCGAGAAAAGTTGTGCAGAGAAGATCGAATTGCGGATGGAAGTGATCAACTCTATAGATGAGGAGGTGTATTCTCATGGGTTGGACGGAATGATTGGACAGATGATAAAACTAGTTTAGGACATGAGGGCCAAATGTGCAATTGCATGGCTAAGTACAAAATAGGCAGTAAGTCAAGCAGATACAACACTGGAATGTTTTAATAGCCTTGTTTTGAGGTTGAATTGCCATAGCAGTGAGAGGTAGCTACAAGTGCAATTGTTTATGATTAGAACGAGAGGTAGCAACCACAGTAGTGGCATCCAAGAAAAATTGTGGACAGAGTTGGGCAAGTTTCTTCTTTCAAAGGAAGCATTGGTTGCATAAGCATTCTATCAGAGACAATGTGGAGTGGTTGAAGAAAAATGTTGATAGATGTATAATCTTGGACAACTAACTTGGAGGGTAACAAGTTCTTGTAGATGTTTACAACGACAACAACGTCTTTTAGTTAGGGAGGATGTAAGTAACTAGACTTAAGAGGCTTCCAACACCTTCGTCGCACAATCACCATGGTGGTTTCTTACCAACATGGACATGCATGATGTGAGGTCGATGCCTTCATGAGTCAATTAGAAGTTCTTTGGCTTGTTGACAATGCACACAGTGGATGCTGATCTCCCTTTCTTGAAGGAGAGGCACACCAGATACAATTCCAGCTCACATAAGTTGCATTGAACAAGAGGATTTTGAGGAAACTTTCCAAGGTAGGGAAGGTTCCCATGGGAAACCTCATCCATAGGTGTGTGCAACGCATGATGAACGAAGAGGAAAGAGAAATAGATCGGCTAATAGATGAATTAGGTATGTTTTGATAGAGGCACAATGGATGGGCGACCAAGCGAACACACTTGGGGATAGCTTGCTGAGAACCCTTCAACGGATGTGATGTGAAGGGCACATTTGCTAAAAAATCTTGCGAGACACAATACGATGGGTGCACTCGCTTAAGGCACATATGATGGATGTCGATGCAAAGATCATATTTGCGATGACCGTAATTTAGCAGACAGGCTTGCAATGGGTGAGGACACGGAGGCTGAACTTATGAGCACTTAAATGTTGGATGGGATTGTGATCGAGATCATGTGGCATTGTGGTGTGACACCATGAGAGATTGTTATCGACATCCAAGTCATGTGGGTAACATGCAAATGCTTGGGAAGCCTTAGATTTGCAGGGGCTTGTTAGTGCTTAGCAGAACTTATATATATGAGGAGGTCTTAGAGTGGATAAGGCATTCATTCGAGCATTGTGAAGTGACTTGCATAGTCCAAAGTAAGATATGCGATAGTACAAAGTTCTGGGTTATGCACAATGAAGGATAATTTGGGTTGGCTGGGTGAAAGGTAGAATGGTAGAATGGTGAACACAACCTACACGTGGTAGGCCTATAGTAGTTTCAAAGGCTAGTTTTTACAAGATTGTTGGGAAATGACAGGAGGCTTGTTTGCCTTAGTATCTTTGAACTCGCTGTAAAAAACTGTCATGTATGTGGCTTCCCTCCCTTGTGATGCACTATAAACATTCTTCTCATTGATAAAGTGTTAAGGCATCTGCCTTGGATGCCGAGTTATACATATAAATGTGTATTGTGACTTCTATAATGGGATGAATATTGTTTTTTTTCATACAATGCCTATTATTGGTTAATTATTGACATTGGCTACTATATAATTACTCAAGTGTTGAATATTGTTAATACTAAGTATTGTTGGGTTGTTTTAGATGTTTTCTTTGGACACATGCCTAAATGTTAAATCAACATGGCTTAGTAGGACCTGGTTGCATTTCATGGTTTTAGTCTAAGGAAAACTTACCGAGAGACCTTGAGCAAAGAGATAGTGTCGCACGAAGCAATGCAAAGTTGGTAAAATTCCTAAATTTCAAAAGAAAAAATTTGGGGCAGACTATTTATCCATAACACTATTTCTACTCTCTCTCATTAGAGACTCTTCTTCTCTAGAAAACAGCTTGAAGTTTCGAACTTGCTTTGGGCCTATAGCATTTCGAGGAAAGTAATGCTTCACCTAGTGTAGCGCTTACCCGAATGCACGAAGTAAAAAGGGCAGAGCTCCTCGTCAAATTGGGATTATCAAGGAAAGGTCTCCATCCTTGAAAGATAGTCTCCTTTGTTCTAGCAAAGCTGGGACAAACAAACCTGCACCCGAATCCTCCCCGGTGAAGAGCCCTATCCCAAACCTCAGTGTGGAGAATGCAACCTCAATCCAAACCCGTGAACTTTACCCATCTTGGATTAAAAAGGAGAAGAACGTTTGTCTCATCAATGCCATGTTTATATGTAGGTTCAACAACCAAATGGTCCTCAAGCGCATCCATGCATGGATCCAAGAGTATCCATGAGAGGAGTAGATTTTTTTTTTCAGAAACCAATTTCTATTAGCGCATACGCACAAGACTTCTTTGCTCTGGAGTTCAATTCCTTGGAGGACAAACCACAGGTTGCTTACAATGGGCCCTGGTTTCTAGATGCCACTAGATTAGCTATGAAAGTTTCGCGGCCTAATTTCAACCAAAATATCCAAGCTCTAATGGCACTCCCAATATGAATCGACTTCCCACTCTTCCTTTTGGATGTTAAGCCTTGCTACTTTAACAGTTATTGGCACTCCTTTGTGGCTCCAGCAACCAGTCAGTCTGGTTGTACTACTTACTCTAGGGTATTTATTTATGCTGAAAAAATGTTTTCCTGGCCACATTGTTCTGGAATGTGGCGATTAAAGCCGGACTCAAGCTGTAGAATACGAACCGCTATGGTTTCGCTTGGCATGAACTCTTTTTTAAGTTTTTTAAATTAAACAAGCATATCTAAGGCAATCCATTTTGATGCTATGGTTTCGCTTGGCATGATTTCTTTTTTCAGTTTTTTTAACTAAGCAAGCATACCTAAGGCAATCCATTTTGATGAAGGTTTGCTTGGTTAACAAAGAATCTCTAGTCCAAGTACGCCTTTCTGTCTTCACTCTGGTTCTTTTCACATTAGACTTTCTTTATAATGTGCACAAAATAAAAGCCAACTATTTGTCAAAATGTCTAAGAGAAATTCTGCTCCATGACCAAAGGGTATGGTTTTGAAGTAACTTTCCAAATTTCTGAAGGACTTATACTCTGGAGGTGAGTTTCGATGACTCAAATGCTGTGCTATTAAGGAAAATATTTTACCTAGGGAGCGGTTTCAATGACTCAATTGCTTATTTGCAGCGATTAAAGAAAATATTTTTCTTGAGATTGATTTCGAGGATTCAATTGCAGCTATCAAGGAAAATAATTTTCTTAGGGACGGAAATCTCATCTCTAAGCAGCGACAACTGATTTTTCTGGGATGGGTTTCTATGACTCAATTGCTGCTATTAACGAAAAGAATTTCTTAGGGACGGAAATGTTATCTCTAAGCAGAGACAACTGATAGCTGGAAAGCCGCCGCAAGATTGTAATTTCTTACGCGCATTATAACATTCGAAGGAATCAACCTTCCAACTAGGATTACGGTTACACTAATGCGCTAAGAAAAGAGGGCAGAGCTACATATCCGGAAGCTCTGCCTAACTCCCACGTTAAGATCTGGTGTTTCGGGCTTATTTCTCGGCCTTCTTTACTACGCAAGAATACTTTTTCACGATGGAAGAATATAACACGGCAGATATTTACTTCTCTATTGCAGTCTTATCCGTAGATTGCAGGTTGCACCTGGACATTCAGTGACGGAGAATCTGATCTCCTTCAATGGATATGCTGGATCAATGTGTTTTCCAAGAGAGTTTTTCATGAAACTTAAGCATGCTCTGATAAGCCTAATAAATCTTATGGAACATAGGCATTCAATCTTTAATTAATTTTTTAATTAGCACATCTATATAATTTGTGGTTAGATCAAGTTGATAGGAATCACTATGAGTATTGTGACTTATTTATGTTTAGCTACATGTTATTACTGACATATTTTTAGTTATCTAGTTATTTATTATATTATTTTTTTTATAATTATTTATTTCAAATTTTGAATCCAAATAATATAATTTTATTACCAATAAAGATACAAATATAATTAAAAAAATGCTTAACAAAAAAATCAAATACTAATAAAATAATAAAGTAGATTTCTTATATATAATAATTTTAATTAAATATACAACACTATAGCATTTATATATAGTTAAATATATAGAATATTTTTAATGAAATATTAAATATCAACCATTAAATTTTAAACTTTAATAAAAAATCATTCTTTTTTTAAACATATTTTTTATAACCAAAATTACTCTTTAAAAAACAAAATATAATGCCCTTAATATAAGAGAATATAAAAGAGAAAACTTTTAGTTATTAATAGTTATTAATTATGTTAAAAAGAAAGTAAATAATATTTACCACTATTAATATTTTGAATTAATTAATGTTTAAATTGTATTAGGGTTAAGTTTGACTCCCTAATGAATGAGCAAGGATGTAAGTGGTTTTGGTAACCAATCAATCTAGTGTTGCTATTATATTTGCATATTTATTTTTTTGGGATATTTTATTCCTATTAAACTTACTTACAAAGTATGAAATTGAAAGATATTTATTTTATAGTGTTTTAATAATTAAAATTAGACTTTTTAAAATCAATTTTCAAAATTAACCCTTATCCATATTACACATAAATCATATAGATCTAATATTAGAAAAAAACAATTAGACAGAATTCTCAAATAAAAAAGTCTGTAAAGTTAATTATTACAATGAACCTAAAAAACCTGTATTTAAAAACATAAAACATGCCTAATACACTAAACTAAACTCTTAAACTTAGACTTGACTAAACACTTAAACTTAGACTTAACTGACTAATACATGCATGCTAAACTTTAACTGCACTGCACTAAAGTGCTAGTAATATCACTGATCTTCTAACTGAAACTGGTGAAAGTAATTACCGTTCTCCAACACTTCCTTCGTCAAAGAAAGTCTCCATCCTTCGGAGATCCATCATGGGCTTAAAAGGAGGGGACCATTCGCCTCATTCATGGCATGTTCAGCATGATCAACAACCAATGGCCCGCCCTTAAACGGATCCATACATGAACGAGGCACCAACGTGTGTCATCGAGAATCAATTCAGTTCGTATTCGCCCATACCCACAAGGCCTATTTATTTTCGAATCAAAAACCTTACAACAGGCCCTCGTCATCTGCCACTAGAATTTGTATGAAACTGTTCCAACATCAGTGCATAAGTTCTAACGGCAGTCTAGTATGGGTGTATTGCCGTCTTCCTTTCTCGTGTTGGGGTTTGTAACTTTACCTGTTAAAAAAAAATCTGGTTGTGTACTTACATCTTTGTGATTCAAGAAATAGATAGATAGGGCTGTACTATCTACGCCTGGATATGATCAAGGCTAGACTCAATACCTAAAATAACTAGAACATCGCATTTTCTTGTAAATAGTTTTTTGAAAATGGTCATGTGTATTTCTCTTACTCAAAATGTGTATTTCTCTTACTCAAAGGAAAAGTCATCTCCAATTCTAAAGGGAAAGGTCACAAATCCTTTTCTGGGAACGACCAACAAATAAATGTCTGACTATTTTGTAGATCAAATTCAAGGTCCCCAAGGCTCAATTCCTGCTCCTTTGTATTTCATTTATTGTTTGAGAATGGTGGTTAAACCATTGGCCTACTATTCTTCAAAAGCAAACTTCCTTCTTATAGATTAGCCTCTTTAGAATGTCATTGATTAGTCACTGTAGAATGCCGGTAAGAAGAGACATGGTTTAACGCCGTGAGATCCAGAACCAACTCCATTTTCCTAGTGGAAACAGATAAGAATGTTACGATGTTTAAATACATCAACAATAAATAAAACAAAGGTTGGTTGGATTTTGTTTAGGCAAAATTTCACAAACCCAGAACCAACTCCATTTTCATAGTGGAAACAGATAAGAATGTTACGATATAAAAATGTTATGATGTTTAAATACATTAACAATAAATAAAACAAAGGTTGGTTGGATTTTGTTTAGGCAAAATTGAAGAAACATTATTATATATTTCATAGAGGTGGTAATGTATGGCCGTAGTTATAATCAGATGTCCAAAATCAATCAAACGGGTTAAACATTATAAATAAGATTATAGATCTTAGTATAAGATGATGTCTAAGAATATTGGTGAACTCATTTGAGGCACCTCAAGAAGAAACTTCACACCCATTGATTTGTCTCTTCAGAATGTGGATAAGAATTGCATGAATCAAATCCTTTAGATTTAAAAGGAGATCCAGCTTCATTCTCTTTGGTGGATAAATGGAAGAATCTCATTAAGTTAGGCAAGCATGGTGGACACATGGAAGAATCTCATTAAGTTAGATAAACATTACATAGATTTGTTGGACTCTGGTCGGAGAAATTCAAATCAAACTGGGAAAAAATATTGAGAAAGGTAATCAGACAATAGTGATGGATGAGCATAGTCTACTAAAGGTGTTAAAAGCTGTAAGTTTGTTAGTATCAAAGTATTAAAAAGATTACTCATAGATGTACATTTCTTTAAATCAATATAATTATTGTGTATTTATTTATTAAAACAAATTCCTCTACTTACATGAAGAAGAATATCGTTGATGTGATATAATATATTTAGATGCTTGCAATCTCTATTTAGATGCTTGCAATCTCTAGATGTAGAACTTAAGTTCATTATATAAATAATAACTAGAGATGGAGTCAATATTTGTTTAAACAAGTAAATGGGTACAGAATTAAGATGTGAAGAAGATCTAGTAAATCACAACTTGTCTCCAACACATGCTCCACACTAATAACTCTAAATGTTTGTACTTGGCTCAAAACATCACGACAAATGACCTAGTCAACAAAGCTATTGCAGGGCAATACTACAATCCCAAGGAGCTTTGACTCTAAAAATGGGACTCTAAATGTAATGATTTAAGACACTACTTCTTTCTAGACTACCACAACTAGAAATGATATCACATCCTAACAATTGTTTTTCCAATCAAAGAATAAACCTCCATAATTGCTTTGTCTAGAACACCTCGAATACTCATAAATAACCCCTCATGGCAATCAAGGTGCCTACTATTACTGGTAATTTGAAGTCACGACCTCCTAGAGTCTATTGACCAAAGGACGTATGTAGAATCGAGCAAAGCCCAAATACCAAACTTAAACTTGTAAAATGACAATTTTCCTACTTCCAAATCAAGCTAATCACCCTTCCTATGCTAGCATACATCAAATGACACTCAACCAACATAATAATGAAAACTTAGCTAATAAGAAATTTTAAATCCATCTAACTAATAGTAATAACTTTTATTAAAATAATTTAACAGTTGAATATCCCAAAAACAAGATTATTAAAGAAATCCTATTTGTAAAAAATTATCATTGGCATAGTGAAAAAAAGTTGATTTGTGACAAAGGTCATGCCTTCCCTCTTTATAGTTAGAAATGTAGAGCTAGTTTGTATTCTCCATAAATTTCCTAATAATATACATGAACCCTTCCAAGAAGATAACAACTTCTGACTAAAATTATTCCATCACTAGACATCTAACCAAACTTATCTTTTTCCCCTTGTAAAACAATGATTCCAAGTTTTCTTCTTAAGAGGTAAGAACACTCATTTTAACCAAATGATTCTTCTTCTTTGGCTTATTACAGTTTTAGGATTGTTTAAATTACCTTCTTAATTTGACTCATTGAATGCATATGACTATCTTTCTTGGTAAGGAAATAATCCAACCCATCATTTTCATTATTATTTTCCAAAATTCTTGAAGTCTAATATTTTTGTTTCCCTTGTAATTTGCATCTCATATATATTTTAAATCTAGATCCTAACAAGTTGCAACTAAAGCATAAAATTGTCAAAATGGTTGATCATGGCCTTTCCCTTTACTTTTTTTTCTAATTAAATAAAGTTAGAAAACTAATCAAACCAAACCCCCTTCTCCCTACGCATGGTACAAACATCCCATGTCACTAAGGGAAAACCCTAATCTCCACCTTGAACCACATATAAGCTCTCAAAATCTGCTTAAGCAATTAAAACTAAGCCTTGTTAGGAAACCAATAAGACAAATAATAAACATGATACACCTAAAGAAAACATAAGGTTATTTTATAAGCTCTACAAATATCGATCCCACATAGCAACTAGAAAGAACACAACTCCAAAGAGAATCCCCATAATTCATGCAATCAAACCGAGGTTGAATATAAGACTAGGCAACAAGGATTTAAATCTAGGGATATCCAAACCCACTGACAAAAATTCACTTTTATGAGCACTCGATATGTCACCCACGGTAGAGAAAATGTATTGAGACAAGTAGGGTCCTATCAACATAGATATTTTCTTCTTTTACTAAGAGAAGAGAGTCATTTTTAAAGTGGATGTTAACCTTGTCCAAACCATCTAGGAGAAGAAAACCATGAATCTAACGAATGATATGGGTGGCTTCCAATAAATAACCCTAAGCATCCACAACCAAGACATATATATAAATAAGGAACCAAAGTGTTAAGATTTCATATGCTAGAATAGATTCATTAGTATTTAATTTAAATATCATAGCAGCAGCATATCCAGAATCACTGATAGAAACACAATCACAAGATAGACACAACATTTATCGTGGGAAACCCTCAAGGGGAAGAAAACCCAACAAAACTTCCTCTATATAAGATGTATAAACGACAACCCCAAAAAAGGTCTTCTCCTCCTTCTGTTCTATCTCTCTCCCTCTCCTATACGCTACTCCAGTGAGTAAGTCTTTGTTAAATAAGAACAACAGCTCCTCTATTTATACCCATTGAGCCAACTGACTTTTATCCTAATCAATTCGGCCCCACTAAACTATTTGAGCTGACTTCACCTAGGAAGACTCAGAACAGTATATTATATTATTCATTAGGGTACTAATGACCCGACTTACAATGGAAGCTTTACCTCATGACTCTATGATGACCAAATACAATAGTAACACCTTGTTGGAAGAATAATAACATCTCCCTTGGGTTACATCAGTAAAAAAAAAATTAGAATATCCTTTGAAGTTAGAATATTTCAACACTCCCCCTTAACGAGAAGGTTATTCTACTGACAACATCATCATAGACTATAGGAGAACAAAGATACAATAATTTCAACAGTACATCGAGGTAATACATCTATACGTCATAGGAAGCTTTCTCAATCAGTAACTGGAACAGTTACTCTTCATCTTCTGCATCACATGATCACTTGATCCTTTTGCAGCAACGCTTCAACCTTTTGATCCTTCATAGCAACACTTTGATATTCTTGATCCTTTGCAGCAGCACTTCGATCTTCTCGATCCTTTTCGGCAGCAGTTCGAGCTTCTGTAGTAACCTTCTGATCTTCTCAATCCCTTGTAGCAACACTTTGATTCTTTTAATTCTTTTGCAGCAGCATTTCGATCCTTTGTAGCAGCACTTTGATCCTTTCAATCCTTTTTAGCCGCACTTCAATATACTTGACCCTTCGATGTTGTACTTCAATCTACTCGATCCTTCACCACCGTGCTTCCTACAGTACACATGATCTGTTTGCGTGATGATCAATCTCGATCACTTTAGGACCCAAGTCCAAGGACAATGCAATCCTCCATCAACATGATCCATGATATCGATCAACTGAATCGTCTACAACTAAATGTAGATCTTGACCACATCCAGTGCCGGTCCTATCATTTGTGAGGACTCATCATAGACCATCCATGCCACACAGAATAGGACCACTCCCAAGTGAGTGTTATACTACGGTATCTACACTTATGTGTAGGCAAACTCTTCCAAGCAAGAGTACTGTTTGCAAAGCATATCTCGACTGCATAGACAATGTCGGCCCATCGTAGAACATCCATACCACACAGGTTAGGACAACTCCCAAGTAAGTGTTATACTACGACGTCCGTGAGGACTCATCATAGAGCATCCATACCACTAAGGCTAGGACCACTCCTAAGCGAGTGTTATTCTGTGGCATCTACCTATGAATGTAGGCATACTCTGCTTACAAGAGTATAGTCTGCAAAGCAGATCTCGACTGCATACAAAATGTCAGTCCTATCTTCCATGAGGAATCATCGTAGAGCATCCATACCACAAAGGTTAGGACCACTCCTGAGCGAGTGTTATTCATTGGTATCCACAACTGAATGTGGGTACTCTCCATGCGCGAGCAACATCTGCAGGGTCATCCTTAGCTAGTAAGGACCACACTCATGAACAGAGTCTTATACCTGCTATCCTCAAGAGAGGATACTATCGTCCACAAATAAATGTGGGTACTCTCCATGCGAGAGTAATATCAGCAAAGCCATCTTTAGCTAGTAAGTACCACTCTCATGAACAGAGTGTTATACCTGCCATCCTCAAGAGAGGATACTAATGGAATCACAAATAAATGTGGGTATTCTCCATGCGAGAGTAATATCAACAGGGCCATCCTTAAATAGTAAGAAGCACTCTCATGAACAGAGTGTTAAACCTGCCATCCTCAAGAGAGGATACTATCGTGCACAAATAAATGTCAGATCATCATCATCATTGTTCATCCATTATTGATGCAAGTCTCATCATTACGCCCCCTTTCCTGGGAAGTTTCATATTATCAACCTGGTCCCCCTTTGTCCGAGGAGGGTTCATGTCTTCGACCTGATCTTCCTTTTTGAAGAAGGTCCATATCTTCATCATTTATAGTCCCATCACTATTCCTCCTTGCGAGGAAAGTCTTTTCGAACTAAACCAAGCTTGTCACAGAAATATTCAAACTTCACTCGAGATAGAGGCTTGGTCAGTACATCAACAACTTGCTCATCGGTACTCACATACTGGAGCTTGATAGCTCCCTTTTGTACCATATCCCTTATATAAAAATATTGGATTCCATGTGCTTCGATTTGTCATGGAACACAGGATTCTCTGTCATCTTTATACAACTTTGGTTGTCATAGAGAATTACTATGGTGTCCAACTCCATGTCAAATAATCCTGACATCAGCTTCCGAAGCCATACCGCTTCACAACAAGCGGAGCAAGCTAAAATGTACTCTGCTTCAGCCATACTGAGAGAAACACTGGACTATTTCTTATTAAACAATGAGATCATGGCAGATCCTAGACAATAACATCCACTTGAGGTGCTCTTCCCGTCTGCGAGACTTCCTGCCCAATCTAAATCCGTATATCCATACAATTTGTAGTCATGATCTTTCCCATAGTAAAGTCCCAAATCAATTGTATCTTTTAGGTACCTCATCACATGCTTTGCAGCTATCAAGTGAACCTGTCTAGGTTTAACTAGACACTGACTCAAGGTGTTCATAGCAAAGCATATATCTTCCCTTGTGTTCATCATATACATTAATGAACCAATAATCTGCCTATAGTGAGTCATGCCTACTAACTTTGATGTCTCATCAGACAACAGCTTCAAGTTGGTGTCCATGGGTGTGGCCATGACTTTACAATCCAACATATCAAATCTTTTCAAGATTTCTACTACATACTTTCCATAATTCAAAAAGATTCCTTCTGGGATCTGCCACACTTCCGGCCTTAGGAAATAATGCATCAATCCAAGATCTTTCATCTCAAATTCTTCAGTTAGCTTCTTCTTGCAATCCTTGATCTATTTCTCATTTCCATTCAGAAATAGATAATCCACATACAACAATAGTATCACTGGTTCATCATCCATAATCTTCATATAAAGATTAGGATCAACTTTACTCTTGGTAAAGCCCATTCTTGTCAAGAAGCTATCTATTCTTCCATACCAAGCTCTGGGAGCTTGCTTCAGTCCATACAGAGCCTTTTTCAACTTGCATACATGAGTCACTTTGTCTTCAACTTAAAATCCTTGTGGTTGTTCGATGTAAACCTCTTCTTTAATCACGGCATTAAGAAAGGTTGTCTTTACATCCATCTGGTGTAATTCCCACTTCATAATGGAAGCAAGTGCCATGATAGTTCTGATGGAAGTGTACCTTGCTACTAAAGCAAATGTCTCTTCATAATTGATCCCCTCTTTCTGACAGAATACTCTAGACACAAATCTTGCTTTGTACTTTTCAATGCTTCCATCAAGAACATGTTTTATCTTGTAGATCCATTTCGAAGATACCACACTCTTGTTTTCCGGTTTGGGAACAATATCCAAAACATCATTTTTCATGATCGATCGCTATTCTTTCGTCATTGCTTGAACCCATTCTTTCTTCTATGAAGATTCCTCATAACTGGTGGTTTCTCGATCTACAAGATCACACATCAAAGCTACATAACTGGAATATGGCTTTGATCTTTTGTTGGTTTTTGTGGAGCCTTTTGGTGCTCCATATCTTTCTGCTTCTTGTATGATTTTTCTTACTCAAGCAGGTTTTCTCTTTCGAGAGATATCCATAGTAGGGGGCTCCTAAGGCTCTAGCATGTCATGATCTTCTGATGTTACTATTTAAGGAGATGGTTCAGCTTCTATCTTTCTAGGAGGTACATCCTCTTCATGTACTTCTTCGAGATGACACCTTCTAGAATTCTTTAGAGTTGTCTCTTCATCAAATGTTACATCCCTACTAATATCAATATGATGGAATCCTGAGATGTATATCCTGAAGGCTTTGGAGACTTCACAGTATCATACAAATATTCCCTTCTTCAAGAAGGATCCAATTTGGGTTTCTTCTCTTTCGGAATATGCACATATACTGGACAACCAAATATCTTGAGATGGCTCACTTTAGGTTTCTTTCTAGTATACATCCCTTTAGGAGTCTTGAATCCAAGAGCACTGTGAGATAATCTATTCTGCACATATACAGTTGTTCTTGTTGCTTCATCCCACAGGTGCATAGGGAGGTCTTGGTCATGAATCATGGTCTTCACTGCTTCCATGATAGTTCTATTATTTCTTTCCGCAACACCATTCTTTTGGGGATTATAGGGAGTGGTTAGTTCCCTCTTGATTCTTGCCTCCTTATAGAATGTTTCAAATTCTTTTGAAGTGTATTCTCCACCATTATCTGATCTCAGTGTCTTGATTCTCATTTCTGAATGGTTCTCTATCAAGGCTTTGAATTCTTTGAATTTTCCAAACACTTAACTCTTGTTCTTCAACAAGTATATCCAAGTCTTTCTTGAATAGTCATCAATAAATGTGACATAGTACTCATATCCACTCAAGTATATGGAGGGCATAGGACCACATACATCAAAATGAATTGGTGGCAACGTACCTTTGGTCTTTGTTTCACTTATTAGAAAGGGAATCTTGATGTTATTTCCCCTTGCACATCTCTTGCAAGTTCCCTCATGTCCGATCTTCAGGTCTAGTAACCCTGTTACCACCTTGATCATAGAGGGAAATGATTTGTAGTTGATGTGAGCAAGTCTCCTATGCCATACTTCACTTGAGCTGGTAGTCTCATGGACAAGGGTTGTTTATGGATGTCCTTTGAGTTTGTACAGTCCTCCTTCATCTTCTCCAATGACTACAGCATCTTCAAGTGTCTTTCCTTTGGACCACATAAGTACTTGTCCATCTATAAAAGCAATTCTATATCATTTCTTATCTAGAGAAGAGATGGAAAGTAGGTTCTTTTTCAAACCTGGTACATACAGTACTTCCTTCATCTTCATGGAATTCCTAGAGTCAAGCTTGTAGCTTGATTCATCAATACCTTTGATGGGATATTGATAGTCATCTCCTAATGATACCTTCAGGGAAGAGCTTTTCTCTTCAAGTCTTGACAGAGTTTTCTTCTTCCCTGTCATGTGCCTAGAGGCACCACTATCAATAAGCCATGTGTCCTCTCCATGTGTTACAGAACTAGAGAGTGTAGAGAATAACACATATTCTTCTACATCTTCACCTCTAGTTCTCTTTCGAGGTCTTTCTTCTTCTTCATCCTCATCTTTAGCTAGATGAGCATGATGTCTTTTCTTGTTGTTGGTCTTATTTGGTGATGGACATTCGCTAGCAAGATGTCCTATCTTATGACAGTTGTAGCATTGATACTTTGAGTAATCCTTCTTCTTCTTCTTCTAGAATTTCTTCTTTAAAGGCTTATGATTACTCTTCTTGAAGTTTGATTGTGTTATTCCTTTAGTATGGGTAGTTAGGGCATGATCATCTTCTCTGAGGAGGGATTCTCTATTGGCTACCTTAGCTTCTTCCTATATGCAATCTTCCCATACTATGCCAAACTTCATACTTTCTTTTCTGGCACACAGATTCTGAATGAATGAGTCCCAAGGTCTAGAGAGACCATTGAGAGCAGTCATAACTAGTTCATCCTCATCAAGGGTGTCTCCAATAGCACTTAGTTTCTCTTTGAATTGGGAGAACCTTGGGAAGTAATCTTGAATACATTCTCCTTTGCTCATCTTGGTGCCCTTCAGTTGAGCTCTCAGATTCATCTTTCTATTGATGTTCCTTCCCTTATATATTCTAGAAAGTGCATCATACATTTGCTTAGGTTTTTTTCTTAGATGACACTTGAGGGATTAAGTGATTCTTAATAGAATCAACAATGATCCTCATTTCCTTGATTAGGTATTGTTCATGCTTCTCCTTAGTTTCATCTTCTTCAGGTTCTACAATCTCATCCTTGATGTACTTCTCAAGGCCATTCTCTTTCAGATTGAGGCCAATCCTATACTTCCAAGCCAGGAAGTTTTCTAGGCCTTTCAATTTATCCTCAATCTTAGTGGTTGGCGACATCTTGTCTAGTAGGTCACTAAAAAATGAAATTTATCAAAATAGGAGGCTGACCTTACCAGTATATGCACTTGAGAGAGGCGAGTTGGTTGATCCAACTGCTTTCTGGAGATCCCAAATCTTCAGTCTTCAAATCCTACTTGCGAGGTTGAAATCGTTAGGATTATTAATCCTCCCATATTAGATTAATTATTTCCTAACTTAGGAACCTTAATTAATTAATTGGGTCCACTAGTACAATTAGGTCCACTTGGCCTAATGGGACCACATGTACCAGTCATTGGAGTGTGGGGAACACTGCTAGAGGTTAACTGCCACTTACTGCATGTGCATGCATCCGTTTAGGCGCCTCCTAGACCAATCCCTAAGTTTTAGGAGCCATTGGGAGTCCCAGCACCAACCTACTTCAGTTAGTTCGTGTTAGTACTAGTTAATCTTAGTTATCCCCCAGTTACATTCAGTTACTTCACAAACAGTTAAGCTAGCGCTACCAATGCATGGATAATGCATGGTTGCATGGGGAGGAACACTTTTCTTACCTACCACACTCAGTTGCACTGAGTTAACTAGTTGTCAATGGTTGTTGGAGTTATTGGTCATCAAGGAGTTGTCTATTTGGACTCCGATATTGATTGGGAGACCTTGAGTTAAAGAGTTCAAATGCATGGGATATGAATTCGAATCCTCCAAGTGGATATTATTATTGTGAATGATATTGTAAATTCCTTAGCAATACTTGTATGTTTCCTGTGTGGTTTGTTTTGTTCAGTTTGTATCTTCATTCTCCATTCTTTTGCTACAAACATTAATAGAACTATCTACTTGAAGATCTAAATGGCATTCAAATTCTAATAGAAACACTACATAAATTCTGGTTATGTTTCACTACAGCTTTCCGGTTCGCTGCCAAACTAAGGTTTGGATTTCCCATATATCCAACCACCCAAAAACTTAGATCTAGGGCTCAATAGATGCGCACCAGGGAGGCACAACTTTCTGTGCAAGTAGATCTTCAAAGCTCCAAGTTTTGCAGAAACCCTAATTTCTTTCGGAGAGGGAGGAGAGAGAATTTCACCTTGTGAAAGCTGCTCTAATCAGGTTAGCTCTGATATCATGTTAAGATTTCATATGCTAGACTAGATTCATTAGTGTTCAATTCAAATATCATAGCAGCGACATATCCAGAATCACTGATAGAAACACAAGCCCAAGATAGACACAATATTTATCCTCGGAAACCCTCAAGGAGAAGAAAACCCAACCAAACTTCCTGTGTATAAGATGTATAAAAGAGAACCCCAAAAACAAGTGTTCTCCTTTTTCTATTCTCTCTCTCTCTCTCCTATGCGCTACTCAAGTGAGTGAGTCTGTGTTAAATAGGAACCACAACTCCTCTATTTATACAAATTGAGCCAACTGACTTTTACACTAATCAAGTCAGCCCCACTAAACTGTCTCGACCGACTTCACTTGGGAAAACTCAAAACAATATATTATATTATTCATTAGGCTACCACTAGGCTACTAATGACCCGAATTACAATGGAGGATTTACCTCATGACTCTATGATGACCAAATACAATAGTAACACCTCGTCGAAGGAATAATAACATCTCCCTTGGGTTACATGAGTAAAATACATTTAGAATATCCTTTGAAGTTACAATATTTCAACACAAAGGACATCCCTAGAGAATAGAACTATGCAAATAAATCTGAGGATAAAAGGTCATGTTGACCAAAACAATCACCAAAACATTGGTGAACATAATGTTCACCATGGAAAAAGAATTAGAGTAAAACACCAAACAAATAAACATCTCAAAAACAAAATACCAATCAACCCAATCATATTCTTTGTTGAAATTAATTTTTAAGATTCTAGACTGTTACAAAATCTTCCTTTCCAACTCCTATCAAGAATGAATCTCCTTTGAACAAATGATACTTGCACCTGATGAGCCACATACTTGGCCGCTGTGAGGAATTGCAATGCCAAATATTTGGCCATGGTTTTATAAGCAACCGTGAGCAATGTGATAGGCCGCAAGCCACCAATGGGATCTTTGGCTACATTCTTCGAAATAAGTTTGGCCATCGTATGGTCGAGAAAATCAAACAACGAACTATAGAAAAAACAAGAGAGACAAAAGAAAAAATTCATCACCAACTATGTATCCGACATGGCCTTATAAACTCTGGAAAAAAAACCCATCCATACCTAAAGATTTACCATTCTTCATAAAAGAGAATGCAAAAAAAACTCTTCCTCCAAATATTTTATGTTTAACCTATCCCTATCGCCATCATAAACCTTATACTAACCACACAACATCTTTTGTACCCACCAACTCCATCAAAAAATAATGAGAAAAATATTTTAAAAAACAAAGCTAAACATACTTCTAACTTCATGTTTTTAATTCAACATGCTCTTTAAAACTTTAATATCCTAAAAAAACCATAATTTCTAAAACATCTAGCAATAAATTAATAAAAGCTACCTTAATTATTAAACAAACAAACTTTTAATCCATAATTAATTTTTCAATATTTATATTACTTTTTATTTAAAATATAAATTAAAAAACAATTATTAAAAAACTATAAATACAGAAAATACCTCATTATCTTCCTTGCTAATATGGCTTGTGTCACTTTCTTGTGAATATTTTTCATATCTCTCCAACATCTTTTGCATGCTATACATGACACAAAAAAATATAATATATTATTAACTTGAATAAGATGTTACAAAAAATTATTTAAAACTACTCAATATTTTACAAAATAATTTAAAAATACTTTAATTTTTAAATAATATAAATTTAAAAATATTTAAAAATAACAAAATATTATTTAATTTAAAAAAAATTATTTATTTATTTATTTTAATAAATTAGAATAAAATAAATCATTTTAATAAACTTAATACTTAATAAATCTCAATATTATACCAAAATCTCATTCACAATCTTCCAACTTAATATTTTATCTTTAAAAAAATCATTTTAATAAACTTAATACTAAATAAATCTCAATAATATACCCCTAATCTTATTCACAATCTTGAAACTTGATATTTTATCTTTCAAAAAGAAAGTCATTTATATAAATAATTTTTAAAATTTTCATTAAATGTGAGGATCAATCCTTGAAACCTAGTTGAAAGGTGCTAATCTGTGAGGTAAAAGACAGCAAATTTTCTTTATGAACACTTAACAACCAAAGGAATAACAAGTTTTTGTCTAATAAAGGGTGAGTTACCAAATTGACTAAAGTAAGAATAGGCAACAACATTAATTGAGTTTGCAATATGGTCAACTTTCCTAAGTTTTATTAGGATTCATATTTACAAAAATGTATAAATAATTTTTAAAATTTTCATTAAATGTGAGGATCAATCCTTGAAACCTAGTTGAAAGGTGCTAATCTGTGAGGTAAAAGACAGCAAATTTTCTTTATGAACACTTAACAACCAAAGGAATAACAAGTTTTTGTCTAATAAAGGGTGAGTTACCAAATTGACTAAAGTAAGAATAGGCAACAACATTAATTGAGTTTGCAATATGCTCAACTTTCCTAAGTTTTATTAGGATTCATATTTACAAAAATGTATGAATATTAATAATTGTTGGTGTAATCACTTCATAAATAATCTTGTTAAATTTCCAACAACCAAAAAAACATAAACATTATTTTCCCATCAAACAAAACAAAGTAAATGATAACCTTTCACAATAAGTAAAAGTTTTTGCATCATTTAATCAAATCACAACTCCAAGAACTTTAAGATTCATTATTGCCTAAATAATATACCTTATACACAATGCAAAATCCAAAATGCTCCATAAAAAAATTTGCACTCACACGCCATAACTTTGCTAGATTAAAGGAGGTTAAGCTCAAAAAGAGAATGAATAAAATCACTGTCCTTAATAAGTTACACTTGCCACATGAAAGAGTGGTTCTAGAAATGTAAATTAATGATAAAATTGCTCTAAGAGCTTAATCAATGTGTCAAAGGAAAAAAAACATGCCAAGCTTACATAGACATAAATCAATGATAAAACTGTTATAAGAGTTCATTCAATGTGTCCAAGAAGGAGAAACATGCCCAGGCATTTTAAAATGAAAAGAGTTGACAGAGAAAGGTTAACAGAAGCCCTGAAATCCGCTCACCTTGTTTAGAAAAATGCCTTCGAAACTTTGTAGATGCACCAAGGTTAAATACATTAAAGAAAAAGGATTTCCTCAGAAATAAACTTGATCAATGGATTTCCTTGATGTAATAGCGAGGGAGAGCGTAAGTGAATGTTTTCCTCCCTTGAGAAATGCACTTTACCACCTAAATATTTGATGAATGAAGGTAAAAAGCACCAATGCTAGTAATTTTTTTACCAAAGAAAATTGCAAAAGATTCCTCGATGCGTTGAGGTTAAAAGCACCTTCTCTTTAAGGAAATCACTAATGATGATTATATCTTGTCATGATCATTTATTTTAATTCATGATAATCAAATTAAATGAATTTGCTAATTAATTAAATGTTCCTTTCATCATCTATAACATCAATTATCAATAAATTAGCGTTATCCATCTTACCCACACATTACAAACTTTTCATATTCGTTCACATACCAATAGTTGATTTTCATGGAAATCCTTCTCGCCAAAAAGTAATTCAATGCATTATCAGTCACTTTTACCAAGGATGTAAATAATCATCCATCATTATGTCACAATTGATGCAAATACAATCAAACAATAATTCACTTTGTATCTCATGCTCCATCAAAACCTATTAAATTATCATGCTCCATCAAAACCTATTAAATTATCATGCTCCAAAATCTATAGCAATGAATTTGTTTTGCTAACCAAGCTATCATGACTACGACAAATCGTCACTCCTACTTATCACTTAGGATTCTATAAGTGGGCTAGACATGGTCAAACATGTGTCACATGGCACATTGTTCAAAAATAATAAAACCCAACAATTAGAAGTTTGGTTCACATCGGGTTCACTAAAGAGATACGTGCCTTGTGAAGGTATACGTGCTACATAAAGGGGCATGCTATCTCCTTTACAAGGTACTCTCAATAATGTAACACTTTACGACTCTAGGAAAAAGGAGAGTCAATGGTGTTTACAAGGTACTCTCAATAATGTAACACTTCACGACTCTAGGAAAAAGGAGAGTCAATGATGTTGGAAAGAAGGGTTCACTAGTCAAGTGTTGTGCATTGTGCACACTCAATAAAGCATTATAGGCAAAACAAATTCCTTTGCAATATGGGATCATTATGTCACAATTGACGCAAATACAAACAAACTAAACACTAGTTCACTTCACTTTGTATGTCATGCGTAGTCAAAACCTATTAAATTATCATGCTCCAAAATCTATAGCAATGAATTTGTTTTGCTAACCAAGCTATCACGACTACGGCAAATCGTCACTCCTACTTATCAGTTCGGATTCTATAAGTGGGCTAGACATGGTCAAACATGTGTCACATGGCACATTGTTCAAGGAGGGGCACCATCTAGATGGCCAAAAAATTCTGCAACCAATCATCAATTATGATCCCCAATTTATTGAAAATAGGTTACATTATGATACATCAAAGTTTATGATTTGTTGTCATAGAATCTAGCAATCTAGGGATTGCAAGGATTAATCAACTGCGAGACCAGTGGACCCTAGTGGCACTGCCTCAAAGTGTCACATGGACAAGGTCCCCTCTCTTTATGTCTCCTGAATCCACATGAGGCAGAATCAGTCTAAACACTGGAGCTCTCCCCAATCATGTTTTTTCGGGTACTTGCAAGTAAAACTAGCTTTCCCACACCGGTACTCACAATACTGATTTATAAGGGAACAAGACACTTAGGATGAATTAGGAATTATTAAATGTGTGTCTTGTTGGGATCCTTCAAGGGTTTATGCTCGATACTAATATAAGGCCTCTTGAAGCACAAGAGAAGTAGCTAATTGGATTTGGTGTAAATGGCAAGCTACTTGGATAATTAAGTGACCCAAATCAGCAACTAGACAACGGAAATAAAAAGGTTGCCATATGTTTATAAATGGTTGAAACTTGGATTTAATTGGAGAACAATGTTAAACCTTACCTAGGATTAAATATATAGGTCATTAAAGGTCACTATAGGCTGAGATTTATGAGTTGGTGGCTTGATTAAGATCAAATTTCTTAGTGATCAAGAGGTTAATGCTAAAATATGAATGTTAAGGGTATGGTTTAGGTGTGCTGGTATGAGTTTAGAAGAGGTCTCAGCTGTAAAAAAAACTTTGTTGTTCGAAGAGTTTAGGTTAAAAAATTTTATCTATAGCAAACATAAAATTTACTAAATACTGGAAATTTATCACTAGACCGAATATTCAAAGAAATAGATGACAAGTGCCTATTCCCATAGGTGAATTTAGTAAGATTAAGTTTCATATTTAATGTATTATTTCCTAAGGTACAATTATTATCCAATCTAGCAACTTAATACCAAGCATTTAGTGATGAGAACACGAAGAACCAATAAGTGTGAGTTTGAATGGAGGATGAAAAAAAACAACAAAGAGAGGGAATGAAGAATTGACACAATGCCTTGTTCTTTGGCTATGGAGTCGTTTCCGTTTCCCTAGAACTATTTTTTCTTACAGTGGCTTCTTTTGTGATGACCTCTTTGGTATATTCTCCAAGCATCCAACTTGAGGTGCCCTTGACAAACAATTTTCTCTAACTTGCAAAAGAACAAACAATTAATGAGTACCAATCAAAAGTTTAGAGTTGAAACCAAAGATAATATGTTCATCAATAAGTTAAGAATGATGTATGAAAGAGTAAGAAGAAAACAAAAAAAACAAGCAATATAGCAAACACAAATCCCTAAAGAAGATTCCTCGCAAACCCCTAGGGTGTATTGGAAGTCTAAGAGGGCAAATTCACACAATTAGAACAGTAGAATTGAGCCTCAAATCTAATCGCCGACACATGTAAACTCAATCAGGAAAAGAAACAACAAAATCCTCACTCAATGTGATATATTGGAATGCACAACATCGCAACAAAATTTTCTGAGTCATGTGACATTCCAACCTAGATCTAGATATCAAAAACAATCTCACTTAGATTTATTTGCACAAAGAGATAGCAAGAATAGAGAAGAAGTATTTGATAGAACACTAGAGGAAAATCACTCTAGTGGGAAGTTTTTCCACTCTGATATTATTCATTAGCATGAGTACAATATATAGATGCTCTCAAGAGACAAAATTGAGAGGCTTAGTGGTGAGTTGAGTAGCTCACATCAATGTTGGCTTATCTTGACTAATTCCCCCAATTGATGACATTGTGCCAAGTGTAACTCCAAGTAGTGGCCATAATGAGGTGAAATGAACCTAGATGGACCATGAGATGGTTAGGCTAGTCAACAAGTGTGAAAGGAACCATCATGAGGGCGCTAGAAGTGATTTAATGGCTTGTTTTTGGACCATTAATGAGCAAATTGAGCAAATCCTCAAGAGGGTGCACCCAGTCTCTATAAAACATGGAAATGCAATAACTACCCCATAAATGTAACATAAAGGGTCGCATTGACTCCATAGAACAAGGAAAAGAGTGGGTAAGTGGAAAAACAAGGCTTTATTGCATAAGCACTAGTCTAAGTGGGTCAAATGTGGAAAAACTATGATCCAAGATACTAGACTAGGAACTAGAACCATTTTCACATGGAACAACTTACATTAAACACTTGGAACCTTATGTAAAGATTATTAACCAAGGTCTAGATGGGAAATATGTTCCAACACCCCCCCTTAAGCCAAAATGGTTGTGAGAAATTATTGAGGGTCCAAGCAACGAGGCTTACGGTAACCCTTTACATTATTGATCCATATGAACTAAGGAAATAGGCAAAAGCACATGGGGAAAATCCTCCCTAAAAATGGAAATGAAATAGAAACCAAAATCTGTATACACTCCAAACTAAATGAGTATGTCTAGAGAAATAATATTCTTTGGAAGATGTGGAATGGGCTAAAGCAACTTAGGAATATGTATAGTTTCATGATGAATCATGGGACCATGTAGAACAACTAAAATGCACTGATAGGAGAGCAAAGGATGCTCTTCATACTTGAACTTCGAACCAACCAGGGTGCCATATCCAAAAAAGACTTGAAGCGTTTGAGAATAAGTGACCCTGAGAGACTCATAAGGCTCTTGAAACCTCAACTTCGAAAGAAGGTTGTAGTCATCTCCAAGAAGGTGGAACAAGAGTCCCAAATGTTCCATTGTGATGTCTAAGGCTTCTCCATATTCCGCGCAACTCTGAAAATCAGTGCTAGCAATCATATAGGAATACATAAGAAGCATGGATCCAAGGAGAGTGAATGCAACATTTCCAAGCTTTTTTATCCTTCTTCCAAAACATCCAAGGGATCAGTATTTAACACACTAGTAGAGTAAATAGAAGAATCATGGAAGAACAATGATGAGAGATGAAATATCTTCTCTTCAACAATACTGATGGCGACAACTCACATGTTATCTTCATGGAAAACAGAGAAATCCACGGAGGAAGAAAGTTGAACTGGATCATTTGTTGAATCTTCTACCATTTCTTCATTTACCGGCAAACAACACTCTTTGAAATTCCTTAATTCGACAGCATGCTTGAGAAAGGCCAAAAGGTGAAACCAAATGACCAAAAGTAATAACTGGAAGCAACAATGGAAATCATTTTGTATCAGACTAGCTCTGATACCATGTGATATTTTGGAATGCACAACATCAAAATGAAATGTTTCGAGTCATGTGACATTCCAACCTAGATCTAGATAGCAAAAACAATCTCACTTTTTCAAAATAAGAGAGAAGAAATATCTCCAATCATAAGGATTGAGATCTGAGATTAAAAGATAGATGAGTCAAATCAATGGCTGAGATAATTCACCACATATTACATTTTTTATTAGTTGGAAATTACAGCTCGAGTAAGGGGGACGAATTGTCTCATTGAGCCCATTAAATATAGAAACAATTACAAAAAAATTGTTGAAATGATAAGTTGGGATCATTAGTGGGTCCCCTTAGCAATCTTTTTGATTGTTTGGAAGTATTCCTTGCAAACTATCTCTGATATTTTTACAAAGTGCACCCCCCTTGGTAGCTAGCTAGCTTGCTAAATCATGGTTATCTCTTGAAGTTTTTGCTAGGAGATTATGACTTTGTCACTAGAAACATATTCCATGACCCAACTCATAATTTTGCACTTTAGATTTCTTGTTGTCATGCTTTTGAGACTTAGGACTTTATTAAAATCAAACCTAGAAAGTTTGATTAATTAATTCCAATTAATTGCATCTTCAAGTATCCTTTCCCAAATCACTTGGAAGTTTCCTTGGATGGATTATTTGTTGCTCTAGTGTCTCATACCAATCAAAATCATGCTACAAACCAATTTAAAATATCCATTATTCATTACGATAGTTTTGAGGTCTAAAATGGGCCTCCTAGGGGAAATAATAAAATAAGAGTTAAAATAATAAAACAAGGGTTCTAAATTTTTTAAAGGAAAAATAAAAACTATTTTTTCTTATCATATTTTTGACATATCTCCTTATTGTTTTACCCAAATTTCATGTTTGAGAACTTGTTGGATACATAATTTAATTATGCATCTAATGCATACCCACATGGCATAGAAAAATTCAATAAAAATGTATTTTAATACATAAAATACTTTGTTTTTTCTTTTTTTGTGTCGTGGGTGCCCCAAAACTATGCAGAGTGGGCATGCGTTCGATGCAGATTTGAATTATGCATCCAACAAGTGCCCAAACTTAAAATTTGGGTGAATTGATAGGGGATATGTCAAAGATGCAATAAGAAAAAAATAGTTTTTTTTTTAATTTTTCCCTCCAATTTTTTTACAAATTTTACCCCATGGTTAACATCATCATATTGAATCCTATTCGTTCTTATAAAGTGAATTTTGATGGCACATTTTTATTTTTATTTTTAGGCCCATTTGTTTGCCTCAAAACTCTCCTAATGAAGATGCTCTAAATTATTAAAGTAAGACTTAGGCATTTTTAATTGTAAACTTAGGCAATTCCATAAATTAAAGCCTATTAGTCCATAATAGATTAAAATCACATTTGCAAGGGTCCAATTGGCTTTCAAATTCTGAAGGATGGTGAATCGTGATGCGATATGAACACATACTACTAGATGGTCATGTAAACCAAGTCAAACCCCCTTTGACAAAGTCAAAAAGTTTGAAAACCCAACTTTGGTCAAAGTTGGACAATGTTGTCCAATGATGAAAGGACACATCCAAAGCCTCAAGCAAGATTAAATAACATCTTATGATATATATTGATAGTTCACTAGAGCTAAAATACTCACATTACACAAGTGACTTGTATTACTCATCACATGGCTTCAAAGATAGGAAAATTGCAAAAACTAATACATAGCATCAAGTTATGTTTTATGTTCATGCCACCATCTAAATTATCATCGAGAATATTACAAGGATCATTCTTCTTTTGGGTGAAGGGGATCGTGAAAATCAAAAAGTCTAGTTACGTGGAGGCTTGGTCAAAGATTACTAATTGACTCAAGATAAGGGAAGAAGGAGAACTCTGTGACATTCACTAATCATGCAAACACTAGGGAAAGTCATATCACAAATGGATGATGTGATAGGCATATGATACTAGTTTTACTCTGAAAATCAAACTCAACCCCCTTTTCTTTGACTTCTTCTTTTCAGTCCCCTCTTGGACTTGTCTTCTTTGATTTTCCTAGAATTCTTTCTTGTAATTTTTTTCCCTTTAGAGTTTATTGTTTATTTTTTCTTTGAAGCACATGGAAATTTAAACTTGCTTATTTTTCTTGATTGCCTAATGTTTTGCAATTTCACTTGGTCTTCTTTTGTTGTCTTTCATTCAGGAGTGTTGGACTAGGAGTTGCTTCATGTACCCTTTTCGAGGTACTAAAAGGGAAAATACTTTCATGTTTCAAGTCTAGGAAGCACATATCCAAGGAAACTTTCTATCCTAGTACATAGCAAGTCCACAGGGATTTACAACCAAAAAAGAATACCAAATCAAAAGGAGGTTATCTTAATACATATCCCTACATAGGGATTCACAAGCAGAAAATAATAAGACATTGGAAAACTTTGTTACACACATTAAATCCAAGACACCGGGGTAAAACAAGGAGGGCTTCATAATGAAGAGGTCACAAAGGAGAGATCAAGATTCACTTTTCAAATCCAGGCCAATGAATTTCAAGATCAAGTGTGATATGACACGGAGATGGAAAGGTCAAAGGTGGAACTAGAAGAAGTTTGTGATCCATATAATAATTAAGAGATGGAAAGCTAATGGAATGTGCATAAAACAATGACTATTTATATGCATTAATCTACACAACATTCCTTTAAACCATGCTCATCGGAATCATAATTGCAAGCAACATGAGTAACATTTAATACATTTACAACTACTGGCCATATAATCCATAAATAATATCCTTAAGGCATGCCACTAGTACTACAAATATAATGGCATGAAATCATCCCAAGAAGACATAATGGAAACCAACACATAACATCTCAACAATCATGAATAACCCTGCTCTAAAAATAATCTCTTCTCAAGCAAAAATCCATCCCTGATCTGATCAGCAAAAATGAAGATACATCAACCCCATACATAATGCAATATAACAAGATCCATACCCAAACCAATGAAGTTACATTATGACACATCAAAATTTAGGATGGATAACCTAACTACTAAAAATAGGTTACAATAAGTTGTATCAAAGTTTTCAAAATCTATTGAGAATTGAAACCCACCCTTCCAAAATCTGAACACTAAAACCCATCCTTTCAAATTGAAAAAGAACCTAAAAAAAACCATTATTTAAAAAATAATAAAAAAATAAAAAAGAGAAGTGTGATGCAACCTTTTATGTATTAATTTAAGAACACAACAAGGTTGCAACTTAAAATATACTACACATCCACAATCACAAATTCATGCACATAATTTTAATTAACACATGCTCAAGCGCATAGGCAGTGATTATAATTCCACCAAGTGGTTTATATTACTTCGTAAAAAAATTACAAATAAAGACTCCGCAACAAAAATAAATAAACTATGCCCTCTGATCTGAGTCTCAAATGGACCTTTACATTCTCCAAATTTACCTAAAATCATCAACGTTAAAATTATTTTCTCATCGTCTAAACATTAGAAGCAGGGTTCTTTGTTTTCCTACTCTATTAACGATCTCTATTTCCTTCCCTACACATGGTTTTCTTCTCCCCTTCTCATGTACCCAAATAAATCTCTTTTCCATCCAAATATGGATGTGCCCCTTCTTTACGTTTTCACATCCCTCTCTTATTCGCTATGGCATCCATCATTAGAATGCATAAACCCAAAAATGCCTTTCAATCATTTGTACGGAGACTTTAATGGTTAAATTAATGCATAGGTTTCCACTTGTGATTTTAATCACAATCTTCAACTCTGGTGACATGTTTATGGAGGTTTGATGTCTTTGGCCCTTGATGGTAGGTATTTAGTTGGTGGACGATGATGGTCTAGATGATTTCCTTGATGGATCTTATGGTGCTAGTAGATATGACATGAGCCTTCTACATGGTGATTTGATGCTTTTGTGTTCTCACACTAGATATTGGCAGGCTTATTCATCATGTCTAACATTTTTTATTCATGGAAATGGGATCCCATCAACATAGGGTTTCTCAAAGTTGTGATAAGTATTAAATGAATTGTTTTCTATGTAAGTATGAGCAGTATGTAAGTATCAGGCCTCCTAGCCATAACATAATGGTATACTTCAGTCATGCACTAAGGGTTCATGCCATATGTATGGATCATTAATGGATGGACTCCCATCACTTTGGGGTTACCTTGTATCTCCGTGTATATATATATAGTAGAGAGCACTATGGTATCTAAATGTTATAGTATTTGGAGACTCTTCTATGAGAGTGCATTTCCTCTTAGGTTCACGGATCTATCTTACATGCTTTGATGAGATAGTGGTGGATGTCGAGGATTTGGTTGCTATGTAGACAACAAATATTTGTGGAAGTGGTTGGACCCTTACCATGGTTAATAAAGGTAGCACCCACTTATGGTGAGTTAGTTGGAGGCTAAGACTCTCTCCTTATTTTAGTATCTCATGGAGATGCCCTCCTTCTTGACCCTTATGCATCTTGGATATTTTACTTTTGACTTTGACAACCTCATTTCATGGTTATTGTTAGAGTTGATTAGGGTTTGTGGGAGGATTTTTTTATTTGTTTAGTACTCCCTATGATAGACCTAAGGTTTTAGTAGATCTATTTATTTTCCATATTGAAAGGAAGTTGAGCTCATATCCAATATAAGAAATCCTCTTCCTCATTTGTAATTGCGTTTGTAATGGGGAGAAATAGATCATAAAACTTAATGAGATATCTCTTAGTTCCTACTATGTGTTACTACTCAAAATAGTATCTTTGGTCAAGGTCACAAATCTAGGTGCAACAAGTGGTAAGCAAACGAGAAGCTAGTCCCCAATGTTAACATGACCTAGCCTCTTAATGATTTAGGTCAAATCCTAAGACCAAGGGGGATCCCCTGATGTTCATAATAGATATATGTAGTTGCTTAAATAACACACAAAAACGTCTCCAAAGAAAACTCTCAACAAATATCAGTGCTTTGTGGAGTCAAAACAATGAAATGTAAACAACACTAGGAGAGGGGTAGGAGTTGTAACACTTAATTATGGATTCCAAGAAATATAACATAAATTTCTTATTGTTGTAATAAGATTGTAGCAGTTAATAATGATCTGAAAACTTGATAAAATCCAATCAAAACAATGCCAACTCACCTTAAGATGCGCCTTGAGGTATGGAGGTGAGGGGAATATGCAATGGGGAGAAGAAGGGATCTTAAATCAGTTCTGAAAATGTAAAATTAGATCTAATATGTTCTCTAGAAACATCTTCAAATAGATGGCTATCCTACTTATAATGTCTCCAAACAAGTGTCCAACCCTCCAAGGGTTAATCTAGGCCTAAAATCCTAGTTTTTAGGCCTGCAAACTTTGATGAAATGATCTATACCTATTCTACCTACAATAACAGATCTGTTTCCAATATTATATTTCTTTGGATTTTATAATAAATGTACAAGATAATTTTAATAAAAAAATATGAAGATAAGGGGTTATGACATTACTCCTCAACCCTAGAGCAATTAGAGATAGAAATCAATGTCCATACTCAATTTGGACTATTCAAGATTTACAAATTAGGGCAAAGGTTAGTAACCCAATACAAGGTCAAAGTAGGGAAACCCTGATTAGGGCAAGCAATGAATTAGGTTGAAACATGTATGACAACTCTTACATGTGCAATCACTTTTTACATAGCATAAACATGAGTGTGGTCACAATCCCAAAGCCATGTGTTCTAAAGGGTCCATCCCAAGAAGCACCAAAGACCAACCTAGGGTACAAATGATCCAACGGGACTTTAGCCCATCAAGAGACACTCAACTATCCCACTAAACCAACACTTCCTGGAACCATGACCTGACCATGGATCTTGAGCCCAACTAGATCAACACTTCTAAAAAACAATCTCAGACCTGACCTTTCACAATGAAAAAGACCCCACTCTAGTATATCATTGTAAGCATGATGCAGATGATTTGGAGCATAACACTATGAATGGTTAAGGCCAGAACTTCATTGAATATTTCTAATATTTTTTTATGCTTGGTTAATTAATGAAGTTATAAATTTTGAATGACATTGAGGTAATGACCTCGAGGTAATTAAGAATAATATTTCTATCTTGTAATTAAGAACCCATTTTCTTCACTGGATCATGTGTTTTTTTAATGTCTTCCATGATACTTTTCCTCCTTAGTGTTCATTTGAAATGTATACTCTAGAACTTTCCCTTTGTTTGATATTGAAATTATCCCATCTCTCGCTTCTGGTTTCCGTCAGCTTTGAGGGCACAACTCTCTTTGCAATTAGCTTGTCTCATGTGACTAGTTAAAGAGAGAGTTATGGTTATTTCTTTGTGTTGCATCATTGTTTCTCTTATGCAATTTCATTGAGGGTTCAAACGTATACTTGGCACTGATGGTGGACTTCTGAAATGCGAGGTACCCACCAGACATGGATCATCTCCCTCAATGGTACCTACGTCTCGGCATGTCAAAGGTAAATACGGCCGCCCACCTTTGTTACCAGTATGCTTGTAGTTGTTTGGTTTACTTTCATTTTACTGATCCATGCTTATGCGGTTTGGCAGGTCGTGTTGGAGACCCATGCAGATTCAGTTTCCTCTGTAACTGACAGCCTTGGTGTCAGTTCACTCCGTAACTGATGGCATGCATCAGTTCTCTTCAGACCACCACTATGGCATGTTTCTTATTTCCTGCTAATCAGGATAGCTATTATGTATTGTAATCTTTTACACATATCAGTACAGAATTATTCATTCCTTCTCTCTGTTTTTCATTATTTTTCTGTTTTGCAAGCTGTGTGTTCTCTCTTACTAGCTAGATCTTTCTGTGCAGGTGTCAACACTCATCTACATGGTATCAGAGCTCTGCTGCTAGGACAAAGACGCACTAGCATTTTTTATTTGTAGGTACAGAAGATCGAAAATCGTTGGAAGAATGGAATTTCCAAAGGAAGCTATTCTCACTCCATACAATTATTTTGCATGGGAAGCAAAGATGGAGATCTTTCTTCGAAGCAGAGGATTGTATAGGATTTCTATGGCCACTGAAGGTGAGCCTACATCAGCTATAGAAAAGTCCAAACACCTCAATCGGATGGATGAGGCCTACGGAGCCCTCTACATGCACATCTCCCCTGAGTTGCTTTTCCATATTTCTTCTTGCAAAACTCCCAATGAAGTTTGGACCACCATGAAAGGACTCTTTGGCAAGCAAGATGAGATGAATGGCCACATGCTCGAAGTGGAGTTGCTCTCTTTGGATCCACAAACCTTTGACAATATACAGGATTTCTTCACAAGATACAAGGATTTGCTGTTGCAACTCAAGGGTTGCAGGGCTGATAAATCTAAAGAGGAAAAACAGATGGTTCTATCCATCCTCTCCAAGCTTGGAGCAGAATACTCTGTATTTGTCTCCACGTTTCATTCAATGAGGCTCACCTCCGGCAAGAACTGGACCATGCCCACTCTTGATGCTTTTATTGAATCTTTGTCTCAGGAACAAGACAAGCTCATCAATATGGGAAAAATCAAGGGCTCCAAGGCACATGCTCTTGCTGTGCATGATGGAAATCATAACCCAAAACAGAGATTTAAATCCAAAGACAAAGGAAAGGCACATGCAAATACAAAGAAGGAAGGGAACACCAAACCCTTCAATGATTTCTCCGGATCCAAAGGTGAAAAATGGAAGAAAATGGAGAAATGCACATACTGCAAGAAAGGATTCCATCCAGAATCCTCATGTATGAAGAAGCAGATAGATCAGATGGCCCAAATACTTCAGAAGCACAACCTTGGGGATCACATTCCAGAGGTTGCCAAGAGGAAGCCTAAAGATCATGCTCCCGGGAAAGGTAACTCTAGACATGCTTTGATTGACATTAATTCATCTCCCTATGCATGGATTGTAGATTCAAGTGCATCTCACCACATGGTTGCCACCAAGGAAGCCTTATCTTCATTGGATCCATGCAAAGGTCCTCCTATACTCATGGGGGATGATTCTCCTGTTGATATCACCGGCAAGGGCAGAATTTAAATCAATCATGGTAGCTTTGAGGATGTGCTACATGTTCCAAAACTCTCGGTGAATCTTCTCTCCATCTATCAGATTACACATTCTAGCACCGGAAAGAGAGTTGAATTCACTCATGATGCTGTGAATATCTTCGACATACAAAGCAACTCTAAAGTTGCCATTGGTGAGGTAAATCACAGATCCAGACTTTACACATTTTCTGAATTCATTGAACCAGATTCTGCCTTATTACTTACGCATGCTGATGATAGTAGTAGGTTATGGCACGAAAGATTTGGTCATCTTAATTTTAGATACATGCAGCAACTCTACAAGCAATGAATGGTCATTGGCTTGCCCAACATTCATTTTTCAAAAGGAGTTTGTCAAGGATGTGTTATTGGCAAACATCCTCAAGAGAAGTTTGAAAGAGGAAAGGCTAAGAGGGCCTCCTTTCCCTTAGAGCTCATCCATAGTGATTTGATGGGACCCTTTCCTCATTTGTCCATCAACAAGGCGAGGTATGTTCTTACATTTCTTGATGATTTCTCACGATATACTTGGGTGTATTTTCTCATGCAGAAATCCAAAGTTTTTGAGCATTTCAAAGACTTCAAAGCACTTGTAGAGAATCAGTCCACGAGAAAGATTAAAATCCTCCGCACAGACAATGGGGGGGAATATGTGAGCAGGAATGTTCAAACTCTTTGTTCAGAGGCTGGTATACAGCTGCAACATACAATACCATACACTCCACAACAGAACGGAGTGGCTAAGCGGAAGAACAGATCCCTCAAAGAGATGGCCTCTTGCATGTTGCATGCAAGGTCTCTTCCTTCTAAACTATGGGCTGAGGCACTTAACTGTGCCAACTACATACAAAATAGATCTCCTCATAGATCCGTCAAGGACATGACTCCTTTTGAGGCATGGAGCGGTTGCAAACCGGAAGTCACCCACTTTCAAATATTTGGATCACGTGCATGGGCCCGCATACCCTCTGAAAAGAGGAAAGCATTAGATCCTCAGAGCACTGCATGCATCTTCGTGGGATATTCCGATGATGTGAAGGGTTACAGGTTGATTGATCCCTCTACAGACAAGCTCTTTATTGAGCGGAGTGTCCAGTTTGAGGAAATCCCCTTGCATGCACCATTGGAATCACATGCAGAGACTTTTGTTCCTCTACCTACACCACACATCCTTGACGATGAGTCCACTCATTCAGATCATGATTCAGATTTGAGTTCCAAATCTGACGGAGAAGAACAAATGAGCTATATGATTACATTCAGAAGAACAAAAAAACGAACCGAATTGGTGGACCCCTATACACTCCCTTACGAATATATTTGGACCAGGAGCACTCCCTTACAAATATTATCTCTTTAACTAAACTAGCAGTATTTTATATTAGCCAGGTAGTACATATTATCTTTAAGACCAATGAACAATCTACTAAGCAAACAACTATGATAATAGTTACCTCGCATACAATAGCGAACCTGTCGATTCACATGATTTGCTTATTGATTTTTGCTTGCTTGTGCTTACGGAAAAGGTTATGATACTTGCTCCTTTTCTTAGTTATACCAGTAGTGATGTGGCTATTAATGTAGTTTACAATTCATTTGATAATTTATTGAGCTTCTAATTAGTGATTGACTCTCATATCGATCTCAATTACTTGACATATTGTAAAAGCACGTGTGTATCTTTTTGTACTCTATATCAAATGATTACGATATTTGTTTCTTTAGTTAAGACCATTTCTGATATGTACTCTATATCAAAGGATTACGATATTTATTTGTTTAGATAAGACCATTTCTGACATAAACTATGTAGTCTCTATCTAAAATAAGGAATAACATGAATAACTTCTTTTAACCACTTCAAAGTAACTGGTAACAAACTAACTAAATCTAGGGCTTCAAGAGCTATACCTATGATGCATTTGAGCTAAGTTAATCTAAAATAAGGAATAACATGAATAAGTTCTTTTAACCACTTCAAAGTAACTGGTAACAAACTAACTAAATCTAAGGCTTCAAGAGCTATACCTATGATGCATTTAAGCTAAGTAGTAAATACATTCATAATGCAGAGTTTATTTTGGCTTGAATAGAGACTAGAGAACAGTATGCAAACATAATATTCAAATGAACATTAGCATGACACTTAGACCAATATAAGTATAAGAAACCAAGTAGGAATAAACAGGCTAATACATATTTGAACCTGCTATACTAGTAGAAGAAACTGGTGTTTGAACAACCACATTCCACCCAACCTTAGACCACCAAGCAGTCAATCTACTTGCTTAGCAGTCACCCCAAGCATAAAAAAATGTCACCATAAAGTCTAACATATCTCGCTCTCATCGGAATAAAACTCTTTCACCCACAAATAACTCTTGTCTCAACTCTAGGAACCAGCTTTTGGTCTCACAAAAAAAGCTCTCAACTTGGAATAAATGTCTAACACATCAAAGGTTCTCATACAGAAAGTTCCCATACATATTAGGAAATGTCCTTTCCTCAAACATATGCATACAAATAAGATTTAACTAGGTCTTACATAAATGCCAACTTTCCCTCCTTGGAATCAGTTGGCTTTGGATTCCCTGCTAGATCTCAAGGGGGTGGTTCCTCAATATAGTTTCATGGCATTTATCATCTTTTTTCTCTTAAGCAACATCCCTATGCCCCCCGCCTATGATGTCATGGTTTACCAAATTCAAATATGGCTATTACACTCTTGGTTTAAGAACTCGGAACCGAGAATTGAACGGATCAAGGGTCAACTTGGACCAGAACCAGAACAAGCAATGAACTAGAGCAGTTTGATTTTAATGAATCTGACTATATATATATATATATATATATATATATATATATATATATTACAGTTTTAATGAAAAATATATATATTTAACAATACAAGCTATGATTTCAAACTATTACAAACATAATATAAAAAGTCTATTCATGTATATACCATGTAAGGGTGAATGTATAAAAATGGCACCAAGTGCAAAACATAATTGAATAAAAATTGAAATACATAATCATCAAAATCCTTGCCTATATTGGGATCTTATTCTCTAGGCTCTAGCCCGTGCCTCTCCATCGAATCTCAGGTTGATCCTCGAAGGACATTAGTGAACACACTACAATTTTGATGAATCTTCCTAATCTAAGCCTAAAAATAAGCTAGAAAAAGCTTCCCATGCTTAATAAGTGATTTTGCTTCACTGAAGGTGTTAGCACTAGAACTGAGCCAAAGGTTGCGGAAGGCTCACTCCCAGGTAACAGCAAAACCACTTTCGAAGAGAGAACTAGCCTTCTGCTCTTCCGAGAGGGATCTGTCACCAAATGTTAACAATGCCGTATATATGTACAACTGAAACTAGAAATTATTTGTAAAATTGGTTGAAACAAAACCCAGAACCATTGGGCGATGGAGTCAAGATATATAATAGAAATACACAAAGCTTATGCAAGCAGTTCCAACACAGGGGCAAGATAGCCACTCGATCACAGTTGATTTATAATTCTCTGGTGGAAAAGAGGAACATGAACAAACCATCAACACAGAGCATTGATAAATGAATTATGTATTAACTTTAGAAGATAACTTTGGTGAATATCTAAAACAACAAACAGAGCATAGAAAGTATAAATTCCGAACTGTTATACACTAAGTTTCAGATATGAAAGAAAACGGAATGGAAAAGGCAAACTGGAATAACATTCACATAAGAAAAAAAGCAACAGACTGTAAGTGCGAACGACACATGAATCCCTATATCAAAACACCGACCTCGGCTCCGCAATTATATTAAAATTGTCTTGAAAAATATACGCAGCAAAAATTACATTCGTTTCAACCCTTTCTCCTTCTTCAGGAGGTATATTTATAGCATTGGGACTTCCCAGACCGACATCCGGGAATCAAAATTTGTTACAACTGAAGAACATCTTTTAACAAACTTCGGACGTGGCCAGCACACCACGATTCACATAAGACAAAAAATAAAATGCGGACTACTAGAAAAACAGGCTTCAAGCCCCTCCTGCATGTCCCAGATGGTGACAGCTGTGCAAAAATTGAAAAAGGTTTTTGTAATTGGCCATGTTCCCAACACAACCCATGTCTTCTTTTCCTTTGATTCAGCTCCAGCTCCTCAGAATCTAATTTTGAAACTGATGACTCACACAGTAAACTTGTAAATTTCTGGAAAAATACCCTGTGAATATATTTTAAATTCTCCCAACCTGTGATACCTGTGTACAATATGAAGGAGGTTTTTGTAGATAGGCTTGTGATGAAAAACAACCTCTCCCAGTTTCCTGAAATTCAACTCCATTTGGATGAAACAATTCTTTGAATGTGATGTCTGAAACAGTCCTTTGGAAAACCTAAAAATGGCATGTAGAACTCACTTTGTTTCTTGTAAACCATAAGACCTGGGTAAAAACTAAGAGAGGTTATTGAACATGATCCTGTTCTTAAGAGAAACCTCATTCAAATTTAGAAAATTATTTCTGGTTTTCCGGAAACAATTGATTGAAATAACTGACTAAAACATCCCTTTAAAAAACTAGAAATTTGCTCTCTGAAGATGACTTCGGTTCTCTCAATCCACAGCACCTGGGTAAAAACTGAGAGAGGTATTGCAAATAGGTGTGTTATGAAGAAAAACCTCTCTCAGTTTCTGAAAAATCATCTTGGTTTGGCGGGAACAATAGATTTAAAATAATGACCAAAACAACCATTTTCGTAAAAAAACAACCATGCTCTACTGCTTTAATTCAGATAATGTGTTTGTGTGGATGTTCTTAATGCTGAATCCTTCATTTGTAGATTTAAATTTCTGAACTTTCTGCACCATTCTAGATTGTAGTGTAAGCTTCATTGGTTCAACCGCTTACAGTATAAAATTCCTTTCCATCCATGCAATTTTAAAAAAGCAATACTTCTCCCAAGCGAAAACGTTTTTAGGCTTCTCCCATACTGATCTTATCATAAGTTTCTTTATAGGCTTCTGTTATGATATCGTGAAGAGGATCTTCAATATTATCTTCAATCAAGGAAACGTTTTGGACATGTTCAATGGGATTACTTGGGATGTGTTGCTCAGTGGGTTTCTCTAGAGGGCTTTCTCGAAAAATATCAGCATAGCAACACACTTGAGAATATCTCAAATTTTCAATGTTTTCTGCTATGGTGACACGAGGAGAGTCTTCAACAATGCGTTCCATCATGGGCTCCTCCTGAAGCTCTTCAATAGGATCATCCTGGATTTTCCCTTCCTCGGAATCTTGTTGTGTATTGGGAGATACCTCACATTCTTTAATAAGTTGCTTAATTACTTCCTATCTTGAATAACTATGAGGAAACTCTTTGATGGGAGTATCATGGGCCTCCTCTTCACTTAAATGTTCAAGAAGTGATTCCAATTCTTCAATACTTTGTATCATGGCGAAAGGTCCATCATATGTTTCCATGTGATACTCTGTCCCAGATAGGTAGAAGGTATAGATATTTTCAAGGAACTTTTTCAAACCATTCATACTACGCCTACCATCATGCCACTGCTCTAAAAACATCCAAAGGAAGCTTGGAAAAGAAGTTATACATTTATTAAGAAGGCCCTGATAGAACCAACAACAGGCCTCACCCCAAAAAGTACCAGCAAACATTTCCATCATATTGTCTTCATGAAGAATATTGAAGTCCACCATCAACTGAAGGAAATATTTGACATGCCAGATGGTTGAATCACCATAATTTCCATGAAAAACTGGAAGCCATTTATATGCATCCCCCACACCACTACAAGAGTTAAGAAAACCTAGGATGTTTAAGAAATCAATAGGCTGAAAAATTCCAGTTATTTGGGCACCATATTTCTCCTTTAATTCATCCATATCAAAAATTAATAGTATGCATTTGATATAACCATTAAACCTTGTACTAAAAAGGTGGAGTCGTCAAGTGATGAGCTTTAAAGGTTTTAACATGTCACATGGGCTCATCTACACACAACAAAACTTCACAAGTTTATGAGATAACATGGTTTTATCCCTTCAATGGATTCGCCATGTGAAAAAGAAAAATAAGCATTTATAAATCTTTTCACAAAAATTATATTTTGCTTTTCTTTGTAAAAATAAAAACTGGAAAAAAGTTAGTGGAGCCGCCAAATGAAAATTAAAGATCTACACTAAGCATTCATCAAACAAAGGAAGAAAACAAAATTCGTACTCCGGGAATAAAAATATTTATCCACGGTAATGGCGCCAAAAAGTGTTGCCGCCTTTCACACACCTGGGTCACGTGGCAGAAATCTTCAAACCACTCGGTGTGTCCTTGGGGGAAGTCTCGAGTCAAGGTTGTCACCTTGTTCTTGACTCCTCCGTTTAGGCTCAACTGCTAGTAAAGCCAAGGGGGGTAAACCCTATTAAGTTACTAAGGCTAATTACTTAGTATGGTGATGTTAAACTAAATGAATTACTTAGGAGTTTGAAATTTAACCATAAACAACCTGTTGCAGCTGCAACTGTTTTCCCAAATTTTTGAAATTTTGGACCCTCCTCTTAACTTTTATCTTGCCTAAAATTGTTTGGATTCATGAACTCTGTTTTTGTTTCCCCTCTGCTACATGTTTGGATTGTTTTGAGGTCAACTGTTTTCGTGCTTTTCGGAAGATTGCTTATGTCTAGAACTGTTTGAGTTGTGGAATTTGAAGATTGGATTTCAGATGTTGCCTGTTTGATCTATGATTTCTTTCTTTGATATCGGGAGTTTATTTCATTGTTTTCGTCGCTGTTTTGGAGGTGGAACAAGCTTTTTGTCGCTGCCCGGCCGCAAGTCTGTTGGAACTTAACGTTTTAGTTTGGTCGTTCGAAAGTCATTTAACCATGCATCGAAGTTGTAGACACTGAGAGGGGGGGTGAATCAGTGTAAAGCAATTTTTCAATTTTTCTTGACTTGTCACACTTAACTACCAATTCATCATTTCATTATTCTACCAATCTCATAATCATTTCATAAACTTCATCATTCACATATCATAGCATTTAACCATAACACAAAAGAACACAACACCATATAATTTTGTAATCTTTTTGTATTAGTTTTGGCTCAGCTACAACCGTTAGGCAAAATCAGCACCTACTGATACATAGAGCACCTACTCTGCATCCAGGACCCTGCCTGGTTTTCTTAGACCCTGCTAAGAAGAGTTTGAGGTATCCTAACCTCAAAAGCAAGACAAGCTTGCATTTACAATCAAAGCTTATAGTTACATCAACTCATCAATCACTTGTCTCTTGCTGTCAACTGTCTCAGCTCATGCTCATCTGCCCATCATCAACGCTGCTCGTGAATCTCTGGTCAATCTCTGCTTATTAACCTCTGCTCAAGAAGCCTTATCAATCCACATGTCTCACTATGTAAGCACTGTCAATGTCATCAACCTGTCACTATCATTTGTCATATCATATCAGACTGATGTCACTGTCATATGAATGGCTGTCACTATCTGGTCAAGTCAATGTAGGTCACTGTCAAGCTGTCACATAAAGATGCTACATCACTTATCACTTCAACAAAGTCTGCTCACAAGGTGTAACAGTCTGTTGTTCAACCTTCTCTTATTGTTTATACTCCACTGATCTCTTCATATCTCAACATTTTTCATCATACTATATATCACTTATATCAATATCATACTAAATCACACCATTGTATCAGCATAACACAGAACTTACCTTGTACATCATATACCTTAGCATGGGAGATCATCATCATCATCCTGTATACATCAAGGCCTGAACATGCATATTGCATCATCATGTAGTAACAACAGGTATACATCATCAAGGAGTATGCATCAAGTATACATCATACCATCATCATTGTCAAGGAAAGGTCTGGAACATCAATTCTTGCATATTCTGATTTGTCCTCTGCTCAAATTTCTACCCTCTAATCAGTCTGTCAAACCTGCCTGTTACAATTACTTCTTCAAATGTTTAACCCTTCATTGGTTGTGCATCAAAACTTTGGACTCCCTACCTGGGATATGTATGACTGCTTGTACATCATCAACATCATACTGCTGCTATTGAGTAGTGTGAAGAAATCTTCAACACTGAGTCATCATCCTTAGACTGTAGGGTTATCTTCTCATGATGTACATGCATTGGTGTCACTTCAACCTATCAGGACTTCAAGCTCATCACAGGACTTCAAGAATCTGTTCACGATATTGTCTTAGCATACCATTACCAAGTGTCATTTGTGCTTGAATAAGATCAAAGATACTGTCATCAATACTTCAGAGCTCTCAAGCTTCCAATTCAACCTTCACACTGCTATTACAGTTAGATCAATCTATACTGTTAAGAATGTCCCCAATCACTGTCAAGTATGTAGTCACTAGTTATATCAGATTTGTCATCAAACAATCACATCACTGTTATGTTAAAGGCCACTTGCTTCTGTACTTGGTACAAACCACTTCATTATTTTACTGTATAGGAAATACATCAGTGACTGTTCATATTGCAAATACTGTATGTGTACATCATCATCATCAATGTGTGTATCAACATCATTCGTAAGCCACCATCAAGGTGTGGGAATGCTTCACATCAACACTTGTTGGTGCATGTCAACTTGTAGGTATTTTAGGACAGACTCCATACATTAAGGCTGTTGTCTACTCATCATCTTAACAAAATCACTAATCATCATGGCTTACATTATCTTATTGCTGTATACTTCACCATGTACAGTAAAGATGCCACTATATTGTATACTTATGCACTTTACTGTATTTCACTTAACACTGTACATACATTTTATTGCAGACTGAGTAATGCTGGTACAGTCACCTCATTATCCAGACTTCTAGAGGGTTTGCTACCTCAGTTGACTGTCCAAATTAGAGAGATAAAACCCCAAAAAAATACTTCAATACTACTGTAAAAGTTATAACTCATAGACGGTGGACTCCTCCAAAAGAAACTTTTCCAAAAACAAAAGCATATCAGCTGTAAAAACAGATCTGAGGCAGCCTTAGTCAAACTTCACAAAATGTTTGACTGAACATATACCACTGTGTGTACATCATAGGGTTTGCATAATCATATGACCATTGTGCGTATGCATCAACATATTAGTGTTGTCATATCATTATAGCATACTTACCTTGTCACTGTAGAAGCTCTGCAACAGTCTTCAAATCACTGTAAGAAGCTAGGTTCCACCATCAAAACTTGGACCTCTTTAGGCAAGATCCATGGATGACCTTCGAATGCCTGTAAAAAAAAAACTTCGAGACTATTTTGTATTGGTCAAACTTTAACCTCTGCTGCTACAAACAAAAAACAAACTGTATATACCTTCAGACTATTCACTCTCCAAATAACTCACAAAACAGTCTTGTGTGAAGGCTCAGTGAAAAATTCGGACTGTGTAGACATCAAGTTCAGACTGTGTATTTCACTGTGGAAGAAATTTGGGACTGATCAACAATGGTGTCCCCTTCAAAACTCAGACTGTGTTACTGATCTAGCTCAAATCTACAATTTGTGATAGTTGCTAATGCATGCAGACTGTAAACAAAAAACTCCTCCAGTTGCTTGGTAAAAAAAAATCAGAGATACACTTCTTGCCACTCAGACCATGGTCTCTTCATCTTCCTATCTGCGGCTTGCTCAATGGAGTATGTACCAGAAATTCAGAGCAAAACATGTGAACTGTTCATTGTTTGATGCTGCTGCTGCAAACCTGGAAAATCTCAGACCTATATCCACGAGTTAGGGAACATTTATTTTTATTGCTGCAAAAGTAAAAACTCAAACTGCTATATTACTGTAAATTCAGGACTGTTTTCCTTCCTCAATTAACTGCTACAGCCACGAATTTCCACAGTCAAATGAGCTGCTCCAGCAAAAATTTCACTGAACAAGTCAGGGCTAGCTCCCACAAATTTCACTGCTCCTGCTGTTCTGCGGCTACCTCAGACAAAAAAAATCTCAGAGCTCCACTGAAATTTCCAAAAAAAAGTGAGGATTTGATGGGGTATAAATACTAAATTTTCACCATAATTTACTGAGCCGACCTGCTCCTTTTTTTTTTTTTTGGAGCCGACTTTGCAAAATATATTATTATATTTTTTTTATTAACACTTTGACTGAGCCGACTTTGTGTTTGACTGAGCCGACTTATAATTTTTGTTGGGCCGACATAGCAATAATTTTTTCACGGTTTCTTTAAGCCACTTCAATGGCTCTTCAATGCTTCATCAAGGCATCTTAGGGATATTTCTTCAATGGCTCTTCAATGCTTCATCAAGGCATCTTAGGGCTCTTTCCAACAATCCATTGATTCTATAAGTACAAGACCTTTAAGGCTTTAATACCATCTCCAGGGGCCACTGCAAGACCTCGTTGGCATCAATGACAATTTCATCAACAGGAACCTTATTTCCCTTCGGGGCCGCTGTTGCGGAAGCTAAACGATGTTTTTTCTGACGGATCGCTTTGACTGTCCGATGCTGTGATGTTATTTTTTCGACTTACTTTGCGCTGTCGGAGGTTGGCTGAAGCTTGAGTCGGTGGTTTTTTGACCTTTATGAAGCCGTTGTTTTGGGGATAAAACAAGCCTTTTGGACCGCTGTACAACTTTAAGTTTTCCGAGCACTTGACGTTTTCACGATTTTTCTGTGATGTATCGAAAGGTTTTATAACTTTGATCGAGGGCGATAGTCTGATTGCCTTCCACCATTGCGGCTCCCGAATAAACTAAGTGTCCTCCATTGTAACCGCTCCACTCGCCAATGTTTTGTTACGGTTTTCGCTAATATGTGTGTTTGCTGCGGAGCCTGTAGTCTTTTCATCTTCCACCATTGCGGCTGCGTACTGCGCTAACATCCCAACGTTATGTCGTCCTATTCGCCGACAAGGAGTTTCCGCCCGATGCTTTAGTGTTTAGTTTTTCGGACGCCGATAGGCTTAATGGTCCTGCGGAACTCATTGTCCGTCTGAAGCCCTCCGTTGCGGATGTATTTAAACTATCCTCTCGATGTTTTAATAGTTCAGGTTGTCGATAAGGTTTTTCCCGCCATTTTGTGATTTTTTAACCTTTCTTTGGGCGGCGATGGTTTCTGATTCGTGTTAAGGGTTTTGCGACAAAAGTGCAACAGAAGGCATCATTTTGTTGATCAGTTTTATTGTTAGTGTGGTCTTAATTAATGTTGAAATTTTGTTTTAACTGCAGACGGACTCAGAAGATTCCTTCGATTACTGCTGCGAGGAGACATAGCTAAGAAAAGTTGGCTGAAGAAGTGACAAACAGAGTGTGTTCTGAAATCGATGAGAGCTAAGAAAGGACAAATAAAAGACAAGGCAGAATCGGTGGCAACAGAAGTCCAGGCTTGGAAAAGGCCCATGAGTTACTAAGTTGGTACCGTTATATGAAGGATTCATAAGATTCAATCTGGAATGTAACATATTGCCTAAATCATGAGCACTCACAAAAGGACAAAATTGTGAGATTAAACATTTTTGGGGAGCCCAAGAGTCATTCGTGGGAAACCCAACAATTCGGTTCTTTTTGTATAAATATAGAAGATTTAGATAAGAATGGGACTTTTTCCCAGTTAGATTGGAAGACATATTGTAAGAAGAACTATTTCCTTTTGCAATAAATAATTACAGTTTGCCTGTTGGAGAAAGCTTGGTGGAATGTTCAAATGTTATGCTATGGATTTGTTGAAGAGGAACTATTTCATTTTTAGCTTTGTGTCGATTAACTCTTTGAACCTATGTTCTTGTATGAGTGATCTCTGGTTTGTTTTAAGAAAACTTCCACTATGAGTAATGAATGTTGTTCGTAGACAATTGGCTATCTGGTTGTTCAAATATCTTTAAATGTTCATGTATTTGAAAGAAGTAGATCAGCTATCTGTGATTTCTTTTTTATAATGCATGCACAAAATACATTACTCATTAATAAGTGATAATCTTGCTCCCTAGGGATAGGTTAGGTAGTTAGTTTTAATTTCTTGCTGTGTGTGTGATTTAGATGTAAGAGAGTCTAAGACGAGAGGTAAAAACCTGCACATCACTTTGTGAACACTCCTTGCATTCTCAATCAACCTGCATTTTAGGTAGGCACTTGCATATCATAATTAAAGTGAAAAAATACAAAAATATACATGGTGGACCGGACCGGAACCAGTAAAACTTTTTATTTTTGTCACTTGACCTACAGTAGCCGGACCGCAAACCGGACGGATTCCCTACATCAAAAAGTCACAGGCTAGTTGGGAATGTTGACTAGAGAGAATCCCTTGCTGTTGTTGCCTGCGAATTTCCAGGCCTCAACACAACCATAGATGACAAGATACAAAATGAGCGCACGAAAGCACAATTCTGAGACACAATATATATATATATATAGCAAGAAAATAACCAGTGCCTTAAAATGGAGTCAAAAGATAATCATCGTACTTGCATGTGCTTGGAGTGAATGTTTTGCGATTGCCTCTTGGTACGTTTTAAGTTAATGTGAAATATGAGTTAATTAAAATTAGGCAAAAAGGGGGGGACTCCAGATATACCTGAGAGTACTTGGAGTATGTCCAAAACTAAATTGTCATGGCTACCTGCAAGGAATATGTGGGATGAATGGAGTCTCTAAGGCTATTGTTCATAATGCACCCACAGGTGTAACAGAGATCGGCGCCCCGAGGTCACTTTTCAGGGGTTCCCACTTCCTTTGGGTATTTTGCCACCGTAATGGTTTGATCTAGGTGTTGGATTTTCACCTGATGGTTTGTCAATTTGGGAGAGTGAATCCTACTTATTCTAGTCATTCAAATGCTTTTGATACAGCTTGACTGATCGGACAAACCGCAGCCGGGTGTTCTTGTTAAAAAAGAAAACCCTCCAGGAACCTCTTTCGATCCAAGATGATCTCAATCGGGAAATTAAGGAGTTAATTTTATAATAGATAAAGAAACAAATGATGAAAAGGAAAACACAGATACACTATTCCGGTTTTCTAATTAGTCCTACCATGCATCTCTTTCCCCTTTTGGGTCAATCGAAAAGTCGTGGGGTAAGTATTAAGAATACTTTGAAATCTCAAATATGCAATATGAAATTGATAATAAATCAAAGTATACTACCTTGCAGATTAGAACTACGCTAGTTTGCAAAAAAAAAGGAATGAAAAGCAAAAAAGAAACACGGACACAAATCCCCCCAGGGGGGTGGTGAATAGGCTCGATTTACAATATCAGCAAATTAAAATTGATGCACTTTGGTCCTTGTTATCTGGGATCCAAAGGCTTACAACAAGCTTGTAACAAGCTAAAATTAAAACACAATGGTGGGGGAAGCTTCCGGGAAGCTCCGGTTCGTCCAAGAGTCAGAAATTGGGCAGAGTCTCCTTCTCTTTTTTGTTAGACCTGCCAAAAAACAACGAGCAATCAAAATCAAATGTGCCCAAACACACTTTGAAAGTGTTTTGAGTCACTACACTAGTTACCGAAAAAAAACTAAGTAAAATTTTGTTAAGTTGGGGTAATCTAGTTTTGCAAAAAGGAACCAAGGAAAGCAGCTTTCCTTGGGGTCTTGGCTTGCTGATTGGGTAGCCAGTGAGATGTGCACTTTTATTGCAGAATATGAACTTTAAAGTACAGCAAAAGAAGCTACCTTAAAAGCAAGCTACAAATTTTCTTTAAAATGCTTGCAAAAAAGAGGATAATTTCAGCTAGATCTCTTAAAATATAACTTTATATGCAAAACGAAACTGAAATCTAAACTTAAGAAAGGTTCTTACTAACTAGATCTATATGTAATTTTCTTAATGAGATAGATCTAAGCAATAAGACTCTTTAGAAGTAACCAATTTGAAGAGAAATTAAGATTTTGAAGGAGGAAGAGAGAGAAAGAGTGTTTGAAGCCTAGGAATGTTGGGCTTTGGATTCTGCTTTGGTGGAACACCGAGGGACTATGTCATTCAGAAGATCTTGAAGATGAGGAATATGCAAACCAGCTCAACCTCTTCTACAAGCGAGATCACCTGCAACTTAGAAATCCTTGCGCAAACAGATGTTTAAAACATAAGTGCTGCTGAAAGAGATAATTGGAAAGCTTGCAATTAAACTTAAAATACATACAACTCCAATAGATCTGAAACAAGCAGCAGTAAGAGCATAAATCAAACTAGAATAAACTCTTACCCTAACAAGAGGGAGCTCTCTCCTTCAAGGCCAACAATTAACCAGCAAAAGAAATGATAAATAACACATATTATACCTCATAAGCATTTGACAATCACCATCCACACATGAAGAGCATTACACCATAGATCTTGCCTCCAAAGCTTCTTTATTCCAGAATAATAAACAATACAATATAAGAGCAACAACACCTCAATCCCAGTTCTAAATAGCTTGGAAGAGGTTGTTTGTGCTTGATTTATACAAAAACCAGGAGATCCATCGCAGGGGGGGGGGGGGCAAATCCCAAGAAGACAGATCAAATCAGCTGATGGAGAGTCAATCAATGCAGATTTGAAGCTTAACTAAGCCTACTTGTCAACCGGGGGCTTGATTGAGCTAACACATCAACCCATAAACCGACACATTAGTCCACAGAGCTCCCAAGAGAACCCACACGTGTGGAGGAGAGAGAGAGGGTGCAATTCCCCATAAAGACTGCTGAAGATCAACTCTAGATATGATTTGATCACCTCCTTTAGTCAAGGATTTGTCAGATCCAGTCAATCTAATTCAGATATGACTGATTTCAATCAAATCCGCTGAGAATCCACTAATCTATGATTTTGGATTTGCTCCATTATTCATCAATTTATTAATTAAAATAATTAATAATTGATTTTTGGGGCTTTCTGACCTGAGTGATGGAAAATCACTCAAAACAAGGAAATAGTGGGTCCATGGGTTTACATAGTGCTCTTAGCTTGAAAATGAGCACCTACATGACCGAAACTGATTACTAGGCCCACTTTTATTCCAAAATCAATTTTTCCAATTAAACTATTAAAAAATAGCCTAAGTTTTGAAAAAATTAAATTTTAATAAAAAACACTGAAAAAATTTAAAAAAACCTAGGGAGACTTAGACATGTTCATATGACTCGACCATGATGCCTAGCATGTTTATACATTGACACATAGACTCTAATAACCATAATAGGCCTAAATGCCAAGTCGACCACCCCAACTTTGGAGGTATGGAGTGAAAAACTCAGAAATTATCAGTTGTTTATTCAACAACCAATAATAATCAAGGAAAAAAACACCCTGGACTGATCAGATTAACAAATAAAGTCTAAGAGACCGAGTCTTTTACAGACACTATCATGCTCGAACATTTATTACAATTCCCCCATGGGGTATGAACATGTGATATAGTACAACAAAGTTTCCCAGAAACAAGACTGAAGATCTTCTGAAGTGCGAACAAGTTATCCTTGTCCGTTTCACCAGACTCACTTGATAAAAAACCACTAAGTACAACTTAGGTGGTAACAGGCTCCGTAATTATATTAAAATTCTCTTGAAAAACATACACAGCAAAACTTACTTTCGTTTCAACCCTTTCTCCTTCTTCAGGAGGTGTATTTATAGCATTGGGACTCCCCAGACCGACATCCAAGATTCAAAATTTGTTACAACTGAAGGACATCTTCTAACAAACTCCGAACGTGGCCTGCACACCACGATTCACATAAGACAAAAAATAAAATGCGGACTACTAGAAAAACAGGCTTCAAACCCCTCCTGCATATCCCAGATGGTGATAGCTGTGAAAAAACTGAAAGAGGTTTTTGTAATTGGCCATGTTCCCAACAAAACCCATGTCTTAGTTTCCTCTGATTCAGCTTCCACTCCTCAAGATCTGATTTTGAAACTAATGAATCGGACAGTAAACCTATAAATTTCTGGAAAAATACCTTGTGAAGATATTTTAAATTCTCCCAACCTATGATACTTGTGTAAAATCTGAAGGAGGTTTTTGTAGATAGGCTTGTGATGAAGAAAAAATTCTTTCCGTTTCCTGAAATTCAACTCCATTTGGTTGAAACAATTCTTTGAATGTGATGTCTGAAATAGTCCTTTGGAAAACCTAAAAATAGCATGTAGAACTCACTTTGTTTCTACTAAACCATAAGACATGGGTAAAACCTGAGAGAGGTTATTGAATATGATCTTGTTCGTAAAAGAAACCTCATTCAATTTTGTAAAATTCTTTCTAGTTTTTCGGAAACAATTGATTGAAATAACTGACTAAAACAGACCTTTAAAAATCTAGAAATTTGCTCTCTAAAGATGACTTCAGTTTTCTCAATCCACAGCACCTGGGTAAACACTGAGAGAGGTTGTTGTAGATAGATGTGTTATGAAGAAAAACCTCTCTCAGTTTCTGAAAAATCATCTTGGTTTGGCAGGAACAATAGATTTAAAATAATGACCAAAACAACCATTTTCGTAAAAAAAAACCATGTTCTACTGCTTTAATTTAGATACTGTGTTTGTGTGGATGTTCTTAATGTTGAATCCTTCATTTGTAGATTTAAATTTCTGGAAGTCCTACACCATTCTAGATTGTAGTGTAAGCTTCATTGGCTCAACCGCTTACAGTATAAAATTCATTTCCATCCATGCAATTTTAATCAAGCAATATTTCTCCCAAGCGAAAACGTTTTTACACTATTGATTTGTTGGGCAAGTTGATGCTGCAACAAAACATGTTTTAACTTGATCCCAATACAAAATTTCACTGACTGAAAAGTTCACTTACCTCATGCATGTTCACAATGTGAAATGATCGTACACCGTGGATTGCGATTTTGGTAAGACTCAAGCTGTCAAAACATTTTGCCCATACCCAATTTCGTGAATTGTAAAACTTCATTTCTCCTTGCTAGTTGACAATGCGAAATTTGTTTTATCCGTGGATTTTCCTCCCCTTCCAATTTGACCGTCAAAACCTATCTACAATTTAACATCATTTCGCAAATTGAAAAATTTAATTGCTCCATGCAACTTTACAATGCGAATTGTAAAACTTCATTTCTCCTTGCTAGTTGACAATGCGAAATTTGTTTTATCCGTGGATTTTCCTCACCTTCCAATTTGACTGTCAAAACCTATCTACCATTTAATATCATTTCGCAAATTGAAAAAGTTAATTGCTCTGTGCAACTTTACAATGCGAAATTTCTTTTGGTCATTGGATGTGAATGAGTTTGATATGAGCATTGATCTATGTTTAATTTTGCTGCAAAAGTGGCGGGTTGGTGTGCGAGCCCAATTTGACTTTATGCCAAGAGACAAAGTGATGTCATAATTTCTTGAGCGCTTGGGTTGGTAGGTCTCGATATTGAGATAAGATTATTTTGGTCAATATATTTTTATATGACATTCCCAAAAATAAACCCTTGGCTCCTTAATAAAAGAATATAAATCGTGGTTCTTGGAGATGGGCTTTTAGGCCAACACTTTTTGTTTTATAAAGAATTTTGTTTAATATTCTTATAAAAACAAATTTTGTTTTTATAAAAATATAAAATATTAATTTTATAACATTAACTTGTAAGCCACCTTTATAAAACTTTGATTTATATATAATTCTCTTCCTTTTACCCATAACTCTTCAACCTCTTTCCTCTCGCCACCTCAGAATTTTTATAAATTGTTTTAATGAGGAATGTTTGAAAACCATTTGATCCTCAAAAGAAACTCAAAATTTTCAGGCAATGAGGCTTCCCGCTGCAAAACTAAAATGGTGCTAACAAAAGGATACATTTTTATTAAGGACATGACAGAGTAGTTCAATCAACCTCAACAATAAGGCATCAACACCACCAACGTCAAGATACACAGAGTTTGGGATGCTTGATTAAATTCCAATCACTTACCGTGATACATGATAGAATCAAGTGGAAACTTTGCAATTTTGAAATCCTGAAAACGATTAAGTCTGTTGATTTTGAATGAGATCTAAAATTCTACTTTTTAGATATGAAGTCCAATGACGTTGGAACCACTCTCAAACATCAACAATTATTGATAATGTTAAAAATTTAAGTAAAATGATAAAAAAATGAAAGATAAGGAAAATGTAACTTTTACATTAAAAATTTAACATTACTATTCAATATTCTTGACAAACTCGTCAACTTGTTTTTGAGAACATCTGTGTCTAGCCTCCACGCATGCACCTTGGGAAGGTCTATATTGACTCGGCCGAGTTAATGAGAAAACCAGCCTCTGGGCCGACTTTTGTCCCAGTTTGAGATGGTTGAGTATTGAACCAATCAACTCGGTCGGTTCTGGTTCCAAATTGAACGGTTTTATAAACAATGATTACACTATCCATATCTTTATTAAAAGTGCTTTTAATCGTCTTTTACAAGTGCCTTCATATGAAGCTAAATGGAAATTTGTTACTTGCTGAGATTGAAAAATAACAATAATGTGTTTTTCACTTAGTCACCCAAATTCGGATTTCCAACTTTAATCGCAAATCATTATTAAAGCTCAAGCATAGGGGACATTATAATACAACATGCTTGTACGACATGTACTGTGTGCACGAGATGTTGTACGACTTGATTGTCTATTGTACGCGTACCGTATGTTGTTGAATAGCCCGCGTCTAGTCTGTACAACTCCGATGTGTGGTTGTATGGCCCTGCTAAGATGTACAGCCTCTACTACCCATAATTCCTTTGTCCAGCTATATGACCCTCCTGTAAAGACCTTTTGGCTACTATCTTTTCCTCCTTGCCAAATCTAGAAAGTGAAATTCCTTCTCCGCATTCTCAATTCTTGTGTGTTTAGTGTGTCTTCTCCTCTCCAGTTGGCTTCATTTTATCATCTTGAAATGAACTAAAACTATAACTTCCTAAGTGATCAATGATCTTCTTCTCACCTGAGATCAATGGCTGAGATTCATTTAATTAACTTAATTACTAATGCCAAAAACTTAGGCATTTTATTAAATTAACTTCAAATACTTCCAAAATAACATTCACTTTAATAAATAAACTATTATAGTTAATTTTCAAAGTTTTGAGAGAAATTAATGATGATTACCATAGATTAGACAAAAACCCATGTGAAAATGCATGTGAGAGCTACACGATTCAATAGTCAAAGCTACACATATGCCACTGAAATTTCTTATAAACATCCTATAAAAACTGGCTAATCCATGCAAACTACACACTTCAAATGTGCTTTTAGGAATGGATCATTCTATTTTTTCCTTCACTTTTTCAAGATTCATCTTTATACCTTGTTGGGAAATTAAAACCCAAAATATACTAATTCTTCCTTCATAAAGATGTATTTCTGCATATTTACTTATAATTTCTTTTGCTTCAGCTACTCTAACATTTATTTCAAATGGTCAAGGTTCTGTTCTTTTAACTTGCTGGAAACTAAATATCATCCAAATGAACTACAACGAACTTACCCAAATAACGCTTCATCACCTCATTCATAAATCTTATAACAGTAATTATCGCATTTCTCAATACAAAGGGCATGAATAGCCATTACTAAAACCCTTGCATGGTCTTAACTGAAATTTTCCATTCATATCCTTCATGAATTATAATCTAGCAATACCCACTCATTAAATCAAGCTTCGTAAAATACCTTAAATCAATCAACCAATCCATTAAGTAATCTTATCAATTGACTTAGAATCAATGTACATCCTTCACTCTCCTCCCTTCTTTGACAGTGGGTACTACACAAGCTTAAGCTTTCTCTAATCAAACCTCTCTCCAACAACTAATGCACTTTTCTACTCAACCCATCAATTTAAGAGGGTGTCATTCTATGTGGGGCTTTATTAGGAAAACTAGAACCTAGTATAAAATCTATTTTATGGCGAATACTCCTCACAAGTGACAATCCCATTGGAAACTCTTCTAAAATAACCTCTTTAAACTCATCCAGCAACTATGATATTTCCACTAGAATCTCAATTTCCCTTACCATTGGACTTGAACTCTTTGGAATAATAACAAAACAACGCATTGCCTATCTTTCTTCTTTCAAAAATTCCTTGGCTGAACACATGACTTCTTCCACTGCTATAACTATTGCCACTATTGCCATTGTTGTTATCCCGTTTTTCCTCCTTCATAGGCGACTTTCAAACCTTGGTCCGCCTATATTCGATTTAAATCTTGATTTTGAGAAAGAAAAGAATGGAGCAAACAGAAAACACACGGGAAGATGATTGCCTTCTCATTATTTAGAGGTGTTTAAATAGGAATTACAAAACAATATTATTGTGGGTGAATACCACAGTTAGGTAAATACCGCTATGGGTTACCTAACTCTCTAACCTAACTACGGGTGAGATTACTCTCTTCAACACACCCCCTTAATCTCAACTGGCAGTACATCATCAGTACTGTCTATGACTAAAGATGCCTGCTGGTCTATGTCTCAGCGATGCTTACATTTCATTCAAAAAACTTCAGCTTGACTTTCTTCCTTGAAGTGTACTTGGAATTCTTTTTCTTTGTCTTCTGGATCTTGATGCTAAGTAGTTGATCTTCTTCATCTTCTTGAACATAGTGAAAGTCTTCATCTTCTGTTTCAACATGATTCTTCTGGTTGTCATCTTTATCTGCACACTCAACATTTTTGTTAGAAAAAATATGAATATATTTCAACTTTTCTTGGAGAACATTTACATCTTGGTGTTTCTCATCAATGTCAGCTACTTCATTATTGACTTCTTCATTTGCTTGAATCCACTGTGCATCCTTCACTGCTTCTTCAAAAATTGTGAGATCAAAATAAAACAGAGCATATTGTAGATGCTCATCAGTAACAAGAGCCTGCTCATAGATCTCCTTCAAACTTCTCGTTTTTTGGTTTTGGGGTGGACTGCAAAATGTTGTTTCTTTTGTGATGTTATCAGCTGATTGTTGCTCATTCTTAGCAACTATTGCAGCTTCTATGCTGCTATCAACTATCTCTTGCTCAAAGAGACTATCACTCACATCATTGAGTACCGTTGCTCAAAGAGACTATCACTCACATCATTGAGTACCATTGCAGTGACAGTTTTGCCTTCACTGTCATCATCAAACATCACTGGATCAACATCTTTTGCTAGGATTACATGATAACTAGCTACCTCTTTGACACAGTCATCTTGACTGTCTTCCACTTCAGTGTGGGATTCCTGGTGCTCTGCCTGGCTTACAAAGTCATCTTCCTCTACAATTGGTTCCTCGCTGAAGACTTCTTTCAGTGTATCCCATGCTCTCTTTGGAGTATCAGCTTCTACAATGTAATGAAATAAGGAATAGTCTATACTGTCTTGTATGAGACATAAGGCAACAACTTGCCTTATTTCTTTTCAAATTCTGTCAAAGCATTAAACTTTTCTGGATCAATGGGATCCTCTTCAACTATGAAGTGCCACAAATCTTGTAATTTTAACACATTAATTACTTTGATTACCCATACATCATACTCATCTCCATTAAAGCTCTGCCATAAACCTTGTGGTGTTAAGATATTTCTTACCTCTTCATATTCTTCTGGGACTGCTTCGGGTAGTACCATCTTCAAGAATAGCTCTTCTTTTCTAGGTCACAACCGTGCCAGCTTTGAGCATTTGTGAGAAATGGAGAGAAGGCAGCAAAACTAAAATGAAAGGCTAATTTGGTGGGGCCTCCAACAATGTGCTTCTTGTAAGCAGATCTTAACAATGCAGATCTAGTGAGCCAGCAAAGGAGATCAAATCATCAAATCTATTCAAACATGTTGATGTATCTGATTTTCATCATAACATGAATGACAAGTGATCAACAAGTTTTCCACAACAGCTACCCTAATGCAGTTCCACCAGCATCTGATCAATATGTCTGAAACACGAATCCAAGAAGAGGACGCAACGTCAAATGCTATCGCGTTACCAAATGATCCGCGCAGGATGATTTTCGTTTCAAGAACAACACATGTGCTCTGGGTCATAAGCCCTAATGCTTAGCGTTGAAATCAAGATCAAAGCAAGCTCGGTGCGGAGATTTGTCATATAAATCCAACGGCTTCAGCGTTGCTCACCCTGGAAATCAAGATTCAAGATTGGAAAAGGGTAACGTCTAGATCCAAGCGCCTCGAAGAGTTTTTCCTTGTAACTCTGATTGATAGCGCGACCTCCTTCAGATCAGATCCAAGAAGATACTCGATCTCGATTCTTGGAAAGAAAGAAAAGCATAGAAGCTAAGGCACTGAATCTCGTGGAGAAAACCCGCAACAACCAAGATAATAGAGAATACGAGGAAGTGGGGATCGAACCCGAGGCGATGAGATCGAAGCGGCACTGAAGATTCCAGAGCGGAGTAAGGCAGGCGCAAGGGTAGCGTGGTCTTCAAATTTCCTCTTCACCGACTGCTACTCGCTCTGAAGCTGAGACGAATTGACTAGCAATTCGGCAATGGAGATCCGTTCAGACTGAGATCTGAATCTAATTTTGATTGAATGGGCAGGATATTGCTGCTGGTGGTCTCGATCTGAATGCACACTGCAATTGGTCAAATGTGGAGTGGATCTGCTGTGTTCGAATTGTGCAAATCTGGGAGAAACGGAAATAGATCTACGACTTTGCCAAGAATTGGGGATTAGGCCTGAAAAACGCATCGGCGATCCAAGAATTGGCCTGGGTCTAGAGTGAACTCCATGCAAAAGAATTGGAGAACGTTGATTCACCGATCTCCTTCCGAAATTGATGATGAGAGGGTGCTTTCCACTCTATGAAAAGGCTTACCTCAACAATGGAAGGATCATGCCTTAGGCTCTGATACCATGAGAAAGAAAAGAATGGAGCAAACAGAAAACACACGAGCAGATGATTTCCTTCTCATTATTCAGAGGTGATTAAATAGGAATTACAAAACAATATTACTGTGGGTGAATACCATAGTTAGGTAAATACCGCTGTGGGTTACCTAACTCTCTAACCTAACTACGGGTGAGATTACTGTCTTCAACAGATTTAAACCTTTGGTCCTAACTATGTTATATGGATATTTTTTCTATTTCATGATATCGTCCTTCACGACCTTCTTCGTAGAGGACTTCATCATTTGCGATAGGCAGGCTATCCCATAAAACCATAGCAAAGGCAAAGAGCAAAGTTAGTTCATAAGGTTGTGTTATTGAATTCCAATTTGCGCGCCTGTGAACTGAAGATGTTCAATGCATTGGGAACACAGGCAAAAAACCCTTTCGCTATGAGCGTCATAATGTATTGAGCAACAATACTTCATAGCAATTTCATCAAGAATAATGTTGTTTTTGACGAACAAAATCTTTATTTTAGGAACAGGGTAACTGTCATTGTTTAACCTGTACAAGTTGTACAATACCCTTCACATCTCTTTTATTTCATAATCAACCTTGGTTGTATCATCAGTGCTTCCCGAGTTATTAAGGGTCACGGCTTGCAAAGGTTTAGTATTGAGGGTGGGCCTGTCCTAAAAAGAATTTTAGAACATTTCTCATTCAATTTTAATCACTTAAGCATAACTGATCTCTAACGTTCTATCTAGAATTCTTGATCACTTAATAAGGAAAGTCTTATAACTTAATGTTGTGACAAGGCTCGAAGGGTAGGCGACCCTTTCAATAAAGGCTCACTTCAATGGGCTTCGGGACGTCTCTACCCCTGAGTCACAAGTTACCGATATATCTAAGTTACCGACGGTTGGAAGTTGCTATTCGCATGATCTTTAAAAAAAACACAGCCTTATAACTTATAAGGGTTCGAGGAGTTAAGGTATCATTCAGCCAAGGCAAAGTCTTTTATTGGTCGGAATCCGAAAGTATATGGCATGAAACTCGGTGATAAAATCCATTACTTTTTCTTCAGTCTAACTTTGTTTGAATAACTTATATAGTTAATGACCGCAGAACTTGATGGTCCCTAATTTTTCAAAAAATAACCACTCGAAGCTATGTTGTGGGAAACGCCTCAGATTGTGAGTCGTGACGTACCAGTCCCAGAAACGCGGAAACATGTACATGTACCAAATGTCATGGAAACATTCTTACCTGTATTGTATGGTGTTTCTAAATCTGGAAACATTGTATGGTTAAGAATGTTTCCAAAGCATTTCAGCCATTTTTAGTAAAGTTTTGAAAGTTTTCAGGGCCACCCAAGTGTCCATGAGGGATGTGGTACTTGTAGGAAAGTATCACCTTGTAGGAAACTCACTTTGTGATTAACGGAAATATTAAATTTCTAAAGCGACATTCATGGAAATGTTGCAAGCTTACCAATCCTAAGATCCTCAAAATTGTTAAGCATATTTAACTCTGAATGAGATATGAAATTTTATTTTCTCTATATGAAGTGTGATGATAATGTAAGTGTAAAATTTAAATAATCTTAAAAATTTAAGAAAAGTCACTTACTTAAATTTAATTAAGGAAAGATGTTAGAGAGTGCTGTTCCAACCTCATCACATTTCATGTAGAGAGAGTAAATTTTCATCTCCCAAACTGGAATCTATATGTATGAGGGTACGGGATTGCTTTACGGTTTGTTTCATGTAATCATCTATAAAAATTAATACAAACATAGATATCCTCTTAAAATGTTATTTATGTGTATCATTTTTATTTTTGTTGATTATTTTCTTACCAGATTTTATATATATATACGTTTCCAAACTTCGTGCAATTTATATTCGAAGTATTGCCAGCTATGGATGGTGTTCACGGGCACGTTATGAAAACACGAGGATGTCCTCCTCAGAAAGTTATGGAAAAAAATTGCAAACTAAGTCTTTATATCAAAGATTTAGCTATGGAAACACCTACATGTGTTTCTTAAGATGATCTTTGAAAAAGCAATATGTATGAGGGTTGAATTTGGGAAGGCACCTTTAGACATTTTTTGGGAGTCCTGAAAGCATCTCTATATTTGCAAGCCATCTTCTGCTAGCCAAGAAAGGGTTGGTTATGCGCCCTGATTTGAATCTACGATATTCAGATAAACAAACTTAATTACACTGGGATCAACGATCCACATTTGTCCTTTAACACACTCGCAGTAAATCCTTTCCTATTCTTGGGCTAAGTTTTCTTCCTAGAGTTTCAGTGATTTCCTGCAAAATGGGATTTTCTAAAATTGTGGGCTTAACACATTTTTTTTAAATACGTCCGACCTTTACAGAAAGAATTTAAAAAAATTATTATTAAAAGTAGGGAAGGGTATATACCGATGGGATTATACAATCTTCTTCAAAATACCAAACACATTTTCTGAGGATATTTTATCATTGTCATTAGACACAATTTGGCCCGGGATTAAATGGTCTTTTAAGTGTTGTATCCTTGATTGGTGAAGCTAAAACGCTCCAATCAGATAGCAGATCTTATTCAGCATTTGATATTTCTGACACTTGGTTGAAATGTTGAGGTCATGTTAGGACCTTCCTTTTAGCACCAATTTGTGGGCAGGGGCCTTTGATTTTATGAAAGAAAACGTAGATTTATCAAAATATAACCTATAAAATGTGGAATTCACTATATTGAAAAACCTTCTAATTTAAATTTATTTTTTTAAAATAGTTTTATAATTAATTTAAAAATTAAGGCAATAAAAATAAAATCCTAAATAATGAGGTAATTAAAATAAATATTAAAAATGAACGAACCAGATTCTAGAAGCATATTTATATAATAACACTTAAATTACTAACATAAAAAAATCAACGACAATCAAAATATGAAACATCAAAAAATCAATGAGAGCCAAAATATGGAAAATTATAGCATTCCTTCACATAAACTCACTAGAAGTTGATACAAGTCATATATGTTATGTAAGAGCACTTTATTACCAACTTTTTTGTACCATAGTTGGGTTACCTGAGGAGCTGCCGGTTGACAGACTTGTTCAAAGTCTGATTCGTGTATTAATTGATCCGTCTGCATGTCTAGCCAATATTGGCTAACCAGTTTTTTATTTGAATAATTTTGACCATGGCCCCACGGGGTTTGTAATAAAATGTGCTAGTAAAATATTTTTGAGTAGTTCGGTCTCCTGAGACATAGAATCTCAAATAAAGTATTCCAGGGAGTTTTTTGCCCCTGACAATTATGCTTTGCCTTCAGCCGAGTATAATTGACGAAGTTTTCTCCCGCTTCCTCCAAAAGTTGGAATGCCCGATGTTGAATTATGGGCCTTGGGGGGTTATTAGAACCCAACTGAGTGTTATAAACCTACTAAGCATTTTTTAGGTAGATCATGGTCATGTCCTAAGTCATCTGGACATATAAAAAAATTCAAAAGTTTTTTTTTGAACAAGAAAAAAATAATTTTTTAATTTTTAATTACTTTTCCTAAGTTTTTTGGGTTAATTTTTCCATAAATTAAATGGAAAAAACCCGTTCGTGGTAAATTAGTCATCCAGACTCCGAATTCAGTGATTGAAGGCTCTAACCTTAAGCCAAAAATCATTCTTGATCAACCAGTCAGTCAAAACCAACATTCAGATCAACAATCAGACACATAATGCATTTTTTCTTTAAAAAGTCAGTTTTGAGTTAAAAAATGATTATTTTGAAGAAAATTAAAACTCTCCAAATTAATCCAAATTCAGTGAAGTAAAAGGCTAAATGGCATCTCATGGAGCACTTATGATAATTGGAGTTATCATAACTCAGCTTCAGTCAGCATTAAGCGAGCAATTAATTTATTATCAGTTAGCAGACATGTCATCTCCAGCTAAAGAATGAGATGGAGAGCACTCATTGGTCCGGTGATTTGATCGAGGTGAAGACTGAAGCTTACACCATCAGTAGGCTTCCCAAACCTAACAAAGGCTGCTTCCAGACCTAAAAGATAGGTTTACCAGCATTACAGATGCTCCCCTCAACAGCTCATGCCCCTCTCAGACAGGTTGCGCCTTCCACACGTGTGGGCTCAATTGATGGTGGATTTCAGTGTTAAGGGTTGGAGTGGGGGCGCCTTGCCTGGGTGGAGGTCTCCCCTCACTCCCAGTCCTCCGATTTAGGTTTGTCTCTTCTGTTAGGTGGCCAGGCTAGTTAGGTTATGAGGTTTGGTTTTAGGGTTTTAGCACTCTCTCATTTGTTAAATAGATGCTCCTTTAGCTCTATTGAGGGTACATGATTGATGCAAAGAACCTCTAGTGAATTATTGTAATACTTGTTGCTCTTATGCAACCATTTTGAATAAAGAAAGGTTTTGGAGGCTCATGTGGTGTGGATTTCAGATTCATATGCTTTGATTAATGAGGTGATACCATTTCATTCTTGCTTTTGTTTGATAATCTGTGGGTAATTATAAATGCTTTAGAGGGCTTATATAAGCACGTAAGAGTAGATATTTGTAGTTTCAAGTTATCTACTTACTTATTTACTTTCCAAAATTTATAAAGAGCAGTCTTATTCAGTTATATCTCATGTTTTTTGTGATTCGGAGTAGTAAATAGTACATGTTCTAATCCCCTGTTTTGGCAAGCATGCAAGTTTTTTTTATTGCAGATCACTCCATTGCACCAAGTAAAGGGATGAGCTAAGTTGCATCTACTTTTCTCAGAGTCAAGCACAAGTCTCTAGCAGCCGCATACTGATTGAGATCTAGGGTGCTTTCAAAGATTCAAAGACCCAAGTGGTTCCATCTCTTAGATTCACCCCTAAAAAACAAAATTTTACTTTCTGGTTACTATGATTCTCTATTTTATAACAAGTAGATCTAAGCATTAAATCTCATCTTTATATCTCTTGTTATTGTAGATCTAAGAATTTCCTTTGTTAAAAGCTCTTCTTACGAAGGTTAAGATCTAATTTTGTTTAATACTTGAAGTAGTACCAATGTCTCATCTTATGCAAGTATTAAAATTGTAATTTCTTAGTGTAGTATATTGTCTAATTCATCATTTTGGAAAAAAGAAGCTCGCTGGTTTCTTACTTTTTGTGACAGGTTAAGAGGGAAAATTCAAAAAAATTTAAGGAATTAAGGTGCAAAAAACCTTCATTTGTTCCTCTTCTTAATCCCCCTTCTACCGATTCCTTTGTTTTGCCTATTTTACCTCTTCTTCATCGCTGCCCCGTTGGTACTCTTGTTACCATCTCTTTTTCCCTTTTTTGGACAACCCTAGTGTGCCCTAGTCTTCTTCACTTTTTTGCCTTTTTTTTCCCTAGTTTTTGGGCTTTCTTTAACCTTGTTTTTGGCCATTTCTTCCACTTTTTGTTTGTTGTCCTGTTTTGTAATTTTTATGACAGCCACTTATTTTCTCTTTCGCTGCCCCATTCTCTTCGATTTTTATCATCCTTTAGCTTCATAGTTGGCTTCCCTATTCTACCATTTCTTTGGTTTTGATTCTTACTTGGTTTGTTTGCCTTCCTTCTCTCATCTTCTTTTGTTTCAATCCTCTTTTCTTTGTTATTTTTACTCTCTTCAAACTTCTTCCCTTTTCCCTTTTCACAGGTTTTCAAAAAGATCTCAAAAGTAAAAATAAAAGGCATTCTCATTTTTTACAAGTTATAATATTTGTAGAGTTACTTTGCCTTTATTTGAAAAGTCGTTTCAAGGATCAAAATCTTTAAGGAACATTGTGTAAAGTTTAATAAAAGATCTTTGTTTGAGTGGGGTTTTTAACTCCCCACTCTCATCCTCCTCCCATTTGGGGAGGCTTGTGTTGTGTGTATGCTTTGATTAGTGTTAGTTTTCATCATTTATTACATCTCATGCTTAGATCACTAATTGTTAATTCATCACTCCTAAGTTCATTACTTAGTTTAATTGTTTATCTTTCTAAGTAAATCAACTACTTAAATCTCTTGAATCACACCATAAGGTGGACCAAGAGTGCTCTCTGTCGGAGAGTTTAATCAACTAATTTCATCTTGTGCTTGTTTAATCAATTAACTTCTAAGTAAGACTCTTGAACTTGCAAAAACACAAGTCAAGAGCACTCTCTATCGGAGAGCATCCTAGGTTTGCATAATCTCTGCATTAGTCTCATCTAGATTATCTAAGTCTCTTGAACCACTATCATAAGACAGGGTCAAGAGCGCTCTCTGTCGGAGAGTCTAATTAATTTACTTAATAAAATCTTCAACATACACACCCCTTTAATTAATTAACTCCCCTCCCTCCTTGCCGAAGTATGCTCTGACCGATCTCAAATCAGAATACCCAGAAACAACACTGGATCTTTAAACCTTACAAGAGTAACTTAATTAATAAAACTTTTCCCTCATAACCAACGCACTGGCGTTGTTTCGTTTAAATACCGAGGCATGTGGGCAAATTCCAAGCGTGGGCATCGGGAAACCCAATCTGGGCACAGGTAGTTAACTTATTGAACACTTACCTGTGACCCCAGACAGGTCAGCCATGTCTTCGAACAGAGCCACTAAAGGTATTTTCGGTTAGGGCATCCAGTTACTGTAAGCAAAGATCACCAATGAAAACCTTTAAAACCTACCAAGAGCACTTGCAAAACCTAACATTCGCTGGCATCATTTTGGGGTTCACATCTTTTTATATACGAAGCATCTCTGATAAGTTGACTCCATAGGCACTGGTTCTATCTTTCTGCATTATTGATAATCTAGGCCATTTGTCTATTGGACGTTTTGATTATAAGTTATATCTGTCAATGCTTTATCATTTCGTCAGTCCTCAAATTATTGTCTTTCTTTTAATTCTAGTGATAGCAACGTGGATTGCTTTGTCTTGTGTCTAATATTCATAATATTAATCATTTAAAATCACATTAACTCCTAAACAACACCCATCCCCATAAAAAAACACCCAAAACTTAACTTAAACATTGACCCATAGAAAACTCTTTGTTAAGGCCTACCCCCCTTGGCTTCGTTAGGAGTTAGCCTAAACGGAGGAGCTAGGAGTAGGTGACAGTACCTAGCTCTGTGCTTGCCCCCAAGGTCACACCTCTCCCACTTTCTCAAGTGAGGAGACAGCTTTCAACTGATTTTTGCTGCTAGTGTGCAATCGACGGACAACACATTTCATCTCTGAAATATCAACCACATTCATATTAAACCCAAAGCTAACAACACCTAAGAGATTTACTACAACGTTGATATACAAATCTATATACGAGCAAACTTGTAACAAAGATCTAAGATGTTGTTAGCATTAGTTTCAATAAAGTTGTTGTGATCATTCATCGATGGAAACATTCTTATAACAATGTTATGAGACATTGTTAGCATTACTTCCAATAAAAGTTGTAATTTACCGATCATGTATGGAATTTACATCACAATTGTGATTTCCATCTCTTTTAAAGAGTTTATGTCAAGGAATGATTTCATTATTATTGATATGTTGAAATGTTTTTCTTTTCTTTTCTTAAATTATGCTTTTTATTTGCACAAAATATGTAGAAAAAATTGTACTAGAAAGGAGATCATATCTTCTTCCTCATATAAGCATTGAAAGAAAATCAAAATACTCACTTGGCTCTAAGTGCAAGCATCTTTTATCAATAGAGCCCCTTTATCTAGATGTTGATGGTGAACTTCACCCATCACATAGAACAAAATAAAGACAACGAGCTAGCCTTATGAGCAAAATATGTCCTAAACCTAATCTACCACAGAAAAAATAAGCTATGATCCTAAAGCAATGCCAAAGCCAGGAAAGAGCAAGATGAACATGAGTGCACCAATCACCAAAAAAAACATAACGTCGACCAACACTACCTTGAAACACCACTACACACTGATCCTCAAGAAACCTCCAACATTGTTTGGCAAACTAACGCTACCCAAATATGTGCTTCACAATCTTAGATTGCTAACAAATAAGACAAAGGCCATCAAAAAGCCCACTCTTGGCCAACCTAACCTTGGACACAATCCCCTACTAAATCATTGGCCATCCAAACACTCTCAATTTATAAGAAACCCTATATGACCAAACACTATGCAATAAGAAAATCTACTATCATGCAAATCCTTACATATCCAACAAGCACTTAGGACCAAGAATAACATGTGCCTCTAATGAAGTACAAAATATATGTAATGAGATTCATATTATCGAAGCATCTAGCCAAAACACCAACTACAATCTCTCCAAAAAGATCGAGGCCCATTCAAATGTTCAATTTATAAAACTTAGCCTCTGGGATAAGCCCTTAAAGCTTCATAATCAAAGGACGAAACCATACTCTTGAGAAAGTGCAAACCACTCATTTCCAGAATGAGAAACTGAATCCCGCAAATCACCCAAGAGAAATAGATGCCCTTGCTACTCCATCTACAAGACAAAAAGCATGGTATCTATACCACACATCAATCCTAAACTATCAAAATCAAAATTGGACAAGATAAAACACAATCAACCCTATTCCCCTCCCACATCCAACAAACCAACAAAACAATCATCTTCCTCGTAAGGTTTCTTTGAGGAAGAGGATGTAAATATATTTATGCATGACATCTCATGTTTTAATCTCTTTAAGGATGAGGATGTAAATACTATTGTACATACCCTCCAACAAATTTGTTTTTTTTTCTTTTGTAAATAAATTTATGTAAATATAATCAATTGTTTTACCAAAAAAAGAAAAACAAATATCCCAAGTAGCCTAGATGATCTAAAAAAGGAGTGAACCAAACTGTAGATTTTTCACTAGTTTTCAGCCACCGGTTTTAACTAAAAATTATATCTTTGTTTATGACATTCTCAGAAAAATAAAGTGCTAGAAATAAACAAAAATTTTCAGACTTAAAACACTGCCGTAACTAATCTTTTTCGGTGACAGTAAATAAAAATCAGCACGCCATTTAATCACACAGAACACTAGTATTTTTGGCCAATGGCCCTGGAAAAACCCACAAAGGGAAAACCAGCCAGAGAGAGAGATTTTATTATAGGGAAATTTATAGCAAAACTCAAAAATTTTCCGACCAACTTATCTCAACACGAAAGAGAAAATTGCTTCCTCGTTTTCTGCGTCAAACAGAAAATCAAATAAAATAAAATAAATAAATAGACTCATTTTTTTCTTCTCTGTTTTTTGCCTCAATTTCCATGCCTCTGTACAAAGTGTACAGACGAACTGTACATACCTTGAAATCCATGCCCAAGAAAAAAAATCTCGAAAATCATGCCCAAAAATCTGCCTTGAAAACTGTATCGTACAAACTGTACGGACCAACAATAAATGTTGTTCTCTTCTCCTCGATTTTCTTGCCCTCTTTGATGTTGTCCTTTCCCACGATTTTCGTGCTGCAAATTTTTCCTCTTGCTCAAGAAAAATAGAAACTTTCTCTCTTCTCTCTCTCATCTCTCTCTTCTCACTTCATTCTGCAAAAGCGAAGCAAAATGCATTTCCCTTGCCTTTTTGAGTAAACCCTAGGGTGAGTCTAATCTAACGATGGAGATTAGATTAGATCAAGGGTTGAAATTAAATGCTCATATTTTATTTCTAAAATATTAATTTCACTCACCCACCTAAATTTATCAAAAAGTGACTTTAATGCTCTAAAGTCAAATTAAATGCGTTTACTTAAGTCATTTAATGCAAGGGTCACTTTATGTCCCCTCTCTAAGTGACTAAGGCAAAAGTCACTAGGGGAACACTTCGCTAGGTACAAAACTAACACTCCCTCTTACCGAGGAATGTGTTCTGCACCACTCCCAATTTGTCTCTAAAGAAGACAAACTTGCCCCTCCCCAAATACTTCGTCAAAATGTCAGCTACCTACTCATCTATGGAAATGTACTGAAGCATCACTGCCCCTCTCTGAACATAGTCTCGAATGAAATAATACCTGATCTCAATGTGCTTTGACCTGTCATGGGAAACCGGATTCTCCAAGAGCTGGATGCAACTCTGATTGTCACAGTAAATAATCGTAGGCCTAAGCTCCTAACCAAATAGATTCTCCAGCAACTTGCGAAGCCACAAGACCTCGCAACTGGCCAAACTGGCTACCATGTATTCAGCCTCTGCAGTACTCAATGCAACTGACTTCTGCTTTCGACTAAACCATGACATTGTTGCCGAGCCCAAACTGAAACAACATCTAGAAGTGCTCTTATGGTCTGCCACACTGCCTGCCTAATCTAAATCTGTATAGCCAACTAATCTGATCCCCTCTGACCTCCTGTAGTCCAAACCAAAATCCACTGTCCCTTAAAGATAACGCAACACATGTTTTGCAGCGACCCAATGCACACTCCTAGGCTCAACCATGAACTGGCTACGAGTGTTCACTGCAAAACACAAATCTGGCTAAGTGTTGACCAGATACATCAATAACACAATAAGCTGACGGTATAAAGTAGGATCCACCAACTCTCCCTCAGAAGCATGAAGCTTCTTCCAGCTGGTGATCATAGGTGTCGACATAGGCCTGCAATCCTCCATCCTGAAACTCCTCAAAATATCAACCGCACACTTTCCTTGCCCCAAGAAAATATGTCCAGGCTACTGCCAAACCGCCAATCCCAAAAAATAATGCATCATCCCAACATCAGTCATCTCGTACTCTGCTGCAATATCCTTCTTGCAAGCTGCAATGGGTCTCTCTCTCCCTATGATAAACAAGTCATCAACATATAGAAGAAGAACAAGCGAATCATTTCCAACCATGATGAAGTAGAGATTTGGATCTGCTTCACTCTTCTGAAACCCCATACTCAGCAAGTAAGAATCAATCCTGGAGTACCAAGCTCTTGGAGCTTGCTTCATCCCGTAAAGGGCCTTCTTCAGCCTACATACATGTGTCTCTCTGTCATGTATGTCAAAGCCCTAAGGCTGTTCAATGTAAATCTCCTCCTGTATGATCCCATTGAGAAATGCGGTCTTCACATCCATCTGATGGATCTTCCAACCCATTTCCGCCACAATGGAAATCAATGCCTTGATAGACGTATACCAAGCAATTGGCGCAAAAGTCTCGTCATAATCAATGCCCTCAACCTGTGAAAACCCCCGCGCTACAAACCTGGCTTTGTACTTCTCCACACTCCCATCTGCTGCATGCTTCAGCTTGTAAAGCCAACGAGAATTCACCACTGACTTCCCCTCTGGTCTCGGAACAATCTCCCATACATCATTCTTCATGATGGAATGGTATTCATCCATCATGGCATCTCTCCATACCGAATGATGGGAGGCCTCCTCAAAAGTATAAGTCTCAGAATCTCGTGTACAAGCCACCAACACCATGCCCAATCTGTGAGGCATCTTGATGGTTCTCACCTTGTCACTGGGTGTCCCAGCCTTCAAGGCATCCTTCAAGGTCTCCCAAAGCCACTTAGGCTTCTTCTTCCCTGAACTTTCTTCCCACACTGGCATGTCCTCATCTGAAGAACTAGCAGAGCTAGAAGCCCCAGTCACCTATGAACCTGATGTCGGTGTGCCAACACCAGGTGTACCCTGTAATCTTGATCTCGATCCTGATCCTGATCCCGATCCCTTGTAAGGTGTACCTATAATAGTAGACCCATCACCTGTCCCCGAAGACCCTACTGGCCTAACCACTGAACTTGGTGAACCTGTGCCAACACTCTGTGGTCCTGTAACCCCGGAAACTTGTGATCCTGACTGTTGCGTAGATGGAACCTGTGCCACAACCTGAGGTGCAGAGACCTGCTGCTCTCCTTGCTCTGACTCTCTCGACCTCCTGAAGGCTCGCTCCTCCTCAAACTTCACATCTCTCCTCACCAGCACTTTCCTCTGAGAGGGAAGATAAATACGGAAATCCTTCACAGTCTCATCATAGCCCACAAAGATTTCCTTCTCTGCAGTGGCTCCAACTTTGTCCTCTTCTCTAAAGGGACATGAGTGTAAGTCGAACTACCAAACATACGAAAATGGCCAACTTCAGGCTTCTTGCCTGAAAAGCACTCTTCAGGTGTCATATTCCCCACTGCCCGATGGGGACTCCTGTTTTGAAGATATACAGCGGTGTTGCAAGCCTCAGCCCAGAGAAAGAAAGGAAGTGACTGGTCATGTAGCATAGCTCGGGCTACTCCAACAATGGACCTGTTCTTCCTCTCTACTACTCCATTATGCTCTGGAGTATACGGAATTGTCAACTATCTCTTGATCCCCTCCTGTTTGCAAAATCCATCAAAATCCCTAGATGTATACTCACCCCTGTTATCCGATCTCAAGACTCGTATCTTCCTCCCTGTTTGATTCTCCACAAGAGCTTTGAACTCTTGGAACCTCTGCAAGACTTCCTCAAACTTCTTTCTCTTCAGAAAGTAGATCCAGATCTTCCTAGAATGGTCGTCAATGAATGTCACATAATACTCGTATCCTCTCAAAGACACAGAAGACATAGGTCCGCATAAGTCTTAATGTATCAAGTCAAGAGTACCAGCTGACCTGCTATCACTGTTCGGAAAAGCAATCTTGGTGTACTTTCCCAAAGAACACCCCCTGCACACATCACTCTTCCCTGTGTTGAACTCTAGTAAACCTGTCACCATGTGCCTCAACAACCCCAAGGCTGGATGATGCAAGTGAGCCATCCTCCTATGCCAAATCTCACACAACTCATTGTTGCTGCTATGTGCTAAAACATGTTGTGTCTGAAACAAGAGCCTATGCAGTTTCCCACATCTCGCTCCAATGGCAACTGAAGCAGATGGTCCTGCAGTATTGGGAAACATATGCACGCTTCCATCAATGAAAGACACCCCAAAACCCTGATCCTCGTTCATGGAAACTGACACTAGGTTCTTCTTCAGCCCAAGCACATACAATACATCCTGCAATACCATGAGACTCATGGACTCCCTCTGAAATGTAATGGTCCCACGTCCAATTGCACTGACTACTTAGTCATCTCCCAACACAACCTCCACATCTGTATCTGCCTATGAAAGCTCGGAGAACATCTCAGGAGCACCTGTCATGTGGCTCGAGGCTCCGCTATCTATGTACCAAGTGCTGGAAGTAGATGCACTATAAGAATGGTCTGTCACACAGGAAAAATCCCTTTGTCTGTCAACATCCGCACTGGTGAGAATGGATGCTTTCTCTCTCTCAACATGCCTTTTGCAAAGTGAAAACTCACTCTGAAATCTAGCTACAAAATCATCGATCTCAACTAAAGCGGCTCTCTACTGCTTCTGCTTCTTCTTGTTCGGACACGTAGCAGCATAGTGTCCCATCTTGTGACATGCAAAGCACTTCACAGTGCCCATATCCTTCTTCTGCCCATCCTCCTGCTGCTTGGCCCCACCCTTTTTGGGACCCTTCTTGCTCTTCTTCTTCCCCTTTGCTGCCAAAGCCACATCCTCCTCATCTCCCCTACTAGTAGAACCACTGCATTGTAAGAAACCCCTTTGAGTCTTCTCCTGAACAAAGTCATCACATACTCTGTCCCAATCAAGTAAGTTCTCTCTGGCCACCAACCCCTGAACAAACACAGCGCAAGGTGCAGTCACTCCATTCATAGCTACCTGCACGAACTTAAGACTAGTAATAGCCTCACCAACAGCTGCAAGCTCATCTCTCACCTGAGAGATCTTAGTAAAATAAGTCATACACATCTCACCTTTGACCATCTTGACGTTCTTCAGCTTCTCTCGAAGCACCATCTTCTTGTTTTCATTAGTACTCTAAAACAACCTGGTCAAAACACTCCACATCTCATGTGCATGATCCTTCCCAGAAATGTGAGGAATAACATGATCTTTAATAGCATCTAAGATTATCCTCATGGCTTTAATATCTTTCTTATTAAAGGCTGCAAGTAACGTTGCATGAGTAGAATGGGGAATAGTAACGAGATTTGTTGTAGTGTTTCTAACTACTTCCTCCCACAACTCATTCTCCCTTAGCACAAGAAAAATCCAGGCTTTCCATGAGACAAAGTTCGCTTCCCCATCCAACCTATCCTCAGTTCTCAACCCCACGGAAGTCATTTTCTCAAAGAACGAGTTTCAACAAAATGTACTGCTGTCACAAAGGTTTTTCTGAATTCTGGAAATGACTGTTTCACTACTAAAAATTAATTTTCTGCCACAGCCCACTCTGATACCATGTAGATTTTTCACTAGTTTTCAGCCACCGGTTTTAAGTAAAAATTATCTCTGTTTATGACATTCTCAGAAAAATAAACTGGAAATAAACAAAAAATTTCAAACTTAAAACACTGCTGTAACTAATCTTTTTCAATGATAGTAAATAAAAATCAGCACGCCATTTAATTACATAGAACACTAGGATTTTTGGCCAATGGCCCTGGAAAAACCCACAAGGAGAAAACCAGTCAGAGAAAGAGATTTTATTATAGGGAAATTTACAGCAAAACTCAGAAATTTCAGACCAACTTATCTCAAGTCGGAAGAGGAAATTTATGGCTCATTTTCCATGCCAAACAGAAAAAAAAAAAAAAAAAAAATCAAACTCAGATTTTTTTTCTTCTCTATTTTCTACCTCGATTTTCGTGCCTCTATATGGACTGTACAGACTGTACCGTACGGACTGACTGTACATACCTCAAAATATGTGCCTAAGAAAAAAATCTTGAAAATCGTGCCCAAAAATCTGCCTCGAAAAACGTGCCCGCTACCTTAAAAACCATACCGTAGGGACTGTACGGACCAGCAATAAATGCTGCTATCTTCTTGATTTTTGTGCCCTCTTTGCTGTTGTTCTTTCCCTCTATTTGCGTGCTGCAAATTTTTCCTCTTGCTCAGGAAAAATGGAAACTCTCTCATCTCTCTCTCAGCTCTCTCTTCTCACTCCAATCTGCAAAAATGAGGCAAAATGTCTTTCCCTTGCCTTTTTGAGTTGTCTTTCCCTTGCCTTTTTGAGTAAACCCTAGGGTGAATCTAATCTAACGATGGAGATTAGATTAGATCAAGGGTTGAAATTAAATGCTCATATTTTATTTCTAAAATATTAATTTCACTCACCCACTTAAATTTATCAAAAAGTGACTTTAATGCTCTAAAGTCAAATTAAATGCTTTTACTTAAGTCATTTAATACAAGGATCACTTTATGTCCCCTCTCTAAGTGACTAAGGCAAAAGTCACTAGGGGAACAATTCCCTAGTTACAAAACTAACACAAACACCTTAAAGAGATGAGGAGATGAGATGATATCACATAGTACAAAAGTCCCCTGAACTCTACCAAAATGTTGTGTTGAAACCACCCAATGCCAAAATAAAACACACTAAGGAACTTAACCCTCAAGATATTGCACCACCCACTTAGCTACTAGAACACATCCCTGAGTCACAACAATAATCAAACCAAGCAAACCCCCATCCTTGTGCATGGTCTAAGCATGCCATGGAACCAAGGGAAACCCTCACTCTCCACCATGTTTGGACCACAGAGAAGTTATTAAAATCTGCTCAAGGCATCGAAATTCAACTCGAAACCAAAAAGACACATAATAAACATAAATTCTTCAAGAATATGGTTGAAACGATAGTGAACTTCCATGCAAATGGAAGGTCCTTATACTAACAAATATCCAACTTACTTTGCAAACTCTACAAACATAATTTAATTCTACATGCCAACTTATGACAACCCAACTCCAAAGGGAATTCCTAAGTATCATGTAATAACCCTAGGTCAAATATAAATCCAAACAACAAGGATTCAATTTGTGGGATTATCCAAAACTGCTAACCAAAAGTTAGTTTTATAAGAAATGACTATTGTGCTTGAAGCAAAGAAAAATGTGTCCAAAGTTCCAAACAAGCAAGGTCTCCATCAACAAATGTCTTTTTCACTTTGACTAAGAAAAGAGAGTCATCTGCAAACTGGTTGTTAACCATCTCGGAGAAGAATACCATGAATCTAACAACAAATACGAGTGGCCTCCGACAAATAACCTAGGGAAATTACAATCAAGACATATAAAGAAGGGCCAAAAGAACATCTTGGAGAATTGAGCGATGCAAATAAATATGAGAGAAGGCCCTATTCATTGAAACAAAAGATGAAGCATTGGTGAACAAAGTTTTCACAATGAAAACACACTGAAGGCTAAATCCCAAACAGATCAACGTCTCATAAATAAGAGACCAATCAACTTGATCATATCCTTTGTCAAAGTTAATTTTCAAGATTAGATTTTGTTGCCTAATCTCCCTTTCCCACTCCATAACCTCGAATGATGAAACCACAATGCCATGAATGAATCTCACTTGAAAAAATGTTGTCTGCTCCTAATGAACCATATACTTTTTTCCTAAGTGGATTCGCAATGCTAATGCTAAAGGTTTAGCAATAATTTTATATGAAACCATCAACAAAGTGATCAGATGCCAACCACAAATGAAATCCCTTATTGCATTCTTTGATAACCGTGATCATCCCCTGATTGAGAAACTGAAACAATCAATTGATAGAAAAAAAATTCAAAGGCTAATGAACAAAATTCAACACCATCAGTATCCCACATGGCCTTGTAAAACTCACAAGGTAGGCCATCTATACATGGAGAACTAGCATTCTTCATAGAAGACAATGCAATAAAAATATCTTCCTTGGAAAATTCGTTGTTTAATCTATATCCCTATCACCACAAGAAACCTTATCGGGAACCAAACAACAATAAGCACCTCTAACAACCATAACACCATTTAATTTATGCTGCTGATCCGAGCTCAAAATGATGCAAGCCTTGGGACTAGATGGCTTCATCTCTTCCTACTATAGATTGGATTGTTGGAGGGGGATTATAATATGGTCGAGTGGGAATCACTTCTCATATTCTTGCTATAATTTAATTGATAACATCTATATGCGAGCAATCTTGTAACAAATATCCAAGGTGTTGTTAGCATTACATCCAATAAATTTGTTGTTGGTTCTTCATGGATGGAAGTGGTATTATATCACGTATGACTTCTATTTTCTTCCAATGAGTTTATGTAGTTCCCTCTTTTGTTTTGACTTTATTGACTAATGTAGTATTAGTTTTGAGGGCATTTTGGTTACAAGAATGTGTTGAAAGAAATGTAACTTCGAAAGATATTATATTGTACTTTTATTGTATTATTATTATTCCTCCCTTCGGAGATGTTATTCTTCTGTTCAGATATGTCATTGATGTACTTGGTCATGTAAAAGTATTGAGCTAAACCCTCTACTGCAGGTTGGGTCAATAGCATCCACAAAAGTATGATTTAAATGTTGTTTTGAGTCTCGCTAAGCAAGTCAGACCTAGTTGAGAAGAGAAGTCAACCTTGTTGGGTTATTAGACTACTCACTTTATGAGTATAAATAGATGAGGCACCTCCCTCATTTGGACACACTCAAAACTCAAGTAAGTTTGCTAAAGAGAGAAGAAGAAGTCCATCTGAGAGAGAGGAAGCAACGAGTCTTATTCTTGGGTTTTTTTCACTGTACTTGGTTGGATTCTATATAGAAAAAGTTTTGTTGGGTTTTCTCCCCCATTAGGGTTTCCCAAGATAAATATTTGTGTTCTCTTTGTGCTACTGTGCTTGACATTCTCTCAGTGATCCTTTTATTTTTGGCATAAAACTTTTGAAAATCTAATATGGTATCAGAGCCAACCTGAAAGAAATCATTGTGCATCGGCTTATCTACCAGTTGAACAAGCAAGGGATTGTTATTCCAAGAAAATCTCCACATATTAGTTTAAAAAGAAGAGGAAATTAACTTGACCTAATAGGGCACATCTTTTTGTCAAAACAATTTTCAGTTCTGTGAATTTTCAATTTTTGACCTACCACTGATGTGAGGAGGAACTAGGGCGTCATATTTTTAAAGCTATGTCCACAAATTTGGGGAAAGGACACTAGTCAACTTGCCTTGAGGATACGTATCTTTTCCTCCAATCATATTTTCAAGTGACGACAATTGAAAAACTAGGGTTTCCATATCAAACCCTAGATCATCCCGAAGCAGGTTGCAAAAGCAATCCTCTTATTGGTAAGTTTGACGTCCTATATTTCCATAAAAGGTTATAATTCATTAAAGATGACAAACAATACCAAGATTGATGAAAATCTTGAAGGAGAGGAAAATTTCATAGCATGGAAGTATAGATTCATCCTCATCCTTGAAGAACATGACCTAGAAGGCTACATCAAAGAGAAAGTTCAAGAACTAGAAGGAGATGAAGCAAAAGCAAAGCACAAGAAGGATATGGTTAAGGCTAAGAGAATCATAGCTAATTCCATCAAGGATCATTTGGTCGCTCAAGTATCTTTAAAAAAGATTTGAAAGGAAATGTTTGATGCATCGCCTGGTCTATTTGAAGAAAAGAACATCGACAGAAGAATGACCTTGAGAAATGAACTCAAGGGTGTGAAGATTCAAAAGACAAATACTGTGCAGTCATACTTCACAAGAGTATCTCAAATCAAAGAACAATTGGAAGCTAATGGTGACATGGTAGAAGAAGAGGAAGTTGTGATGACCACCCTGAATAGCCTCCCAAGGGATTGGGAATCATTCATCAAAGAAATATGTGCTAGAAGAAAGTTGACCAAGTTCTGTATATTATGGGAAGAATTTTTTCAAGAAGAATGAAGGATAGTAAACAAAGAATAAAAACTAAATGACGATGAAGGTCGAGCATTAGTAGCCCATACAAAGAAAGAAAAGAATAAGAGAAAGGATCATGATCAATCTCCCAGAATAATTCAAAGGTTTTAAAGGAACACAAACCCAAGAGAGATTTATCATCCTTTGAATGTTTCACCTGTCACAAGATAGGTCACATTGCAAGGAATTGTCCCCTCAAAGAACGGTGATTCAAGAAGAGAAACAAGAAGTTTCATGCCCGTGCGGTTGAAGATGATGACCCAGTTGAAGAGAAGGCTAATGAAAATGAAGACTCCAATGAAGAATATGTCTTAATATCAGCTCTCATGGGTTCAGTCCCACATGGAAATAACACTTGGATCGTAGAGAATGGTGCCTCCAAACATATCACAGGTTACAAAGACTACCGTTTATGTATTATTTAGAAAGACTCACCACACAAAGTGAAACTTGAAGATGATTATCAATATCCTATTAAAGGAATGAGAGAAGATGCTTATAAGTTGGACTTCAGAAAGTCCATGAAGATGAAGGAAGTCTTATATGTCCCAAGTTTGAAAAAGAATATCCTTTCTATCTTAGCCTTGTATAAGAAAGGTTTTAGAGTTGCTTTTGTAGATGGATAAGTCTTCATGTGTCCAAAAGGAAAGATAATGTATGATGCAGTTGTGATTGGAATTGAAGGAGGACTTTGCAAATTAAAGGGACATTTAGATTCAACCCTAACAGCTAGTACCAGTAGACCATGTGAGATATGGCATAGAAGACTTGCTCATGTGAACTACAAAGCATTTCCGATTGTGAGCAAAGTAGTAACATGTTAACCCGACATTCATATTGATCATGAAGGATTTTGCAAGGGGTGTACACAAGGAAAGAATACCAAGAACCCATTTCCAATCAGAAACAGTAAAGCAAAAGGGATATTGAACATTGTTCAGTCAAATGTATGTGGTCCGATGTCAACTACTTGTCTATGTGGGTATGTTTACTATGTTTCCTTTATTGATGACTATTCCTGCAAGCCTTGGATTTACTTCTTGAAGAGTAAAGATAAAGTATTTGGAAGGTTCAAAAATTCAAGGCCCTTGTAGAGAATCTATCTGAAAAGAAGATCAAGAACTTCAAATCAAACAATGGATGAGAATTCACTTTAAATGAAATCAATGACTTCTTTAAAGAATTTGGGATTGAGAGGGAGATCACCATCCCCTATAATCCTCAACAGAAGGGAGTGGTAGAGAGAAAGAATTGATCCATCATGGAAGCAGTAAAATCCATGATCCATGATCAAGATGTACCCATGCATTTATGGGTTGAAACACCTAGGACCGTAGTCTATGTACAAATAAGAATCTCCCACAGTGCTCTGGGGAACAAAACTCTAGAAGAAATGTTTACTGGTGAGGAGCCTGAAGTCAGCCACCTCAAGATAATTTGTTGTCCTGTATATATGCATGTTCCCAAGGAGAAGAGATCAAAGTTGGACTCTTCAAGAAAGAAGGGGATATTTGTTGGTTATAGTGATCAGTCGAAAGATTACAGAGTCTACATCTTAGGTTACCATCAGATCAAGACCAACAAATATGTTACATTTGATGAGGACGTAGCTTTCGACAAGTCGAAAAAGAACAATGAAGATGAGGATCGTGAATAGGATCGTGAAGTTCTTAGAGTTGTAAAGACCAATAGATTACCAATTCGAGATGTTGAAGAAGAGCATATACCAGAATACCATGACATAGCAAAGCCTCAAAGACCTATGGAGCCACGTCTTGAGATGATATCACAAAAAAGAAGACCAACTTTGGATCGTGAAGTAATTTAGGATGCAGAAAAGTATGGTGCTCCAGAAGGAACTCTCAGAGAAAGGAAGAGACCAAGTCCATACTCCAGTTATGTGGCCTTGATGTGCAATCTTGTTAATGAATATCCTACCTGTTTCGAAGAAGAAACAAAGAATAAGGAATGTATGGGTTCCATGTTCGAAGAATACCAATCTATCGTAAATAATAATGTTTGGGATGTGGTTCCAAGACCAAAAGACAAATTGGTAGTCTCCTCGAAGTGGATCTTCAAGACAAAACATTCAACAGATGCAGTATTGAAAAATACAAGGCAAGATTTGTAGCCCGAGGGTTCTCTAGGAAGGAAGGAATTGATTATGAAGAGACTTTCACCCAAGTAGCAAGATACACTTCAATCAAAACTATCCTTTCCTTGGAAGCCAAGATGAAATGGAAGCTTGGTGTAGTCTAAAAGGACCTCCTTCGTAAGAGGGAGTGATGATGATGTAGTTTCCTATTCCAGTTGTGTCGAAGCTTAGTTTAGGATTGGTATGTCAGCCTGAATAGGCTAGGTTGATCCCATTGGGATTGGGATATGAATGTTGACAAGGCTTAGTTGATACTAAGGGGATTGGTATGTCTAGATAGGCTTGGTTGGTCTAAAGGATTAGTAAGTCAAACAAGGCTTGTTTGATCTTGAGTTAGATTGATATGTCTGACTACGCTTGGTTGGTTTGAAAGGATTAGTAATTCATACAAGGCCTATTCGATCTACCAAAGTTCCCATCATGATGTTGCTTCAGATGATGATGATTTGTTCCAACATTTCTACATTGACGATGATGATGTTATTCCAACATTTCTATGCTGGTGATGCAGCTGATGTTCCAGCATTTACATGTCGATTATGTTGTTCTAACATGGAGATAATGTTTCACTGATGATGTTGTTTCAGTATTCACATACTAACAATGTTGCAGATGATGATGATGATCTAGTATTCACATATTTATGATGATGATGTTCTCTGATACTCCATGATGATGATGTTCCACGATGATGATGTTCCATACCGATGATGATGATGATGGTTCATGACTATACTCCATGATAATGTTTCTTGATGATGCAAATAACGCTCTATGCCGATGTTGATGTTACAGACATATGATGTTGTTCCAAAACTTCATATAACATCTAGATCCATAAGACAAATGTACAATTGTACAATTGTTTTTGTTGGTGTTGTTGCTAATGTTGTAGAATACCTTCCTTGTTAAGAGAGAGTGTCAAAAGAAATGTAACTTCAGAAGATATTATATTATACTTTTATTGTATTATTATAACTCCTCCCTTCGAAGATGTTATTCCTCCATTTGGAGATGTCATTGATGTATTTGTTCATGTAAAAGTATTGAGGTAAAACCTCCATTGTATGTTTGGTCAATAGTACACACAAAAGTATTATTTAAATGTTGTTTTGAGTCTCCCTAGGCAAGTCGAACCTAGTTGAGCAGAGAAGTCCACCCTGTTGGGTTATTAGATTGCTCACTTGATGAGTATAAATAGATGAGGCGCATCCCTTATTTGGACACACTCAACACTCAAGCAAGTTTTCTAGAGAGATAAGGAGCAATCCATACGAGTGAGAGGAAGCATCAAGTCTTATTCTTGGGGTTTTTCATTGTACTTGGTTGGATTCTATATCGAAGAAGTTTGACTAGGTTTTCTCCCCCAAGAGGGTTTCCTGGGATAAATCTTTGTGTTCGCTTTGTGCTACTGTGCTTATCATTCTTTCAGTGGTCCTTTTCTTTTTGACATAAACCTTTTAAAAATATAACATAATTACCCAATTGGTTGGCAAATACACCTTCGGATAATGTAATTTAAACTTATGCAATTATTTAGTTTAATTATTGTTTGATGTTATGTTTTGATATCCTTTAAATTACTATTTTAGTGATAAGTGATGCAACAAAATATTTAAAACAAATGCATGTTTACATGATAAACTTTTACTATATGATATTATGATATATGATGCTATTGATGGTTTGTCAAATGTGACAAGAAGAACAATAGGTGCATATGGACTGCAAATTAGGTCAAGATATATGGACCCAAGACGAGGACGAGATATTTATTATTATCATGTGTATGTCATTACATATAGATTATTCACAATTATTCGACAATGTTATTTGATGTGTTGGTCTCTAGATGTGTTATACATGGGAAAGGGGTTGTATGAAGAGTTGTGACATGAGTATTTTTTAGACAAGGAGGTCTAAATTGCCTATTTCTACCTACTAGTCGTCCTTTGCATTCAATATGTTGAAAAATGTATGTTTTTGCCTAGATGTTGCACACTTTCGAGAATATAGGAAGAAAATTCGATCACTTCTGATGATTTACTAAGTTGCACACAATAAGGGGTCAATAATTATTTTTCAATGACGATTATTTCCTTGCCAATGGTAAATAAATTGAGTTGACTAGGTCCTAGCCATGACGCTATTCCCCCACCATGAAAAAATGGGACCTGAACAATTGTACTAAACACTTGTCTAACTCTTTGTCACCTCTTTGTACTAGATGCTCGAAGGCTCTGAGTTATCTTGGTTTCACCCTTCGTATCAACCTTGGTTTGTGTATGACAATATGTTGGGATAAAAATATCCTTTGACTTACATGATCATTGCCATAATCAAATGAAAAGTGAAATCATGGTTTGATAGTTTGATTGCTATTGTAGACCCATGGATATTTTATAAAAATTGAAAAGTAAGCTCAAATTTAGATATGGGAAATTAGTTAGGAGTTTAAACTGATTAATTATGAGTTTTATTTAAAAATGACAAAAATCATTTCATGTGCACCCACTCAATTAGCAAAAGAAAAATGAATTAAGGGAACATCTAGAAGCACAAGTAGGAAAATGAATTAAGATAGGGTGAATAATATCTATTTATATATTCTCAAGTATTAATATTGCATGGAGGTGATTTGTAAGAGAGAATATTATGAATTTAGTAATTAAATAATTAACATTTTTGCATGAAAATTGAAAGTTGCATGAGTTTCAAACACTCACATTGTACTTTCTTCTTACAACTCAATGTAGCTCAAGGTTCGAGGGAAAAAAGGGTTCCCTAAGGATATGGTAGTATGGTTAACCATTAAACTTCATGCAATTGACAATTCTTGAAACTTGGAATAGATAGATATAAAAGAAGAGAGCTTCGAAAGTCTTCAACTTTCCATCATCTTATATTCTTCATTCCCATTTTTCCTAGCAAAATTTCAAGTGTCAATAGACTTTTTTCTATTTCATTAGAGTGGCCTAAACATCAGAAAATTTGGAAATTTTCAACTAAAATTATTGTATAGGCCAATTTTTTTTTGTTGAAATCATTATTTTTTATGGATCAAATTTCAATTTTTATTACAAAATGGATTCAACGCCATCAAATATCCCTATTGTTATAAAATGTCAACCATTTGCACTAAGATTTTGTTCAAGTTTTTGTGCTACAAATCCCATAAGTGGCCTTTCATCAACAGCTTATGATTCTCAAATACCTTAAAAACCATGGAAAGCCTTGGTAAATCATAAACACAAAACCAATAGAGGCTTGGTCATGCATACTACTCTGCAGATTGGTCAGTTTGCTCCAAAGCCTCAGTCAGTGCATGCACAAGACTCTAGATCTCAAGTTGAAAATAGGTGGTGCATGGTTTTTCTTCTAATGTTGCTGATGAGCCTTCATCATGGAAACTCAATGCCTTAATACAAGGGAGATGAAGACTAGTTTCCTTTGAATCAAAGTCGACATATTTTGATGCATCACATGTTACCTTATCTTAGCCCTATCTACCGTGCAATGACAACATGATGATTAAATAGTTACATATGGTCAAGGATGATGTTGATTTTGGTTATCGTAAGATATGCCAATATATATTTTTTCTTTCTACGTCTTACATTTGTTGTATTGAGGAACTGGTGCTTGATTGACTAAGGGCAAGCATCGTCAAATCTGTTTTTCATTTGTTTCCTAGGAGATTTTATGCACTCGGTTTCAGTGATCAAATTTGAAGGGTGGGTCTTAATTTCAATTGGAAGGACATTTATTCTTAGATCCCTTTAAAGATGAAGGGAAATATAAATAATTGTACTTCAATTGACAAGTATAAATTAACTAAACCCTTTCCCCAAAAAAATGAAAAATAAAAACAACTATTGCCCTTCTAGATTTTTACAATCTTAAATAATTGAGCCCCCTAATAACTACATGAAAAAATGATTTCTTTTAAATAAAACCTAATTTGAACACATTAATTTGACAGATATGTAACATTAATTTTACAATTTAGTAACATAACAACTATTCTATTGTATTTTTTCGAGTTGGAGCACACTTCATTATACAGAAAAACTACTTAGACAATGCAATAAGCATATTGGGCCATAGTGCAACAGGTTGTAACTAGATATAGTCTTAAAAAAAACTAGAATGATGAGAGAATTACTTGTTGTTAACTATGTACAAAGTGAAGCCACAAAGTAAAACAAGGCTATAATAAACCTACAACCAAAAAATACGTATAAAACTAACCAAAAACTTAATTCAAACCAAAGAGAGTCAGCAATCCAAGCCTATGATATGTAAGAATGATGGTCACTGGGAGCCTAAGAAAAAATAATACACATCTTAGAAAACATTAAAAAAAATCCTACATACCAAGCAATTTAGCTACGCTAGAATCACCAGGGTCAGGGCATCAATTTTTTTGTTCAACACTTGTCGCGACATCATACAGGTATAAGATTAAGGGGTAATGGAATCAAGCTTAAGTCAACTCGAGCCTTTCAATTCACTGCATGTTTGAGTCTCGATAATGTGCCTTTTAAATTGAACCAAACCACCAAAAAAAGTTTTTTAAATTAAGAGCTCGAGGCTCTAAAATTTGTTGTGTTTTGGACCTATCCACAATTCAGTGATTTGACAGCCACATGTAGGAAATTTAAGTTATTTAATGAAAACAATTAATGTATCTACCTCTATGTCGAAACCGTTTTCCATGCTGATGTGGGCCACTACCCTCCTTATTGTCTTACCAAAATGCATGAGAATGAGGAAGAAGATGTAAAATTAAGGAATTCACCTTTAAAGAATGCCTTGCAATCACATTGGTAAGGAGTGATAAGAAGATCACAACAATCCAACGTGTCAATATTAGTTTATGGTGTCAATTAAGGACTTATATGGTAAATTTAATATAAGACTTACTTATAGTTG
>LPNX010072040.1:1058336-1088278 GCA_001517045.1 Pseudotsuga menziesii | reverse complement strand
CCACGTGACAAACATTGGTGTATTGATCTGTGATCTGTTTATGTGAAGCGGCTATTCTTGGTGTTCGGTCCTTTGGGAGTACCCTGTGTACCCTAACACACTAGGTAGTTGGTACTAATTAATGATGGGACCATAAATAACAAAGGTTTTTGGATTGAGAATCTATTTAAAAACATATGAGGCTCTAGAATGATTTTATGGAGTATTGTTGTATTTGAAAAGTTTTCCTACTTTATGGGGATAGTGAACATCAATTTTTTTTTGAAAATTAATAATATAAAAATATTTTTCTCATATCTCATCTTAATGTCTCTTGTATGTGGGTTTTTGCATTTATAATTTTTGTATACATGATTTATGTTCTGAGTTTAAGGATTAAAGAACACTACACCAAACCCAAATAAGTTAACATCTCCATAATAAAAACCCAAATCCAACCTGCCCAATCATATACCTTGTGAAAATCAAACTTAAAAAAGAAATGATGATAATGTCTTATGCCCACTCCAATGCTTCCTAAGCCAACATCACAATGTCAATAAACTAACCCTAAACAAAAACTTTATGGGCATGACTAACTACCTTTCGTGCAATTGAAAGGATCCATAAAGCCACTACTTTTTTGGGTCGAGAGGCTTTCTAGAGCCCAGTATGGGGGAAATAATCTTGTAACGTTAAGTAACGCTACGTAACGTTATGTCGAATATAAATAATATTGCCACTTATGAGGGAGATGTTGTAATGTTATGTAACATTATGTAATGTTATGTCGGCTATAAATAATATTGTCGATTATGAGGGAGATCTTATATCGTTATGTAACATTACTTGAGATGTTGTAATGTTATGTAACATTATGTAATGTTATGTCGGCTATAAATAATATTGTCGATTATGAGGGAGATCTTATATCGTTATGTAACATTACTTTTTACTTCTAAAAAGTAAAAAGTAATAAATATATTTTATTGATCATTAAGTAAAAAGTAATAAATAAATCTTTTAATAATACCTCCAATGAGTAGAGTATAACCTAATTTTGATTATTATACCCTAATTTATTATAAAAATGGCTTGGATTTGGATATAGGACTAGGATAGAGTTTGTAAACGGTAAGACGACTTTAACATTTGGACCATTCCCTGTGACCAATGTTAGCATTTTTTCCTAAAGTAAAGTAGGTTTATACCTCCACGCAGAGAGTTTCTAAACGTGGAGCATGTAGAGAAGGGTTTGTATATCTCCATGGGTAGAGTTTGTAAACCCACAGTATGTAGATTAGGGTTTTTATACCTCGAAGGGCAGAATTTGTAAACTCAAAGCCATTGAATATCGCTTGCTGCAACTAATAGAGTTTGTAAATGTTAAGGAAGAGATGAAAAATAGAGCCATTAAAACGAAGAAGCTGGAGAGAAAATAATAAAAATTGGCTACGCAGATAGAAAAGACGGCCCAAAGGTAATGCAATTCATGGTTAGGTCTAGAAATTCCTTTCCCTATAAAATCAATAGCTGTGATTGTATTTTGGCATTTAAAAGGAACTGTTAGGAGATATATGATAAGGACTCCTATACCATATTCTGCCTGTGAAGTAGGAATAGTGATCATGGATCTTCTGCATTCTAGATTGAAATCTTTGAAGTGCAGCCATTATATGGTTTCAGATATAGTGTCAGATTTTTTCTGTCAAACGATGAAGATGGCCAAGGCTACGTAGGTTTGTATAATCTGGGCAATACTTGCTACTTTAATAGCATTGTTCAGGCCCTCTTTTTCTGCACTCTTTTCAAAAGTAAGTTGCTCCAATATTATGGTAATGGAGGAAGTGATAATGAGAATAATACTCTATTAACTAGCTTGGCAGATCTATTCCATCACATGAACTCCAAAAAAAAATCTCGCATTTCTCCCAGATGATTCGTAGAGTTGGTGATGAAAATGAATGAGATTTCTCGTTGCTCTAAAACCCATCACGATGCACATGAGTTTTTGATAGTTCTTTTAAATTCTCTGGACGAAGAAAGTGATCCTTCCCAGCGTGAGGAAGCCGAGACTAAATTTGGGACGCAAGACAGTGAACCAGATTCGGCCGAGCAAAGTCAACCGAGGCAAGGAGAAGAATACAGTCTTACTGACATATTTGGAGGTAATTTCACAAGCGAAACTCAGTGTTTCTGTTGTGAGACTCTAACATGTAGAGAAGAACCATTTATGGACCTCAGCGTGGAGGTGTCTCTGTTGTAAGACTCTAACATGTAGAGAAGAACCATTTATGGACCTCAGCGTGGAGATCCAGGGAAACTATTCTTGTGAGGCTGTCTGAATGCATATAGCGCTGTGGAGAAACTGAGTGGGAAAAACAAATACCGGTGCAGGAAAAACAAATACTGGTGCGACTTAGTTTCAAGTTTCAAAGGTTGTAAAGCCATGTTAATTTTCTTTACAACCTGTAAACCTCTTCTCAGATATTGCATTCAAAAAAGTTGCACTTAGGAAGATTTGATCCCTCTCTACCCTTAATAGAATCTAAGGTTTAGATCTAAACTAATTTATAGACAACACCTCCACCCTCAATGGTGTCCCTAGTTACTTTTATAGAATATGGTTATTAAGATCTTAATTAAAAGATTCAAACAACATTACAAAAGAAAAGACCTCAATCACAAAGCAACAAAATTTATCCCATATAGTGTCTACACAAGGATTTATACAATTAAAAGAAAAAAATACAAATCCCTACCTCATTAAAACAAAATTGGTCATGGAAATGTGCTCCAATGACCATAAGCTAAACGATAAGGTTTAAATTAATGTAAAGATCTAAACTCATACTACCCTGTAGCCTTTTCGCATTATAATCTATAAACCAAATTAAATTTGAAGACATAACTTTTGAGTTACATTGTGACTTGATGCTATTGCATCATTCCAATTCCGCCGACAATGAAAATTTAAAATAAGCCATCAGGTTATGGGTACATTGTCAAAACAAATTAAATTACATGACGTCAGTTTTGAGTTACATTGTGACTTGGTGCTATTGCATCATTCCAATTCTGTCGACATGAAACATGGAAATTTGAAATAAGTAATAAGGATAATTTAAAATAAGTAATAAGGATAGGGTATGTTGTCATTTGTTACTGGTGCTGTTGAGTAATTAGTATAGATTTATTTAAAAGTGGATATATTAAGGGTGGAGAGCAATCTAATTTTTCTAGGTGTAAATTCATTTTTAAGGTGGAAATGTTGAAAAAGTGTATGTTGTAATTGTTGTTATATATATATATATATATATATATATATATATATGCAGTTTTAAATAATTTAAATTTAATTTGAGTTGACATGTTATTTTTATTAATATTTTATTTTTTTTAACAAGGAAAGAGTTACATATCTCTTTCTTACTAGGCTGTAGAATCCACTTTCTCCACTCAATAATCATATAAATATTTGGCTACATACTTGATTTAACATTTTGACTTATAAGAATCTAAAAGATAAAAATAAAAAATAAATGAAAAGTTAACAATTTTTTTTTTTAATCAGGGCTGCTTAATAATAGGGTTTAATGCTTGGTTTTAAGAATCTAAGAAAATAGTTAAGAATGTGGTAAAAAAAAAAAATCTTAAGCTTGGAAATTTTCTTACAGGAACATTACCAAATGAAACAGAGCTGGAGGATACAATGCACGAGCTTCTAAATGAAACAGAGCTGAAGCATACAATGCACGAGTTTTTGAATGATTGAAAACAATGAATTGGAATCAAGTCTTCGATGCTAAACCTTTGGACTAATAGATTTTGGCCCTAAATAACTCCATAATGATCGACTACCAACTGTTGCTTTCGAGGAAGGAAGCATTACTCAGAAACCCTAAACGTCCAAAATCCAAAATGAGGGCTTATGGCTGACGCTTCAGCTGTCAACAACCAGACAGATATTGCCCCCCAAAAAGGGTCTGGCCTATGGCTGACGATTCAGCTGTCAACAACCAGACAAATATTCCCCAAAAAAAAGGGCCGGGCTTATGGCATGAGAAATCGGTAAAAAACGAAACAGTTATTCCAAAACGTTTGATTGAAAATTTCCTATGAAGCAGGGAAATACCTTTTACAGAATAAGCAAACCAACGTGTGAAAGGAACGAGATATCAATAAAACATTTAAAAGGCAGGTAAACATTAACCATTCATACCAGCGACTAGAAAATTCATAGAGCTTCCCTCGTGGCGAGAAGACAATAAGTCCCACTTCGGCATCGCAAAGCACTGAGAGCTCGTAAGCTTTCTTCAGCAATCCATTCCTTCGCTTAGAAAACGTAACCTGCCTGCTGGTATCGTTCTCAATCTTCTTCAGCTGAGTCTTTCCCCTCACCATTCTCCAGGCTGCTCTCCTCTCTCTTGCTTTCCCTATCGCTGTCACAGCACTGAATCAGAGTCTCCGATAAGGGAAGCAAACCATCACCAACAGAAAATGGAAAGCAACAAATTAAATCGAATAATGGCTTCCAAAATCAACCCAAGTGACTCCTCGAATGAGAAACCATAAACAGAAAGTACAGACAAATCCCGAGGTCCAGTTGGAAAAACCGGATTAAGTAATCGATTTGCCTCTATCACATCAAAATACGCGCCTGTCGAGCTTAATTTAGCTAAATTCCAAGTACAGTTTCTCACCTACACGGCGCCTCCTGTTCTTAAAAGACATAAAGAATTTAAGCCTGCTCTATTTGTATATGCCGTGCAATTCTATTTATATGTGTGGGAAGTAAAGTGATTCTACAGAACATGTAGTACGAAATACATGGCAAACAGGTATAATTTGTTCTAATTTGGACGATTCTATGCTGAGTTCTTCTTTGTTAACCTTTTTTTAAAACACATATCTTTAAAATGGTGAAAATAAATTATATTTTACCATGTTCATGTCACATTTTCAACCCTTTATTTTTTTCCTTAGAGGGTTTAATATTGTAACTTATATAAGATGTAGTCCGGGTTTAATATTGTAATTTTTATTTTTTATTATTTTGTTACGTGGGAACATTACAACATCTCCCCCATATTGTGTTTTTTTGTGACCCATAATTTGTTTTTACAAATTAAATTTTTACTTTTTAATAGTTTTGTTAGGTAGGAACATTACAACATCTGGGCAAAATTAGGTCGTTTTTCTGCCAACATGCCAATAATTAAAAATTTTATTTTTTATTATTTGTTAGTAACAAACATTACAAGATCTCCCTCATATTAAGGTTGATTTTTTTGGCAACATTTATTTTGGCTCATAATTAAAATTTTATTTTTTATTATTTTGTTAGTCTTGTAAAGTTACATATGGTTATACTAGGTTGTATAACGCCAACACCTCTATGAGCAATGAACTCATTGTTATTGTGCTCTCTAGATTACATATTAGATAAGACTTTGAAATATATACTATTATATATTTATCTTAAAAAGATTTACCTAGTGTGTAAATTGATTAAATTTCTTTAAGTGCAAACCTCAAAAATGTTGAAAAAATGTGAAATAATTTTTATGGGTTTAATTTGTATTCTTATATATATGATTCTAAAAAATATTTTAAATCTAAATTTAGTAAGTATGTTATTTTTTATAACATTTATTATTTATTATAGAAGGCATATACATTAAGATAAACACATAAACCTAAAAATTTTAAATTAGTTTATAGAGAATTACTAACTATAATTTATTAACTTGATTTTCAACTCTACATCTTTGACTTTGCCTAATTGAAAAAGGAGAGTGTCCCCATCTAGATTTTGAGGAGACATAAGGAATAACTTTGTTCATGGGATTACACACTTTTGAGAGTTTGCTTCTTTGGTTTTATGTTTTGCAATATGATTATTGGCAAAGGTCCTATATCCTTTTGAATATGCTTTGGGTAGCATGCAACAAAATATGAAATCTTATAACCTCCATCATAGGTGTATTATCCATGTTGATATGAAGACTATTTGTGCAAAGTGGCTTAGGGTATTATTTGAGTTTAATAATAATAACTAAATCATCTTTAAAGGTGATGTATTACTTTAATTAAAATATAATATTAAATATCCATCTTAATTTTTTATCAACATGTTTAAAGGGATAAGTTTATTGAGGTACAATTTTTTTTTAAGTGTAAAATTTGAGGAAAAGCTTATACTTTAAGGGATTTGATCACTTTCTACACTTGGTGGATTCGTAGTTAAGATGAATCTATATTGGTTTTCCTAGTTTAATAATGGCTCAACTCCTAAGGGCCGACATTGTAAAAAAATTATTTGCTTAATATTTTATTATTTTATTATAGTTTCACATGTGAGCGACGCCATGTTAAGCATGAAATTACACTTCTCCCTCATACCAATTTTGAACTTTAGGTTAGGGTTGACATTGTAAAATTTCTATTTACTTAAGATTTTATCATTTTTATTAAAGTTCCACATGTGAGCTCCAAATTGAGCACAAAATTACACTTCTCCCTCATACTAGCCTATAGAAAGTGTTACCTCAAACGCTAGCACTCTTCCACAATCGAAGATAAGTGGACCCAATTTGGATATGTGGACCCAGCTGTGATATGTAGAGCCAGTACTATGATTGGAAACTCTTCAAAGAAGTACACCCATGGTCACCTCGTTGTAACCCCCTTCCTCTTTAGACCCTACTACTTTTAAATATTTTATTATTTTATTAAACTATTGCATGTGAACTCCAAATTGAGCACGAAATTAATGTTGACACAAAACTAGTCGACATGGATTCGCTCTTTGTCAACACCCAAGCCACCACGATCTCCCTGAGCACCGGCCCAAACATGTTTTACCCCGTCTGGGGACACCTGCAGAGAAGATGAAGTCTCACCCGAGATGTTTGAGGGAGAGCTTAAGGAACCACATTTCCATGGTATGAAGGAGGACCATGTGTCTACTTATTGACTTAGCACAACATTATTTAACATATCTAATCATTCAGGTTATGCATACACCGAATCATGTCATCATTCAATAGATTGCATTAACTGAATCACAACAAAACATCGATGTGCAAACATATCTAACAATATATCATCATTTAAAGCAGAGAAATGTCACATCATTCACATATACATATCACAGATACACATTGCATTGACATCTAGGCCGCAGAAAACATGAAATTAGAAAGACAATAAAAGACACAATGTTTCTACTCAATCTCCATCATATCATATTAACTTCTGCAACAAAACATAGGTTCTCAAAATAGTTCTTCACTCACATACACAGATCCAACAAGTGCCCAAAATTATCCAAGAACCCCTTAGCAAACGCCTTAAGAAGATCAAGAAGAAGATCCAGGAGAAGACTCGGTACTTGCAATTCGAAATCTATTTATAGGCTTGCGCCTTTACATTGGTGATCTACTTAACCAACTTCCTAACTACTTCTTAACATAATCTACAAAATAATGGCCACAATCCACAAAACATGGTCCAAATCTACAAAACATTACCAAAATGCATAAAATATTGTAAATCGCGACTTGCGCGCTATTTTCCACCTTGCACGACATCTTTGACCTTGCGCAGCATCCACGATGTTGCACAACTAACTTACCCCAAAACTACTTGCCAATAGCCCCCCAACACAATCTTGTGGCATGCCCTCGAGCCACGTCAGCTAGACATGGTGTATTCATTGATCTTTTGCTTGAAGTCCTGTACTACTGGGTGATCTCCTTGACCCGCTCTTTGATTTCTCAATAGTCTCCCATCTTTCTATCAACTCATGCTCTAACAGATGTTCAACGATCTCAGCAGTGACATCCTTTTTCCCTCCTTAACTACCTGCAGCGCCAAAATTGCCTTGAATGAAAGTTGTGCTCCAATGTCTTGGAACTCATCCAACTGTGTACTATGCCTCTGCTGACGCTCCATTTCCGTTTACAACACGTTGTTGTAACTCCTTCAGCTCTGTAGACTTGGTGATCTAAAAAAACTGGTGGCAACACTCTAAATGACGTCTTCAATGTTTCCAACTGCCCCTCGGCCTCCTGCAACTACGTGGCCAGTTGCTCCAATTGCTCATCCTAGACTACACTACCCAAAAATTGTGTACTCATATCAGTTACTTTTTTTGCTTCTTGCTTCATTTCCTTCAGCTACGTTGCTATGTCCTCCATGGTGCTTTTCCTCTCTATTACTTGTTCCGGCGGTGTGTCTAGATATATCAGGGTGTTCAAAATATTATTATTGCACTCCATTTGTGCAATTACTGTCCCAAGCCGCTGCACTTTTGCTTATGCATCCTCATCCGTAATAGCTTTCGACACTCATTCATAGACATTGAAAATTGCTTTCTCCAAATGCACCCTGTTTTCCCAGAGTTGCGTTTTCTCCACTATCAATTGGTCCTGCTTCTTTTTTAGCGCCTCAATCTCCTATGCTTTCTCTTCTATCAACCTCTCTTGTTCCTTCTGTAATTCCTCAATCTCTTTGCGTGTTTCCTCCTCTTTCTCCTGCGACTACAAGAATTAATCGTTGATTACTTGCTCCCTGACCACCAACTCCTAATTGGCGACCCTATACATGTGCACCAATCTGTGTCGACAGTGCATTAATGTCTACGGAAAGATCCTGTAGCTATCGCAGTGAGGTGTTGAGATCCTCATTATTGGTCTTGATCGCATGCGATGAAATTTACACATTCCTAATCCATGCCCTAGTGCTGATCGAGCCAATCCTCTCCATAGTAGTTCCCTTCGGTGACTTAGTCAGAACTGCATCAATTAAAGAGTCAAGGCAAGTTTTTACCGCACTAAATCGATTTGTTGCTTGCTTCTTCATCTTCTCAATGGCTGCATCCATTGCGGTTGTAATGGTAGCAATGAGACGGTTCAACTACGCCTCAATCGTTGTTGTTACGCTACTTGTCACATCCTACTCCTATCGATTCTTCGTTCTTGATTCTTCAAACACTCGCTTTGATTCTGAGTCAGTTGGGGTCCGCATCGACGCTCCTCATGGTCACTTGGTGGGTCGGGTAATGGATCCACTGGTGCATCATCTGGTTGACCCATTGACACTTCCTCGAAGCTGACAGGTTCTCTCCAGGCCGCAGGCCAATCATCAACAATTGTCTCCAGCTCCGCATCAAAAAGCTTATGTGGTGTCAGCAACCACTGCTTATCTGGGGCACGTCGCTCCTACACATGAATGGCATGCATGCCAATCAGAAATTGATTAATACGTTGGAGTTTTGTCACGGCCTCCTTAGACAGTCGTGAAAATTTCATAGCTGCAGCATGCATCGATTCCCAATATATCCATAACTTGATGGAACAATCCTTAAGTTGGTCATATTCCTTCACCCACCAGAGGTTCTGGTAGCCTACTCCCTTGCAAACCTTTACTACATCCACATCCATCCCTTGATAATCTTCCAGCTACATCCATGCCATGAGCGCAATCAAAATCAGCAGCCAACTGTATGCGAACGGTCGCTGCCTGCTTGGACTGCTAATGCATCATTCGTCAACTGTTTCATTAAGAACGACAACACATTCATTTTCACTCCTTGCACACACTGCTTCACGCATGAGATAAACCCTAAATTATACTGATTGCGTCGGTTCATTCTCACTATCTTGCTAGCCAAAATTCTTGTTGCAATGCGAACAACCTGATCATTTATTTTGTCAACACGGTACACCCGCCCATCATGATGCAAACCATATTTCTTGTTCAGCCTTGCGGCTAAACACTTTTCATTGTCTTTCCCCTTGAGATATTATGAAGGGTTAGGCTTGTCCCTGGGCAACCCTGTTATTTCTGAAATGATTGTCACAACGACTCTGACCGGCCGGTCCAACCACAAAATCCCGCTATGGAAGCATGCCAAGAGCTGCTTCGTACATGCATTCCCTTCGTTCAACCACCCAAAGTGTTGCATGTTAATAATATCCAACGTCCCTGATCTCTGCAAACCTCACGCCCAATCTTGCTAAATGCGTAATATTGGGCCGCGTCCAGCCGTTGCCATGGGTACATAGGGACCCTTCGTGATCTCAGTCATCACGAGCATATCGTGATCATCATACTTCATTTGCATCGGTGAGGGCACAATGTCAATGGTGCATACCATACCTTGTGTATCACCGTCATCATAACCAGGTACTTCTAGTTCTTTGTGAACCTTATAGGCTTCGCATCGAGTCGTGTGGGAGGCACATAACCAGGGATATTCGTAATAGACACCCCTACGTGGGTTGATGGTTCCATAGCCCCTGAATTTGATGGACCCGTCTACTCAAGTGCCTCCTTTTGTGCCCGCGCATACATTCGAGTCTGTCGCTTCTTCTACACCAGGGAGCTAGGCCGCAGTTCCCCTCTCTTCTTCTTTGGAACGGAGGATGAACCCACTAGCATTCTTGCAACTTCTTCATCATTGGTGACTCCGACAACTAGTGAATCCCTCTCGCTTGAAATCTCAACCATGGCTTGTTCCCGCAGCATGTTGCACCAGTGCCCCCCCAATGCTCAATGGGCACTCAACCTTACTTCACGCTGCAACTTAACCAATCACCACAACTCAACTCAGTGCAATGCTTCTCTGCAACTCTATCGATAATTCACACTTGCCACAATGATGACTTTCGACAGTGTTCGACCACTTCTTATAGAGCCAAATCGATCTTCTGCCCATTATGGCTAAATCATTGCGATCTTCTTTTCCTCATTATGACCAAATCATGCATTAATCGCCCGAATCTGCCACCGATTATTTCAATCCAATGGTCAAATCCGTTATTAAGGCGCTTCCCTTCCAAAAGCATCGCTGGTTAACTGCTTTAATTGTCTACATTTATTACTGATTTGACTATGTCGCGGTCCTGTAGCAGTCGCAGCATGAATTCCTAAGTGCGATACTAACTCCTCTATGTGCGCATCCCCTTCCCTTCGGTGTGCCATCCTCTTAACTAGCATGCATAAACAATTTTTGTTCCTCATTGCACAGTGCCTCAAGCATTGCATGACTCCATACCTGTCTTGTAGGGCTTGAGCCTGCTACCATTCACTAGCTTTAGCAGTAGCGCTCCATCTAACTACTACAATTATGTTTCACCTCCTGAAGTAATGGAATTAATTAGATATCAACCTAGTTAATGCATATGTAACTTACCTAGATGTTTGGTGAACTTATTGTCACACATCGGGACTAGGTCTCCTTGCTGAAATTGTTTGTTCTTAATATGTCGATCATGCCAAGCTTTTTGTCAGTCTTTTTCAATTTTGCTGATGAAAACCTGCGACAAAGCAGTCTTCCTCGAGCTGCACCAATGGCTTGAGTCATTGTTCTAATGTTACCTCATCATCCATGCCTGTCGATGTCGCTATGCGCAAACATGGAACAATGTACTCCATTGGCATGACCGCCTCTTGTCCATACTACCAATTTGAACGGTGTTTGTCCTGTCAACCTTTTGCAAGTGGTGCGATATGCCCACAAGAATGCTGGAATATTTAAATCCTAGTCATCACGGTTTGCATTACACACCTTTGTAAGCGCATGCTCCAATACCTTATTGAATGCCTCCACTATCCCATTTGCTTGTGGATGATACGGGGTACTCTTCTTATGATGTACCTGAAGCTCTTCTGTCAATGCACTGACCGTGTGATTGATGAAGTGACTTCGGTGGTTGCTCATCAATATTCTTGGGCACCCAAAATGAGTGACAATGTTGTCAAACAAGAACCTTGTTGCTGTCACAGTGGTGCAATCTACAACGGGTGCGACCTCCACCCACCTTGTCAAATAGTTTGACGCTGTAATGATGTATTGTGCACCAGTTCTCTTCCCAGGTGGGTTAATTGATCCCACAAAGTCCATCACCCATTTATCAAACGGCTACAACGTCACCTGAGGTACTAGCGACATCTCATCCCTCCTTGATGATTTCCCAATTCTTTGACAAACATCACAAGTCTGTGCATAGTTCGTCTCATCATTATGGAGAGTCGGCCACCAAATCATTGCACGAAGCACCTTCCTGGAAATAACGAAACCTCCATAGTCTCCACCGACAACTCTCGCATGTGCCTCTGCCAATATTTTCCCTTGTTTATGCGGTAGCACACATTGCCTTGAGATCTCATCTGGTCCAATATTATAGAGCTATCCAGCGATCAAATGGAAGTCTGTGGCCTTGACAACCAACTGCTTCTTCTAACTTGTAGTAAGCTCCGCTGGTGCTATTCCTGTCATCAAAAACTAAATTATTTGTTCAAAATAGTCATCAACCATTTCAACTCTAAGTAGTTGCACATTTGACAACCCATATTTAATGTTTGTTGGTTCCTCACTTATCTCAATTCAAGATAAATGATCTGGGCCAGCATTCAAGCAACCTAGCTTCACAATTATCTCAAAATCAAACTCCTAAAAAAGAAGTAGCCAGTGACATATCTTCCCCCCCAAAACTGGCTTATTGATCAGGTATTTCAAAGCATAATGGTCTGTGAACATCTTGAAATGATTGCCCAATAGGTAATGTCGAAACTTTTGTAGTGCATATACCATTGCCAAACCTTCCCTCTCTGTTGTTGTATAGTTTTTCTCCGCTGATGACAATTTTCGACAAGCGAAAGCAATCGGGTGATGAAAATCTCCTTCTCCTAGCTGTGCCAACACCACACCCAATGCAATTAACAATGCATCCACATGGACATGGAACTCCTTATTCCTGTAAGGAAAAACTAGTATTGGTGCGGAAGCCATCTTATCCTTTAGCATCTCAAAATTGTCCTGACACTCCTAACTCCATGCAAATACCGTATCCTTCTTTAACAATCTCTCCATAGGAGTTGTGATCGCAGCATAACCATGGATGAACTTGTGGTAGTATCTTGTGTGCCTTCGTGTCACTCTAATTTCTTTCACATTTGTAGGCGGTGGCAAGCTCAAAATCAACACAATCTTTGTTGGGTCTACCAACAGTCCTTGCTTGCAAACAATGTGTCCCAACAACATCCAAAAATGTGTGCAAAAATACACTTCTTCGAGTTCAGCGCGATCTGATGCTGTCGACAGCGCTCTAGCATCAATCGTAGGTTCACCAGATGGCCCCTGGTCAATCCATAAACTGTCCAGACATCCATATAAACCACCAAAAACTTCTGAATAAAGTCCTTGAATGCAACGACAACAATACGGGAAAATATCGCAGGTGCATTCTTTAGTCCAAATGGCATCACTGTGTATTGAAAACAACCCCATTTGATAACAAAGGTTGTCTTGTGATGATCTTCCTTTGCAATCTTAATTTGGTTATATCCAGAGAATACATCCGTAAATGAGTAGATTTCTTATCCTCCCACTCCTTTCTAATACCTCCTCAGTGAATGGTGTCATAAATGGATCATTCAAACATGCATCATTCAATTTTCTAAGGTTGATGTAAATTCAAACGTCACCTGTCTTCTTGTCTTGCACGACCATGGCACAACAGAATTTGAACCAAAAATTCGATGAAAGAGTGTTAGGAACCCATGTCAATCCTTCTCTTTACCGTGTTAGTATATTGTTGTTGGACGCATATGCTTTGTAAGTCGTCCCATAGTAATTGTTGATCCATAGTTTATATTGGCCCATGGTTTTGACCCATAGTATTGGCGCCTATTTTTAGTATATAAGTGTGTGTTAAGGCCAAGGAAGGCACCGTGAAGTTATTTTGTATTGAGCTTGCTCAAAGGAGGTTGCCCCCTCGAAGTGGCCTGCGATTAATATAAGAGTGATTTTGAGTTCTGCTGCTATATCGTGTATTTTGATTAATTATTTGCTGCAGGGTCCTCACAAAGAATCTGACATAAAGTACATTTTTGTCAGTTTGCAATGATGGAAAGTATTGTATCTTCCGATTTCTTTAATCATCGTCTAATTTTCGAAGTCCTTATCGTATGTTTTTCAGCGACACTTTGCGACACTAGGTTGTTGGATATGCGACACTAGTGTGTCAAATTTGTGACGATATGTGAAGGGGTTTGTGTCAAATTGTCGACAACCTCGAGTTATGTTTCTAAATAATATAAAGACATAAAGACATATATCATCATCATCATCATCATCATCATTATCATCATCCTCTTCATGTTCATCATCATTGTCTTCGTCATCATGACCATCATCATCATGATCATCATCTTCATCATCATGATCATCATTGTCGTCATCATTATCATCATCATCATCATGTTTATAATCATAGTCTTCATCATCGTGATCATGATCTTCATCATACTCATCATCACCATCATCGTCGTTGACATCATCATCATCTTCATCTTCATCATCATCATCGTCATCATCTTCATCATCATCATCTTCATCCTCGTCATCATCATCATCATCATCATCATCATCATCATCACTAGCATCACCATCCTCATCATCCTCATCATCATCATCATCAACGTCTTCATCATCGTTGGCATCTTCATCATTATCATCATCGTCTTCATAATCATCATCATCATCGTCTTCATCATCACGATCATCTTCATCATGTTGATCATCATCGTCTTCATTGTCATGATCATCATCGTCGTCATCATTTTCATCATAATCGTCTTCGTCATCATGATCATCATTGTCGTCGTCGTCGTCTTCATCATTATGACCATCACCATCATCATCATTGTCATCATCATCATCATGATCTTCATCTTCATCGTCATCATCATCATCATCATCATCATCGTCGTCGTCATCATTTTCATCACCATCGTCTTCATCATCATCATCATCATCATCATCATCATCATCATTATTGTCGTCGTCTTCATAATCATGACCATCATCGTCGTCGTCGTCGTCATCGTCATCATCATCATCTTCATGATGATCATCATCGTCGTCGTCGTCGTCATCGTCATCATCATCATCTTCATGATGATCATCATCATCGTCATCATGTTAATGATCATTGTCTTCATCATCATAGTTATCAGGAATATAGCACCTTCTGCAAACAAAAGCTATTCCTCTAGTATGAATGGTTAAGATTCAGAACAAATGAGTCACAACTAGCTTGAAGGCTTTCCCTGGAAACTGTAGATGCATGGAATAAAATCTCTGATGGAAGACATGCAGACCTGCATAAGCACATCAAACACACAACAACATCAAAGATACCAGAAAACTATCCATAGATCCATTCCAGTGACTAAGGAATATGATAATACATATGTGAGATTATAACACAACTGATATATGGGAAGGAAATCAACTTTGCATTAATAGATTAATGAAAGAGCTTACAATATTTTTGCCTTAGTGTCGATGTAGTCCTTCACAAGACTAACATCTCATCCCCGATAGCTCCAACTTGCTCCTCTATGCTCTCTAATGGATTAGGCCAGGATGTTAATTCATCAGTATAACTTTACTCCTTTCTTCCCCCCCCAACCATGGAGTATGAGCCTGGTTTTATAGGGCTCAAACGGATAGGAATGGTTGAGAAATAGGTGGGTGAGGTGGCCATGAGATCCCCAAAGCATGGATCTTGAGCTTAACTAACCCAGGTGAGTAGGGATAGGCTAGACACGAGGCTTTTGTTCTAGAAGCTTCGTGAAACCTCATTTTTTTCACTTTTTACCAAGGGCGTCGCTTATACTCCCTTATTACAGAGCGGTATAAGGTGAGAACCAGGCCTAAAACAAAGGTGAAAGGCGGTGACACTGCCTGGTTTCCACATAACATGGGCAGTGCTGCATAAGGTACCGCTTATATTCTTAAGGGTAAGAGCGGTGCTGGAGTTTTGTATGTTAGGATCAACATCTACAGCACTGTTTCACTTCATGTTTGGGATTTGAGGGAAAATAAAGGTGTTAGAGATATTATCACATGTTGGTGACAGGATTTGGGTATAAAAGAATGCCCCCCAAAGCATGATGCTATAGGGATACGATAGGCGAGAGCTTTGATAGAGCAAGTTATCACTTCTAGGTAAGAGCCAGCTTGATCAAAGAGTATCATCGAGTAGGCATCTGCAATACATCAATACTTGACTCATGATTAAATGTAACCTCATCATGGTTGCAAACCAATACAAGGCAGATCCATGAGAGGAATAAACAACCATGGCTACTAGAATACAACGTAGATCCATGTGATAGAGGACTCAAACTTGGACATAGCTACCAAATATACAACGTAGATCTATGTCATACAAACACAAATTTGAGCATATCCACGACCATACAAATGTGGATCCATGTTGGTACTTCATACAATATACTCCATGACAACCTGGGAAGAAAGCTATGAATGCTTAACAAGTACCCAGGGTCTTCATCTCATGTTCCACAAAGTACGATTCTAACCATGTGATTACAATGTTCTGAAGTCCAACATGGTAGAAACCACTTGATTACCGACCAATGATGTGAACCGTTAACAAGTGCGAGGGAGATCACCATTAATGCCAATGATTCCCAAGCTATCCTAGTACAATCTACTAAGTGTGAATAGATGTTTTGATGTCGAACACCCAGCAGAATCTTCTGATCAAAGGTCAATGATGTGAACCTTTGTCGAGAACAAGAAAATCTGTCATTGAGGCATACAAGTCCCAAGGTACTAAACTTGTTTCTAAGACTATTTCTCAGATGATGAGTTGATGTCGACAGGAATAGTCTCGTCGAAGGAGGTCCATGATGAATCCCACATCGACGACATGAAACGTAGAACAAATTTTTGGAATGTTGTAGATAATGTAACCATAGGACTGACTCAAAGGTATTGACACAAAGGCTATTTTAACTGCAAAGGTAAACTTCTTTCTTCCTTTGAACATCGGGCGGCACAAAAATAGACTTGGTAGCATGACTAAAACAGATGGACACACAATATGACTATGGACAATGCATTATTTTGAAAGAATCAAAGGAGTGACATGACTCATGAAAGTGGATCGACTTGTAAGTCAGCTGAATACGCAATTGATTGAATGATATGCAGACAAGTGCCATGTTCAAAGGTGACAAACAACTGCCATTTGATTTGCAAAATGATTCCCTTGCCTTAATTCCCCCATCATGATTTATGAGTGCCTCTTTTTATTTTTACGAGTTCAAAGAGGGTAAAAAACACTCATTTTAGCTCATCCTTCGGACAAGTCCAAACTCATATGTTTTACGAACCTAAAAAAGGAGGGGTTCATTCCCAATAAGGGTCTCTCAGTGTTTAATTTAATCAGTCCAGTGAAAGCAAACTTGGTATCGTTCATGTTTAGAGAGTCTAAACGAAGATGAAAGAAAAATCCAAAGGGTCCTTTTTCGTATGATTTAGTCTCTAGGGCCCGAAAAAGTATAAAATAATACCCGAGAGAACTCTTCCAGTCATGATTGGATGGAGTGTTCCTTTTTCGCAAATAGTCTATCCGAACCGAAAAAGAGATAACCTACCGTCGGAGGGACGACTCTTCAAATACTTTTATGAGTATGAAGAAGACAAGTACTCGACAATCTTTTCATATTTAAGGAGTCCGAAAAGAGCTTAAAGGAGACTCCACCAGGTTTCTTTTTTCACGATGAGAAGTTTTACGAGCCTTAAAAGAACCAAAAAAAGACTCGAAACTTTGATACTGATTTCTAAGAGCGTGACCAAAGTGCCGAAACAAATGCTTGGGGAATTTTTTCGTTTTATGGAAGTATGAAAAAGTAAAAAACAAACTCTTTATTGTTTCTGCTTTTACTCTTGTAAGACTAAAAAACGATCATTAATCTCTCAAAAAATGACTTTAATGAACTATATAAATGGGTTTTTATATAATAATGATTTTTTAAATATCAACATAACATTAAAAAACCCTAAAATTTATATAAAAGTCATTTGAATAGTAAAAAATCAAATCATTTTACTATTTACCACTTGGTGAGAGAATTTTGGAGAAACTTGAGCCAGATCTTCAGTCAGTGATTCCAGGAGATTCCACCGTTTGTTTCGAGTGCCATCTGGACCAGGTAAATGATTGAACCTTAGCCTTTCCTTTTAATGCATTCATTTTTTTATTTTGGGCGGTTTTTGGGCAGTTTTAGGCAAGCCCTAAATTCGAAATATGGGCACCACTCCTTCCCCTTGCGGGACAGGCGGTGCCCGATAAGAACCACACCTAATCAACTGCGCTCAAGCGGTGCCACTGCTCTATGCAAACGATGCTCAGGCAGTGCCAGCCGTGAGTATGTAAGCATGAATGGGCAAGCAAAAAATATGAGTTTTTAGATGATTTTGATGATTGATCATGTTTTTAATTATCCCATTGATTGTTTTTTGCAGGTTCTTACCGATAAAAAAAGGTTATATGGAAAGAATGACAACATGATAATGATGATGCCTTCGCCGAGGGAAATGCGGGATGCATAGCTGCATTAAGGGGCTGTGGCCTCCTAAAATTCTTTCGCACGCCTAGCATGGTTTCCCATGAGTGCTTGTTGGAGCATATCCTTCATATGTGGAACATGGAGCAGCAATACTTCGAGGTAGGAGACCATGTGTTGACTATTGAGATAGAGGATATCTACTTCTTGATAGGATTATCAAGACGGGGTGCCCCTCTTTCATTGACTAGTTCCCGTGGAGGTTATGTGACCACCCAAGAGTTAATCAACCGTCACTGCATACCTAGTACTAGAACATCTGGGAAGAAATTTCCCATTAAGCCAGTGGTGGACCATCCTCTTCGTATAGCTTTTTCACTATGCAGCGGGTGGCCGGGAGCCAAGGAGCTCATCAGGCTTCCAGAGCACACATGTTATATGCTATAGAGGCCATGGCACCTAGTTTCTTTAATTGGGCAGAGTCATTACTACCGGTCTTCAAGGACCAGCTGACCAAGTGTCGTCAAGGAGAGCTGAAACAGTTCGGCTACGGATCCATCTTAGCTTGTTTCTTCTTTGAGCGGGTTCCTCACCTGAGGCCCCAAGTGGTATTTACTGTGAGCACCACTAGATAGTCCTGCATGATATATTACTGGAAGCTGATATAGCTTTGGGATTTTGTATGTTTTTGTACTGCCTAAAATCCAGAGTGCTTCAGATGAGGTCTCATGATCTATTTTTTGTAAAACACTTTATATATATACAGACTTTTATTTTCGGTGTTTATATGTTCCAAATGGAAAATGTATTTACACGAGTTTTATGTTTTTACTGTTTATTTATAATATGATGAACCACGTTTGATTTTCATGGTATGAATGGGCAATATACTAGTCTAGGATATAATTTGCTAATGAGTCAGCAACTGCATTGTCTGCCCTAGGGATATGCCTATAAGTAATAACCTCAAATGACCTTTCCAATAGATGCACCCTCCGATTAAGATGGAGCAGTACGGTATTTCTGATGGTATAGACCTTGTTCAAATGACAAACCACTAACTTCGAGTCCATGAAAACTACCAAATCACAAATGTCCTGGGATGCAGCCTCAGTCAGTAGACCTATGACTGCCTCATACTCGACGATATTTTTGGTAGCTGGACCAATACAAACCGCTCCTGAACTGACCAAATCATGAGTCGAGGAATAGAGAACTCAAGTAGTGAAGGCAAGGTTCAAGATATGGCTAAAAGCACCATCAGCGAAGCCATAAAAATCCATCTGTTCTGCATAACCAAAACATGGTATAAACAGTTTGGACTCTAAACTCAAAACCATATTGAAAATACTAAAACACACTAAAAAATTTAAACAATGTACATATATACAAGGTACCATACATGAATGATCTAGGTATAGTACCTCTTCATGTACAACCCATTGTGAGGTTTCCCGAAGGGGACTTTGTCATAATCCATGAGCTCATAGGCCCCTTTCTCTAAAACCTTGGAAACGATAAAAGGACCGTACCACATTGATTCGAACTTCCCTTTTCCTAGTTTATCATGTCTCTGATGATAAGTCAGCACTAGGTCACCTTCGTTAAACACACGAGGCTGGACATATTTATCGTACTGTGCCTTGACGCATTTCTTATGTGCCTCATTGACTAAGGCAGCATCTCATCTAGTTTCATCAATATTTGTTAAGTATAGAAATATGTCTTCCTCGGTGGAAGTATTGGGGAGAAGTTTAATGGCAAGTTTCAAAGATGGAATCCGACACTAAATAGGTAGGACAACTTCTAGTTCGTATACTAACTGAAAGGGTGTAAAACCACTCACTGTTTTAACTGAAGTTCTATAATCCCAAACAGTGGAAAAGAGAGTTTGGTGCTAGTTAGATTTATGATCTCCAAGCATCCGACGCAACATTGTTTTTAGGACTTTGTTAATGGCCTCAACCTGACCATTCGCTTGTGGATAATAGGAAGTTGATTTTTCATGGCGAAAACCCAGCTTAGCACTTAACTCTGCCATCATCTAATTCCAAAAATGTGATCCATGATCAATGACTATAGACCGTGGAACTACAAACCTGGCTATTACATGATTAAAAATGAAGAGAGCGGCAGTCTTACCATCCTCTACTTCTTTAGGCATAGCCTCAGCCCATTTAGTGAAATAATCCACAGCTACTATGATGTAATCATGCCCCCCGACTGAGGTAGGCTTACAATGCATGAAATCAATCCCCCATTTGGCAAAAGGGCCAACGACAATGATGGGGTGTAACGAAGCAGGGTGGGTGCACTTTTTCAGATAGAAATGTTGATAGGGTGGGCATTTCTTAATAGACTCATGACAATCTTTAAAAATGGAGGGCCAAAAATAACCAACGTGAAGGATTTTATGGGTTGTAGCCATCCCAGATAGGTGACCACCACATGCTCTAGAGTGGCAGTCATTGAGAACATGTTCAACCTCTTCATGGGTGAGGCATCGTCAGAGAATGATGTCTATTCCACGCCTATATAATGTATCATTCAGGATAAGATAATATTTCGCATGGATAAGATAATGATGGGGTGTAACGGAGCAGGGTGGGTGCGCTTTTTCAGATAGAAATGTTGACAGGGTGGGCATTTCTTAACAAACTCATGACAATATTTAAAGATGGAGGGCTAGAAATAACCATCCCAAAGGATTTTATGGGTTGTAGCCATCCCAGATAGGTGACCACCACATGCTCTAGAGTGGCAGTCATTGAGAACTTGTTCAGCCTCTTCATGGGCGAGGCATCGTCGGAGAATGGTGTCTATGCCATGCCTATATAATGTATCATTCAAGATTAGATAATATTTCGCGTGGTGATGGATACAACGATGATCGCCGTGAGATAGAGTGGGATGAAATATCTGTGTCTATAGATAAATGATTAAATCTCCATACCATGGATCAATCGTGCTTATCAGGAATAGAAATTCATCCAGGAACACATCACCGGGCTCATAATCCATTAAAGCACAAGGAAGGTCACACATCAGCTCTACAAAGACTAATGATTTCTTTGAAGTAGCTTGGGAAAACTCAAGGTCAAACTCCTATAAGATAACAATCCATCTGGAGTATTTCCCCCCTAGCACCTGACGAGTCAAGATGTAGTACATAGGGTTTTGGTCTGCGAGTACAGTGGTAGTGCGAAGTAATATGTAATGAATAAATTTTTGGACTGCAATGACCGTGGCCAGCGCTATATTTTCCACACACAAGTAACGAGTTTTAGAATCAATAAGATTCTTACTGGCGTAGTATATCATGTGTTCTTGGCCGTTTTGATCCTCTTGAGCTAAAACCATTCTGATGGTAGTAGTAGAGGCAGCAACATATAAGACAAAATCCTTTGAATAATCTGGGGGGTGTATCATGGGTGAATGGGTCAGAGCATGCTTACGATTATCAAAGGCTAGCTGGGCCTGGTCATCCCAGAAGAATGGAGTATCCTTCTGAAGGAGACACATATAACCATGCGTTTTCTCAGCAAAGTCGCAAACAAAACGACGAAGAAAGTTTTCCTTCCCTTGAAAACTTTGAAGTTAAAGGAGGTTGGTTGGGGCATCAAGGGCGAGTATTGCAACAATATTTAGTGGATCAATCCAGATACCATCCTTAGAAACCACAAAGCCTAAAAGACGTCCTGTCTCAACGCAAAAAACACATTTGTGTGTGTTCAACTATATTTTGTAATGGCGGCATCTGAGGAAAATATCTCTAAGATGTTGAGGATGATCTTTCCGTTTCTATGAATGCGCAGGGAGATCATCTAGGTATGGCTCCATGATGTTTTTAATGTCGTGAAACGCATAGGACATAGCGCGCTGGAATGTGGCTCCAATGTTCTTAAGGCCAAAGGGTAACTTCTTGTTGGAAAAGGTTCCACACGAGCATATAAATGTTGTCTTATGTTGATCGGTGGGCAATATCTCAATCTAATTTTAGCCATAAAAGCCATCCATGAATGAGAATATGACACTTCCATCATAGTTATCGATAATCTGATCGATGTGTGGAGTCGAAAAGTTGTCCTTAGGACAAGCTTTATTCAGGTCTCAGAAATCGATGTAGACTCAAATAGTTCCCTGCTTGAATGTTCACAGGAACTATATTCGATACCCATTCCCTCAGGGATATAGGATAGATGAATCCTGCCTTTAGAAGTTTCTTTACTTCGGCTTTGATAGCTAGATCCTTCTGTGGATGGACTTGTCTCAATTTCTGCCTAATCGGTTTTGATGTGGGATAGGTTTTTATCTCATGGATTACGATAGATGGGCCTATTCCAGGCATTTCTTCATAAGACTAGGCAAAAATATCTTAGAATTCTTTAAAAAGTGCTCTATACTCTTCAGTTTTGTCTATTGAATAGCTCTTCCCTATATGAACATGTTCAATAGTTCTAGGCTTGGCCGATATGCCGATTGGAGCCGTTTTGGTAATGTTGCATGAATTTCCTTCAAACTTAGAATTTTGCAACAAGACAGGTGTTTGCGGGATGTCGATAATATTAGTACCCAATAGAGATACAAAATCATTATATATCCAACTGGTATTGGGGAGGAAAGGGGATCTGTGATGATGATCCTCCCACACTTGTTCATTCGTACTCATAATCTCTATAATGGATTCGTCTAACGAAAAACTTTGGGAGAGATAATCCATAGTAGGAAGAGACGGTTCTAACCAGTAGGGCAGGTGGTAAGGATCCGAAGCCACAAGATGAAGATCAGTTGTATGGACATCGAAAACGGATTGGATGGCATCATAAACTGCTTCATGCAGGCATAGGGAGTATGATTCAACAAATTGCTTACCCTTGGGGTCATAGCCAAACATAGAGATCATATTGACGGTGGATATCTCTGTGCTAGAAGGAGCTGATGGGAACACGCCCATAAGGGTGGAGTCTTTCAGCATTCCTACCCCAATCGACTGATAAGGAGGAGGGGACTGACCTAGAAAAGGGATGTTATTCGTCGTAGGGGTAGTAACATTCAACGTACAGAAATCAAGTTGGTTAATGGTCACAATCTTTCCCAAATGTGGAAATTGGAGTGTTCTAAACATCATTGAAGCGACATCTGTCATAGCATAAAACTAATTTCTTCCTAAGAGAAGATTGTAGTCTAATGGGGCGTCCACGACTTCCACTTGAATGGAAACAATTTCGCCCCCTTGTTCAACTGAAAGTGTTGGCATGAGACCATGGGGTTGGAAACCTCTTCCATCAAAGGCTTTTAGGGTTGTTAGTGATTTTGTAAGTTCAAGAGAGCCAATGGCTTTACAACAGGATAGAGACAAAACTGAGGTTGAAGCACCTTCTTCTAGAATAGTCCTAAAGACCTTTTTTCCAACTACTTTTGTTACGATATGAACAGTGAGTTGGTGAGGTAATCTAGGTTTGTGGTTCTCTGGGTTGAAATGAATCAAATTTGTGTTATCTGGGTCCAAGGCTCCTAAGGCGGTTAACACGTTTTTGCGTTGTGTGGTACAACTTTGGAGTACATCTAAGGTAGACATTGCACATGGTGCCTGAGCTAAGTCTTCAACAAAATTATAAAACTGTGCATCTCAGGAATTATGATTAAAAACAACCTTCCTAAGAGTACTTTTGGGTGGATGCAAAATCATGTTGAGATTAAGCTTATCGGTAGTTAGGGGACCATTAGACAAGGATGTGGGAGAACCAGTAGAAGGAGCTTTATCAGGAGAAGTTTTTTAATTTTGATTCTCCTTAAGTTTATCATATGACTGACTTCAAGTTGTTAGATTAATAGTTTCCAATGAAATCATTCGAATTTCCTTTGTAGGACTAGAACTTCCCTGGTTAGACATGTGGTCTACCAGTTGTTGCTGAGAAGGAAAAGGGTCAGTAAAAACTGTCGGCGTGGGGTCACTCTTTAAAAATTTGTTAATTTCACCACGACAGGGACATTCCTTCGTGAAATTATCGCCACCACACAATAGGAAATGGTATTTAGCTTTCCTTTTTCCTTTATTTCCATTCTCCGAGGCCGTAGGGTTGGGATTTTCCTGTTGGTTTATGAGTTTCTTAATTTTTTCCTTTTCTCTTTTTCTTACAACCGGATGATTGCGTACTTTAGAGAGCATTCACCTTGGCAGAAATCATAGGATTAGAAGGAGGAGTGGTAGAAGGACTGGGTTGTTTGGCAATTTTTACTGCTGACGAAGGCTGGATTGAACTGACAACTCCATCAATAGGAGTTTCTGCAGGTGGCTTAGTCGGGTCCGTGTTGGGATGAGGAGCATGAGGAATAAGGTCATACAAAGTTCCGGATTGGGAATACACCAAGTCCAGATACTGAGAGCGACTAATAGCCCGCTCTTCAATGACAACACCTCCCATAGCCACATCTCGGGAAATGGGTGACAACAAAGACTTTGTAAACCAATTAGCTAAAAATTGATCCGAGATAGGAGCTTTAGTGAGCCTTCTACACCTTCTCCACTCATGGATATGCTATGATATATGTGTGGAGGTGTTTTGACATAAAGAGGTCAAAAGTTCTGTACCTGTTTCATAGCGAATGGGTAGCTGAAACTGTGTGAGGAAGACAGTTGCCAAAGCACTAAAATCCATAAACGAATGTCATGGAAGTTCGATATACCACTTCGCAGCCGTACCAGTCAAAGTGAGGTGGAAGAGTCTCAATCGAATAGAGTCATCCATCAAGTATTTTGACAAAAAACATATATGGAAAGTCACAACATGATTCTTAGGACCATCTCCCTGCTTACCATCAAATTTATGAATGTCCGATGGTAACTTGACTAGAATAGGGGGCCATGAAGGATTGTGTTGGATGGGGTCATTAATCAACTTGGACAAATCAGGAAAGTCCAAAGTTTCCAGGAAAGGTAACTGATGATTTGTTTCAACGTACTGGTAGTATTGATAAGGCATGTAACCACCAGTAGGACCATAGGCTGATTGATACATAGGTTGTTGAGATGATGAACCTCCCGAAGATGGACCTCCTGGATTAGGGCCTCCAGAACCACCAAGGATAGTAGGAGGAGGACCATGAGGACATTGGGGTCCACTAGGACCGTCAGGACCACTAGGAATACTAGTACCACCTGGGCCACCAGGACCTCCAGGACCAATAGGGGGGGGACCACCAGGCCCCCCAAGACCACCAAGCCCTTCGGGACCACCAGGAGGAGTACCGCTAGGCCCTCTAAGAGGAGGACCTCTGTATGGTGGCCCTCTTGCACCTTCGGGACCACCAAGGCCCCAGGGGGAGGACCTCCATAATGTGGAAATTGAACTCAGGTGTTAGAACAATTACACTTGCGAAAATTTCCAAATACACATGCAAATTACACACAAAGGAGACTGAATATGGAGCAAAACACTAATCTATATTGAATAAGTTTACAATAGCCAACGTTGTGAAGTCATAGGCTTCCACAATAAGTAATTACATGAGATATTCGAATGCATTGGGATGCCATTCGAATTAGTCAAAAGAAGGCTTACTAAATCTAATCAAATCCCCCATAGGTGGATAAAGCAGTTTCCAAATCTTCCTAGGAGCTCACGAATTGGCAAAATCAATTAGAAAAGCTAATAGGTGATGGAAGGAAAACTAATACATGCTTTTATTAGGAGAAAAGAGAGGAGGACGATGAGGGCAAAATACAAGTCAACTTTACCTAGTCATACTTTCCCAATTGCCTTAAAACTCAGTAAAAGCAGCAATAAAGCAGAAAAAGTAGATATGCGCCAGGGAGGTTTAGGAATAAAGCAGAATTGATTCCAAGAGGTTTCCCAAGCATTCCATGACTCAATTTTAGCAAGTTTGACAATTTAGGACATGTGGAGGACAACTTGCATAGAGTGGAATATGGAAACTATGCAAATAAGACAAAAATGGATTAATTAATGTCTAAGGTAGCTAACTATGGGTTGATTATTCTAACACCCCCCCTTAAGCCTGACTTATGAGTAAAATATCAGAAAATTATAGGGCCTAGCAACAAGGCTTAGTCACCCTTTACATACTGCATGTCCATTTAAACAAGGAAAGAGGAAAAAACCCAGTGGGAAAAATCCTCCCTTAAACATGGACAACAAAACAAAATTTGAAAATATTGTCATCAATCATGCTTCACAGCATGATCAAAAATCCCCAGCAGTGATTTGAGATTGCTGAAAGTATTCTCACAAAAAACTTTGGTGAAGATGTCTGCTACTTGTTCTGAAGATGAACAGAAGAATAGGTGAATGGTGCCATCATGCACAAGCTGTCTGATGTAGTGCATATGGATCTCAATGTGTTTGGTTCTTTGTCTCTGAACTGGATCATTGCAGATTTGAATGGTATTCTGATTATCACAATAGATAGTAGTTGAGTATTTTGATTTGAAGCCACACTCACCAAGTAACCCCTGCAACCATAAACATTGAGTTGCTGCATTTACAACTCCTCTGTACTCTGCTTCTGTAGATGAGAGTGCAATGGCACTCTGTTTCTTGCTTGACCAACTGATTGGTCCTTCAATGAGCATGAACACATATCCTGATGCTAACTTTCGATCTGTGTTGTCACCTTCCCAATCACTGTCAGTAAACCCAATCAAATCAAGATCAGATTTAGCTTTGTAGAAGAACCCATGAGTCCTTGTTCCCTGAACAAAGTTAAGGATCCTTTTGGATGCTCTCCAATGGATCTCATGAGGCTGATCCATGTATCTTGAAGCCACACTTATTGCATAAGAAATATCAGGTCGAGTTTGTGTAAGGTACAGCAAACACCCAATCAATTGCCTATACAATGTATTATTTACCATAGGAGAAGAACCTGCTTCTTCAAGCTTAACTCCTAAAAGGAAGGGAGTCTTGCTTGGCTTGCAATATTTCATGTTGAACTTGTTCAGCAAATCCAAAGCATACTTGGACTGATGTACTTTTATTCCATTTTTGGTTTGAGCAATCTCGAGACCCAAGAAGTGGCTCAATAACCCCAATCAGTCATAGAAAATGCATGGTTCATTGCATCCTTCAAGGAGGCAATTTCATCCTTTGAGCTTCCTGTAATGAGAAGGTCATCCACATACAAGACAATAATCATCAAAGAACCATGAATCAGCTTCAAATAAACATTAGGATCAGACTTGCATCGAACAAAACTCAATGATAGCAGAAAGCCATCAATCTTGGCATACCAAGCCCTGGGGGTTTGCTCAAGCCCATACAATGATTTCTTTAGCCTACACACAAGAGATGGATTAGTAAAAAAGCCTTGAGGCTGCTGCATGTAAATCTCTTCAGTCAGATCTCCATTCAGGAAAGCACACTTCACATCCATGTGATGTACCTCCCACTGCTTCGAAGCTGCAATGGCTAAGGCTAGCCTGATGGAGTCCATCTTTGGCACTGGTGCAAAGGTCTCATTGTAGTCTATACCATGTACCTGTGAGTAGCCCTTGGATACAAATCTTGCCTTATATTTCAAAGGTGAACCATCAGCAGCAAACTTAGTTTTGAAAACCCACTTACATTGAACTAGCTTCCTCCCTGGGGGAAGATCAACCAGCTCCTAAGTGTTGTTCTTCTGGAGCGAGCTGAATTCTTCTTTCATGGTTGTTTTCCATCTTGAATCATGTGTTGCATCTTCATATGTCTGTGGGTTAGATTCAACCATCATATAGCATTTCTTTGCAAACAAAGGGTCTTTCATACATAGGGCACTCTCAAACTGAGATCTAGTCCTCCTAGAATCACTAAGATTTCCAGCTAGTTCCCCAGCTGCATGAATGGTCTTTGCTACCCATTTTGGTCTTGTAGGACTGTTAGGATCTGCAATCAAATCATCATTATCAGACATATCAGAATTAGCAAACTCATTTATCTCTTCACTTACATTTAGTGGTTCTGGTGGTGAAGAAGACTCTCCAACTTCAACTGCTGCTAGAGGCTCTTCTTGGAACTGAACACTCCTTTCAATGAAGGCTTTGTTTGTGCTCAAATTGATCAGCTTGTACCCTTTTGAATGTTCAGAGTACCCAACAAATAGACACTCTTTTCTTTGGGGTTGCAAAGCCTTCCTCTTTTCTGTTGGAATTCTAGCCCAAGCCCTTGAGCCAAAAATCCTGAAATGGGTCACATCTGGCTTATGCCCACTCCATGCTTTGAAAGGAGTCATACAATCAAGCTTTTTATGAGGCACCCTATTCTGGATATAGGCTGCACAATTTATAGCTTCGGCCCAAAACTTTGGTGGCAAAGTCTTAGCCTCCATCATGCAGGTTGTCATCTTTTTCAGTGATCTATTCTTCCTCTCAGCAACACCATTTTGTTGTGGTGTGTAAGGGATAGAATGCTACATCTAAATACCTACATCTGCATAATATTGAATGAACTCAGACTTGACATACTCGCCACCATTGTCAGATCTGAGGACCTTGAGTTTCCTCCCATACTGGTTTTCAACCAAAGCCTTAAACACTTTGAAGAGGCCAAAAACTTCAGACTTATGCTTCAGGAAGTAAACCCAGCAGTACCTGGAAAAGTAATCTATGAATGTCAATGCATATTTGGCTTGACTCATTGACATATGATGAAATGGGCCAGCAACATCATTGTGGATCAACTCAAGAGGTGCAGAGGTTCTCTCATGACTAGCTTTCTCAAATTTATGCTCTAAGTGTTTTCCTAAGATGCAACCTTGACAGACTCCTTTGGAAAACTTAATCTTTGGTAACCCTATGACCATTTCTTTTTCACTAAGATCATAAATATACTTATAGTTAAGATGGCCAAATCTTGCTTGCCCCATTAGCATGAATCAGAAGAGCATAAGGGNTCAATATTATTTTATTATTTTAACTATTATTTTATTATTTTAACTATTATTTTATTATTTTCCTTAGGAGGCCCATTTTTGACCCCAAAATTCCTCTAATGATTGCTTAATTTACCATGGTCAAGATCAATCCTCCTTTTGCCCAAACTTTCAGTGAGAGAGTCATGTCCCAGTACTATTGGTGGACCTTTCAACATGTCAAGTGAGGTGAATGCCTCCTTGGTCGAAACCATATGTATTGAAGCTCTAGAATCAATGATGAAACTAGGCGAGCTTGATGTGCTAGCAACCAATGCATGAACTCTCTCTCTGTTTTCTGAATTTGATCCTCCTTCCCTCTTCTTTGAGATATCAGGAAGGGAGATGCCATTCTTCTCCAGGAGTTGGGTCAGCATGTCAATTTGCTTCTTCATGCAGGAGCTTTCAGGATGATTTCCCTTACTACATTGTGCACACTTTCTCATTTCTCCTTTGTTCTTCTTCTTTTGGGGGTTCTTCTTGGAACCTTGGGGATCCTCTGGAGACTTGATCTTGTCTCTATTNGCAATGAATTTACCACTTGAGATCTCTGTGATCTCAACTTCATCAGGGGAGAATATGACCTTCTTTGGAGACCCTGTGTGGGTCATCTGATACACTGACCAGAGGTTAGAGGCAAGACCTGGAACATACAA
>LPNX010072040.1:1001208-1057571 GCA_001517045.1 Pseudotsuga menziesii | reverse complement strand
TCTGTTTTACCAAAAATCTCAACAAGCTTCTCCCATACTTCATTTGGTGATGTCAATCCATCAATATGGAAAAGGAGGTCTCTGGATATGCTCAGACACATGAACCATAGGCCTCATCCCTCCTGTTGTGCCATTTAATTTTCTCTGCATCTGTATTGTGCTCTGCTTCTATTTCCATAGTCGCTCTGTAGAGGCCTTTCACTCTCAACAGTATCTCCATCTCTGCTTTCCATTCAAAGAAATTAAATGGAGTTAAGATGATCTTTTGAGATTGATTCATAGCTCAGAAATTGTCCCTTTAGGTAGCAGAATGCTCCCAGTCAATGACATCGAACCTGCAATAATAATATGGAAGGAGAGAAATCAATCTACAAAGGCTCTGATACCATGTGGAAATTGAACCCAGGTGTTAGAACAATTACACTCACAAAAATTACCAATTACACATGCAAATTACACACAAAGGTGACTGAATATGGAGGAGAACACTAATCTGTATTGAATAAGTGTACAGTAGCCAACCTTGTGAAGTCATAGGCTACCAAAATAAATAATTGCATGAGATATTCGAATGCATTGGGATGCCATTCGAATTAGTCAAAAGTAGGCTTACTAAATCTAGTCAAATCCCCCATAGGTGCATAAAGCAGTTTCCAAATCTGCCTAGGAGCTCACGAATTGGAAAAATCAATTAGGAAAGCTAATAGGTGATGTAAGGACAACTCATACATGGTTTTATTAGGTTAAAAGAGAGGAGGATTATGAGGGCAAAAAACAAGTCAACTTCACCTAGTCATACTTTCCCAATTGCCTTAAAACTCAGTAAAAGCAACAATAAAGTAGAAAAAACAGATATGCGCTAGGGAGGTTGAGGAATAAATTAGAATTGATTCCAAGAGGTTTCCTAAGTGCTGCATGCCTCATTTTTAGCAAGTTTGACCATTTAGGACATGTGGAGGACAACTTGCATAGAGTGGAATATGGAAACTAGGCAAATAAGACAAAAATGGATTGATTAATGTCTAAGGTAGCTAATCATGGGTTAATTATTCTAACACAGAAGGCAGACCTCCAACACCTCCAGCTGTATGAATAGGTATTCCTCCCAATGCTGGCATGTAGGACCAATTCGGTGCCCCCCATGGAGTAAAATTATTACCAGGATATGGAATTCCAGTCTAAGTCATTCCTATAGGGGTAGGTTGATAATTCACATTTCCTACAGGTACTTGATTTGCTGGGTAACCATACCCCCATGAGACTTGATTAACCCCAGGTTGTGCCCCTAGAGGTCGGCCTGAACTCAATGGAGGGTTAAATATATTCGTATTGGTAGGAGGAACGTAAACTGAGGATGGACCTGCAGTAGAGGTCTATTTATTATGAGTAACAACTCCATTAGTGGGTAACGTAGGTTGTGTCGGGGGTTGCCCCTTGGCGTTAGAAGGTACATACACTACTGGAACTGAAGATTGCCTCCCAACCATAGAAGACATAGGAGGACTAGAAACATACCTAACATTAGAAACTGTAGGGTCAATAGGTCTCATAGAATCTACCAGTGAAAAATATTCGGTTGGACAAGGATATGTATTGCAGGGAAGAAGAGCCGAAATAGGTTCTTTTTGAAGCATTGGGGTTGTTAAGATTGTATCTAATCTCTGCATTCTCTCTTGAAAATCATGTGCACGGTGAATAAATTATTAAATTTGTCTATACTCTTCTTCACTTGGTGAATATTGTTCAGGAGAGGGCCTATTTACATCAAATGAAGCAATGGACTGTCCCATAGAAGTTCCCCAAAATGGAGCATCAAGACCATAGTCTGGACGAACAGGACTATCAACAGGACCTTCCATTGGACCATGGAAAGAAGTGTCACCCACAAGAGGTTGTTGGACCAAGGGAGTAACATAAGAAGTGAATTGGTCTCCACTTTCTCCAACCAGATTGTCTTCCACATTGGAAGTAGTTGTAGCTACTTGGTTAGTGGCTTCCATTGGACTTTCTCCTATGACAGGAGGAAAGTCAGGTGGCAAGCCATGTGTTCTTCTGGACCATATCAAATGAAACTCAGCTAGATTGCACAATCACTAATCTAACCTAGGGTTTCAGAGCTAAGAAAAAACACGCCAAAAAACTTTCTCCTACTCAAGCTACAGGCCAACAAGCAAATTCAAATGACATGATGATCTCAAATAGTCGGTCTCTCACTAGGATTGTAAAGTGTTAGATTTTTAACATTTAAGCTATATGATCTTAGGATCTTATCTGAGAGAATAACAAGCACAACAATCAATCACAAGAGACAATGAACACAAATATTTTCCTTGGGGAAACCATAAAGGAGAAAACCCTGCAACTTCCTCAGAGATAGAATCAACACCAAAAGTAAAACCCAAAGACAGTAAGATGATCTCCCGATAGCAGTAGTCTCTCTCTCTCTCGTGCCAGCTTCTTCTCTCTCTCTGAGTTATGCGCTACAACTAAGTGTGAGTGAATGTGTGTTAAATAGAGAGGCTCCCTCTCTATTTATACTAATTCCCGACTTGACAATAACTCACTAGGGGTGACTTCTCTAGGAGAGTCTAATAACCCTAAGGCCCCACAACTGTGGGGACTTTAACCCTTGATCAATAAGGAGGGTTATCCTCTATGAATTTACATGACTTGTTTACATTATTGAATCTCCTGATCGGAACATCGGGGCATGACATGAATCAATTACATTACAGATACTTCCTGAAATAAACATCGGGGTACAATACATAAGATATACAAGTGAATACATTATGAAGTTACAAATACATCAACACTCCCTCTTAACTAGGAAGGTATTCCTTCGACATAATTTATCAGCACAATTCTTCTTCTCTGTATCATATGGATCATCATCAAGTCATCTTCATCTTCAAGTCATCTTCATTGTCAAGTCATCTTCATCAATTCTGGATAATCATTGGATTTGGATCATCATTGGCTCATCATCGAGTCTGGAGCATCATCGGATCATCATCAAGTTTGGATCATCACTTGATCTGGATCGTCAGTGGATCATCATCAAGTTTGGATCATCACTGGATCATCATCAAGTATGGATAATCACTGGGTCATCATTATCGGTGCTATCTGAATTCTACTCATCACAGGAAGTTCTATAGAGCTATCCCTTTTTCATGCTAGTTGTAGGCCTAGCCTTTATGTAGGTCTTCATTTTCTTCAGCACTTATATCTGACCATGGAATGAACCATGTCAGAAAGGCCTGCCCAACACTTACATCTAACCATGGGAGTAACACATCTAAGAACCATGTCAGAAAGGCATGCCCATCACTCACATTTGACCATGGGAGGAACACATCCAAAACCCATGTCAGAAAGGTCAACACTCACATCCGACCTCATCTTGTCAGAAAGGCTCTACGCTTACATTTGACCTCATCATGTCAGAAAGGATATGCACTTACATCTATCCTCATCATGTCAAAAAGGCTCTGCACTTACATCTGACCTCATCATGTCATAAAGGTGTTGCACTTACATCCAACCTCATCATGTCAGAAAGGCTCTGCACTTACATCTGACCTCATCATGTCAGAAAGGTGCTACACTTACATCCGATCAAGTGGGAACACATCCCTCAATCACATGTTCTGCACTGATCATGTGAGAACACATCCCATAATCACATCAGAATATCTTAGCACTGATCATGTGGTAACACAACCCACAATCACATCAGAGTATCTCCGCAGTTATATCTAACCATGTGAAGCTCACCCTTCCACCATGTCAGAAAGGCCAACATACACATCAATTCCCTTTGGAGGGAACCTCGATTTGGAGAACACCAAGTTTCTCCCTGAAGTACTCAAACTTTACTTTGGCTAATGGTTTGGTCACTACATCAGCTATCTGCTTGTCCATCGCAACATACTGGAGCTTGACTGCTCCTCTCTGCACCATATCCCTGATATAGTGATACTTGATCTCGATATGCTTTGACTTGTCATGGAACACTGGGTTCTCTTACAGCTTCACACAACTCTGGTTGTCGCAATATATACAAGTAGCATCCATATGGAGATTAAATAAATTAAATAGTAGCTTTCTCAGCCACACTGCCTCACAACTAGCCAAACAAGCTGCAACATACTCTGCTTCGGCTGTACTCAGTGCCACACAGGATTGCTTCCTACTAAACCAGGAGATCATACCTGATCTCATACTGAAGCAAGACCCTAAAGTGCTCTTTGTATCAATGGCACTTTCTTCCCAATCCGAATCCACATAACCTTCCAGGTTAATCTTCTGATTCGCCTTATACTTGAGACCATAATCAACTCTACCCTTTAGGTACCTCAGAATATGCTTTGCAACAATCAAGTGAACATGTCTCGGATCTGTCAGGAACTAGCTCAATGTGTTCATAGCAAAGAAAATATCTAGTCTCGTATTCACCAGGTACATCAAGGACCTAATCATCTAACGATACATCGTAGCATCAACTGCTTCTGATGAAGCATCACTCAATAGCTTTAGGTTCGATGCCATAGGTGTGGTCATGGATTTTCATTCCATCATCCCGAACCTATTTAGGATCTCTACTGCATACTTCCCTTGTCCCAGGGAAATTCCATCTGCATTCTGCCACACCTCCATGCCTAGAAAATAGTGCATCATACCCAAGTCCTTCATTTCGAACTCAGCAGTAAGCTTCCTCTTTGTATCAGAAATCAACCCGTCCTCACCTGTTACAAATAGATCATCTACATACAGTAGGAGTATCACTGGGTTCCCTTCTTCAACCTTGTAGTAAAGGTTGGAATCTGCTTTATTCTTGGTAAAGCCCAAACTAGATAGGAAACTGTCAATTCTGCCGTACTATGTCCTGGGTTCCTATTTCAAACCATACAGGGCTTTATTTAACTTACACACATGAGTCTCTTTGTCGTGTGTCTTAAAACCGAGTGGCTGCTCCACATATATTTCCTCTTCTACTACACCATTCAAGAAAGTTGTCTTGACATCCATCTGGTGTACTTTCCACTTCATTACTGCAGCTAAAGCAAGTACTGATATGATGGAAGTATATCTAGCTACAGGAGCAAAAGTTTCTTCATAATCTATTCCTTCTTTTTGGGAGAAACCACGAGCCACAAATCTTGCTTTATATTTCTCTATGCTACCATCTGCAACATGCTTGATCTTATAGATCCATTTGGAAGTCACAACAGACTTCCCCTCTGGTCTTGGGACAACATCCCAAACATCATTCTTCATGATCAATTGATACTCTTCGATCATAGCATCCTTCCATTATTTCTTTTTTTCCGCTTCTTCATAGTTGGAAGGTTCTTTATCAATGAAGTCACATAATAGGGCTACATAACTGGAGCAGGACTTGGTTCTTTTCCTTTTTATGTGTATCTCTTCTGGAGCCCCATATCTTTCTTCACCTTGGATAGCTTCTCATACCCAAGCATGTTTCCTCTTGTGAGGATTCTTCACATGAGGTGGATCTACAGGTTCTTGAGGTTCTTCTATTTCTTGATCTTCTTTTGGAATTGCTTCGTCCATGGTTGTGTCATGAATTCTGGTTACTTCTGTTTCTACATGTTCTTCAGCATGTCTCTTTCTAGATTCGTTGTAAGATGAGTCTTCGTAAAATGTTACATCCCTACTGATGTCAATCTTCTTGAATCGTGGGAAGTATATTCTGTAAGCCTTCGAGCTTTCAAAGTATCCCACAAATATACCCTTCCTTCCTGAAGGATATAACTTTGTCCTCTTTTCTTTTGGAATGTGTATGTACACTGGACAACCAAATATTCTGAGATGATTGACTTCTAGTTTCTTGCTGAAAAATACTTCTTCAGGTCTCTTGTTCTTGAGTACTCTATGTGGAGTACAGTTCTGTACATACACAGTTGTTCTAGCCACTTCTGCCCATATATGCATGGGAAGACCTTGATCATGAAGCATTGCCCTTGCAACTTCCATGATCGTTCTATTTTTTCTTTTTACAACCACATTTTGTTGTGGATTATATGGAGTGGTCAACTCCCTCTTAATCCATGAACCTTTGCATAATTCCTTGAATTCATTTGATGTGAATTCTCCGCCATTGTCTGATCGAAAAATCTTGATCTTTTTCTCTGTGTATTTTTCAATCAAGGCTTTGAATTCCTTGAACTTGCTGAATACTTCGTCTTTGTTCTTCATGAAGTAAATCCATGTCTTCCTAGAAAAATCATCAATGAAAGAAACATAGTATACATACCGCTTAATATTAATATGTCACAGTAATCTAGGGACTAAAAGACAGTCTTATCAAATATTAATAACAATAAGGCATGAAAATTGTGTAATAGTGCTACAAAATGAGTAGCCGCTCTATATATTCACACAAAGAATGAGTAATCCAATACAATGATCATGCTGCAAGCATGAATGACAAAGCAATTCGAATTCCCAAGGAGGTCATTCGAATTGAATGAGTGAGTCTAGTTTAACTGAATGTAAGCCACAGTCAACACTCAAGTTAACCACTGATCAAAACCCTAATTGACTCAACTAAGCCCCAACTGAAGTCAGAGTGCAATAAATGACTGAGTCTAACTGAAAGTAGCTCAGACACATGTCACTACAAGCCCCAACAATTGGTAGCACATCAATGACTCCAATGAACCCCGATGAGGTTAACTAAAGTGTAACTGAACATCAGAAGTGGTTGGAGGCACCACTGTTGACTCTAGTTCATTAAATCATCAATAAATAATCAATTTAATGAAGGAAGGTGCCTTCACTGCTCTGTTTAACTAATTGTAATCATCAGTTAGAAATATGGGGCATTAATGACACTCAGATCACCCCTGGAGTGCTCCAATTAGCCTCCCCAAATGTAGGAGAAGGCTAAGTTAGCCTCCTTAACTGAAGGTAGGCATGGGTGTACTCATGCTGATGTCATCTAGTGCTCCTCTGATGCCAATTAAGTCAATAAAACTTAGTATAGTTGTTTAACTAGGCCAAATTGAGAAAAATGAGTGTGTATGGTGGTAAATGTCTCCAACACCCCCCCTTAAGCTATACTCAGGAGGAGTAGAAAACATAAAGTGCATAAGAATGCTAGGGCCCTAGCAACAAAGGCCATAGGTGACCCTGTACAATAAAGTAAATCCTTAATAAACCAAGGAAACGGGGAAACCCTCATGGGAAAAATACCCCCCCTCAAAGTAAGTAGTAAATCAAGAATTTGTTCTTCTATGCAGCAACATCCTAAGAATGTGCATGTGAACCTCTGAATCCAAACTAAATGAATATGTCTGGAAGAATCTTCCACTTTGGAAGAAGAACAATGCACTCAACTGAATTAGAAATATAAACAACTGCACGGTGAAAACTGGACCCATGTAGAGCAGCTGAAATCATTTGAAGAGAGAGCAAAGGTTCTTGAGGATACGAACCATGTGTGGAACACTCAAGAAACGGATATGTTTTATCCTTGAACAACAAACCATGAGTGGTAAAATCATATCCAATTCTTAGGAGAAAGTGTCCATGCGGATGCATAATGTCTTCCTCTTTACTGGTTCTGTGAGGAGATGAGCATGTGACCAAAGGTAGAGAACCCCTAGGGCTGTGGAGAGTGAATGCTTGAGCTCCATAATCTGATATAGCTTCTGAAATAGCTAATGAATCACATAATAAAATATCAGCAACCTCATATGAGGAAAATAACACCAAATCCCCATCAGCGGTTTTGAAGAGAAATAGCGGTACTTGATTTTTCACACCAGAATTGGTGAGAGAAGCTACAAGCATGACTGAAAGCTTTTGGATTTTAAAATATGAACCAAATAATATCATATCAGAAATTAAATAAGATCTAAATAAGTTCACAACAGATCCAAAACTATAAAATCAAATCAAATCACCAGCAGCAGTTTTGTAGGAGACTTGTGGTACTTGTTTCTTCACACCGTTGATGAGAACAGCTACAAGCAATACTGAAAGATTATGAATTTAAAATATTAAACCAAGAAATATCAGATCATATCTAAATAATATCATATCAGATCCAACAAGGTTCATATTAGATCCAAATAAATGGTCAACCGAGACGGTGGATGCAGAACTTTCTTCTTCTTCAAAATTCTGAATTTTGGTGCATGCAATCCTGTAGGATTTTGCTGGAAGATCTAGATCATGGGGAGTGAAAGGATCACTTTGGTAATATGATATTTCTTCCAAAATATCCAAGGTATCACATATTTGAGCACCAGCAACAACATTAGAGGGAGAAAAATCAATTTTCTCTTCACTTTCGGAAGCAATTACTAGCAAATTTGGCATAGAATTCAAAGGAAAATCACTGGACAGTGTTTGCATGGAAGTGCCGCAGTATTTTTCTTAAATATCAAAGATTTGAATGTCTTCTTCTGTTTAAGACATATGAGTATATGAGATATCAGATATCTCACAAACTTCCGGAGCATTAGGAGAAGGAGTCACAGCAAGGAGACTTTCTTCAATTTTGAATTGACTATGTAGAAGATTCTGCTTCTGCTTCATCTTGAACAACTTCATTAGAGAGATTAGAGGCCGAGAATTTTGAGTAAAGAAATATTGTGGTGCTGTATGTAATCTCCAAAGTGCTATTATGATCCTCATTGTGCTTGCCAAAGTTTCTGTCCAATTTTGTCCAGAGATCCTTTGGGTATTCAGTAGAACCAATAAGGTAGCGCAAGCTAGGAGAAAGCACCAGACATATTTCTCCAAAAGCTCTATCATCGTCATTTAGCCAGTCATTCTCATTCTAACAATACTCTTTTCCAAGTCCAATAGAAACCTCATCTCTTTAGAGATGTAATCATCATCAACTTCTATTCTGAATAGCTTGTGAATGGGGTGAGAAGAGGGACTGAGGAGTCCATTTGAAGTTGTACCTGTTAAAACCTGCAAATCACAACAAAAGGGCACCGTAAGGTTGGAAATCTTGCACATTTTAGGCTTTCATCACACCTAGCATAATTGATCAAGCAAGCTTGATCAACAATTTCCTTACTTGGGGTATTAAGTGGTAAGCCTTGGCTTCTGGTGTAGTGCTGGATTTTTGAGCTATTGCTCAATTTTTTTTATGCAAGATCTATCAAAAACCTTGTTTTTGAGAGATATGAGCTTCGTCCCATCGTGAGCTCTGATACCATATTAATCTGTCACAGTAATCTAGGGACTAAAACACAGTCTCATCAAAGATTAATAACAATAAGGCATGAAAATGGTGTAATAGTGCTACAAAATGAGTAGCCGCTTTGTATATTCACATAAAGAATGAGTAATCCAATACAATGATCATGCTGCAAGCATGAATGACAAAGCAATTTGAATTCCCAAGGACTTCATTTGAATTGAATGAGTGAGTCTAGCTTAACTGAATGTAAGCCACAGTCAACACTCAAGTTAACCACTGATCAAAACCATAATTGACTCAACTGATCCCTAACTGAAGTTAGAGTGCAATAAATGACTGAGTCTAACTGAAAGTAGCTTAGACACATGTCACTACAAGCCAACCAACAAGTGGTAGCGCATCAATGACTCCAATGAACCCCGATGAGGTTAACTGAAGTGTAACTGAACATCAAAAGTGGTTGGAGGCACCCCTGTTGACTCCAGTTCATTAAATAATCAATAAATAATCAATTTAATGAAGGAAGGCACCTTCACTACTCTATTTAACTGATTTTAACCATCATTTAGCAATATGGGGCATTAATGACACTCAGATCACCCCCTGAGTGCTACAGTTAGCCTCCCCAAATGTAGGAGAAGGCTAAGTTAGCCTCCTTGACTGAAGGTAGGCGTGGGTGTGCTCATGCTGATGTCATCTAGTGCTCCTCTAATGTCAATTAAGTCAATAAAACTTAGGATAGTGGTTTAACTAGGCCAAATTGACCAAAATGAGTGTGTATGGTGGTAAATGTCTCCAACACTTAATGAACTAGATGACATCGGACCACATACATCGGAGTGAATGATTTCCAAGATTCCTTTAGGCTTGCTCACTACTTGGAAATGCCTTCTTTGTGTTCTTTCCTTTTGCACATCCCTTGCATACTCCTTCATGTTTTGCTTGTATTTCTGGAAGACCTTCAATAGATTTTCTTGCAAGTGGTAGTGCCCTATAGTGCACATGTGCAAGCCTTCTATGCCAAAGTTCATTTGGTTCTACTAAGTCACGAACCAAAGCTTGTTCTGGTTGGCCCTTTAATCTGTATAGTCCTCCATCTTGTTCTCCAATTACTACTGCATCGTCAATAGTCTTTCCTTTTGGCCACATGATGACTTGGCCATCTATAAATGCAATTCTTATACCTTTTGCATCTAATGCGGAGATGGAGAGAAGGTTCTTCTTTAGTCCTAGTACAAATAAGACATCCTTCATTTTCATATACTTTCCAGAGTCTAATTTGTAGGAGGATTCTCCACTACCTTTTATTGGATATTGGTAGTCATCCCCAAGTTTCACCTTGTGGGGTGATTCATGTTCTGATAGTTTCACAAATGATTCTTTGAATCTCGTCATGTGTTTGGAAGCCCCAATGTCTATAAAACAATCATTGCTTCAATTTGTGATGTTTAGCGTGAGAGAGGAAATCAAAACATATTCTTCATCACTTGAAGAATCATCACTTTCTTGTTTGATTCTCTTCTTGGAAGGATCATCATCTTCTGCAGCATGAGCATGATGTCTTCTCTTGTTTTGCTTCCTCTTATGAGATCTATCTTTGTTTCTAGGACAATCTCTTGCAAGGTGTCCTCTTTCATCACATGTAAGGCAAATGTACTTAGACAAATATTTGTTAGACTTTCTAGTGTTTTTATTCTGGCGAGAGTGCTTACCTTTGTGATGGTCTATTCTGTTTTTCTTGGATTGTATTTTGAGATATTGATCTTCACTTACCATATTTTCTTCTCAAGCTTATATTCGAGCTTATTCTTGTCATCATTCCTCCCATAGTCTGATAAAATTGACTAGTTTCTTTCTGGCACAGATCCCTTGAATGAAAGAGTCCCATGCCCTAGGGAGACCATTCAAGGTGGTCATCACAACTTCTGCATTCTCTACTTCTTCATCTACCGCTTCCAGATGTTCCTTGATCTAAGAGACCCTTGTCAAGTAAGACTGGATGGTATCTGCATTCTGGATCTTTACATTCTTCAATTGGTTTCTCAAAGTCATCTTTCAGTTTATGTTCTTTCCTTCAAATAACTTGGTTAGGGCATCAAACATCTCTTTAGGTGTCTTTAGAGAGGACACATGTGGTATGAGGTGATCCTTGATTGAATCAACAGTAATCCTCTTAGCCATGACCAATTTATTCTTGTGTAAGGCCTTAGCCTCATCTCCCTCTGGAACTGGAACCTATTCATTGATGTAGGAGTCTAAGTCATTTTCTTCCAGGACCAGGGAGATCTTATACTTCCAAGCTCGAAAGTTATCAGCTCCCTCAAGATTTTCATCAAGCTTGGTATCATGAGACATCTTAACAGAGAACCTCAAATGGAAATGCAAAATATTTAGATCTTACCAGGTTAAGATGTTAGAACTGGATCTGGAGCTGAATTTCTGCAAAGCTGGTTTTCTGGTTTAGGAGCAGATTAGGGTTTTACTTTCCCTGAGTTCTACCTAACCAATTTTTTTTATCTTGATCTCTAAACTTTGATTTTGGGGAGGATATCAATCTAGGCCTAGGCTCACTCAAAAATTCCACTTATGTGGAAAGCCCTAATTTCTGGCAGTAGTGTCGGGTCAAAAACTGAAAAAATGCTCAGAATCAAATTCTGCTTCGACATAAAGATGTGCCCTAGAGAGGAGAGTCAACCCAACCTCCTTTTGCTGAAAATCTGTGGAGAGAGATTCAAAAAGTAGGAAGCCCTAGCTTCAGCAGCTGCACAATGTCTTCTTCTTAGGTTAGCTCTGATACCATGTTAGATTTTTTACATTTAAGCTATATGAGCTTAGGATCTTATCTGAGAGAACAACAAGCATAACAATCAATCACAAGAGACAATGAACACAAATATTTTCCTTGGGGAAACCATAAGGGAGAAAACCCCACAACTTCCTCAAAGATAGAATCAACACCAAAAGTAAAACCCAGACAATAAGATGATATCCTGACAGCAGTAGCCTCTCTCTCTCTTGTCCCAACTTCTTCTCTCTCTCTTAGTTATGTGCTATAACTGAGTGTGAGTGAATGTGTGTTAAATAGAGAGGCTCCATCTCTATTTATACTAATTCCCAACTTGACAATAACTCACTACGACTGACTTCTCTAGGAGAGTTTAATAACCCTAGGGCCCCATAACTGCGGGGACTTTAACCCTTGATCAATAAGGAGGGTTATCTATTGAAATATTGTAACTTCAAAGAATATTCTATATGTATTTTTTTTTTTGTATTCCCCGATGGTCCTACCGGGAGAACCACTTGTATTACATTGTACCCCGATGCTCCTAATCGGAAGAACTAATAAGAGTCATGAGGTAGTCCCCTCTAATTGTAAAGGTGGGTCATCAGCACCCCAGTGTGGTTACTTGAGCCTACATGTGTAACTCAAGCCTACATGATTTAACTCGAGCCTACATGTCAAATGAGTTAACTTAAGTGAACGGATGAATATAAATAGAGGTGTAGTGCTCCTCATTTGATACACACACTCTCACTTGTATAGCGCATTAGTGGAGAAGAGAAGTAGCTGGAGAAGGAGGAGGATCAAGCTTTGATCTCCTTGTTGGTTTTATCTTTTATCTTTTTGGGGAATTTATATTGAGGAAGCTTTTGCTGGGTTTTTCCCTTTAGGGTTTTCCTAGGATAAATCTTTGTGTTCCTTTTGTATGGTTTTGCTTGTCTATCTTTCAGTGATCCTATTTATATGCTTTTGTTATGAAAATGAAATGAAATACTAATGTCTTAGCTAAGCATATGGAAATTCAACATGGTATCAAAGCTAACCTGAGAAGAAGACATTGTGCAGCTACAGAAGCTAGGGCTTCTTATTTTTTGGGTCTCTCTCCACAATCCATCAGCAAAAGTATGCTAGGATGACTCTCCATTAAAGGGCGCATCTTTCTGTCGAAGCGGAATTCAATTCCGAGCATTTTCAGTTTTTGATGTGGAAATTAGGGCTTTCTACAGAAGAGGAATTTTTGAGTGAGGCCATCATAGGATTTTTCTCCTCATCAAAACTGAAGTTTAGAGACCTATATCAAGAAATTTGGTTGGGTGAAACTCTGGGAAAGTCAAACCCTAGTTTGACCCCGAGCTAGAAAAACCCTAAATACTAAAACTGCTACATTTTGGGACATTCGCTATATTCCGAGATTGGCAAAGGACCAGGAGCTAAAAATTGCAGGGGCTGAAGATAAAATCCTGATGAACACATTTTCCAAAATTCATCCTCATATTTGCTGTATTCCAGGAGATATGTTCTCTCCAAGTTAGGGTTCCAGCCTCTTCCAGAATTCATCCCTAAACAGGACACCTGGGGAGAATTGCAATATCTTTGGCTACAGAGGTCCAAATGGAATTCTTGAAGATTTTGCAGAAAGGGAATGGAATTTAATTTCGGTGGTCCAAATTTCACACTCAGAAGTTGAACCAATGACACGTGGCATGCTGTACAACTTCGCTGTTCTGAACAGTCCTGTAACAGGTCACCTTGGGAAAAGGATCATAAATCCCAAATGGTGAAACCAATTATGATTAAACCTATGGTTTTGGATCAGGGACATGTGAGGTTACCTCAATACAAAATTTTAGACATGGAGAAGCATAAATCTCAGAGATATCACAGAAACAGTAACAGGAATTTCTGCTGAAGAAATTGAAAAATTAGGGCTTCCTGTTTTGGGAGCTTCCTTCCACTGTTTTCAGAAATGGAGTACATTGGACAGCTCCATTTGAAGATATCTATCTGTCTATCTTATTAGATTTGAAAGATTCCAAGTTTTTGAAATTAGGGTTTCTGTGACAAACCCTAGATCAGCCAGCTCCGAAACCAGGACGGACACCTCAAATCGGTAACATCTAATCCTTTGCTATGTTCATTTGAGGTTCTCATTTCAAAGTCATTTATGACATCATCGTGATGATAAGCTTGGTGAAGTTGACAACTTCCAATCCTTTATCAAGAAGAACTTGGTCAAAGCCCAGAAGATCATGGATGATTCAGTCACGAATCAACTTGTACTACAAGTGTCTTCCCTAAAGACATCGATAAGGTTTGATTCCTTGACCAAGCTATTTGAAGGGAAGAACATAGATCAGAATATGACCTTAAGAAATCAGCTGAAGAATGTGAATATCCAGAATGCAGATACCATGCAGTCATAAGGATCTCTCAAATCAAAGAACAACTTCAAGCGAGGAAAGAAGAAGTGAAGAATGCAGAAGTGGTGATGGCCACCTTAAATGGATTACCAGGATCATGGAATTCATTCATTCAAGAAATGTGTTCCAGAAGGAAGTGGTTACTTTCAGCAGACTTTGGGAAGAAGAAGGAGCTCGTCTCTGAAGATCAAGCTCTCATCTTCCAAAGAAGATCCCTCAATCAATGAGGAATATGAAGATCTCAACTCTTGAAGAGCTGCTTATCCACCTCAGCATTTGGATAAGAAACGATGCTATCATGAATGAAGAAGATGATGAAGCTGAAGACTCAAGAAGGAGTATACCCATGAAACAAATAAAAGATAAGTATTCAATTGTCATTTCATGATATTGTTTTGTTATACATTTGATTATATTCAGTTGATGTGTTATGCAAGATAGATTGTTTGCATTAATGACTGTATACTACTGATATGCATGTGATGGGTAAGTAGCTCATGATGCTATACAACTCTCCATTGCTACTTATCAAACCTCTTTGCTGACATATTGGATTAGTGCACAATCTCAATAATGTCATGGTGGAGATCGAAGGCATCTAGAAAGTTTATGTGAGATATGGATGAATGTTGTATTGACTAAACAATTGCATGATGCATAAGAATTTGTCGTTATGCATATGTTTTATGAAATAGTTCTAACCATGCAACTGGTGCATTTGAATTGTAGGAAAGGTCATGTACAACCTCCTACAAGAAAAGAAGGATGAGACTTGTTCCGAAGAACAAGTGATGACAATTCAAGATTCACTTCAATAAACATGAATATGAAGCTCCTAGGGTCAGAGACACCATGACGGAAGAAAGAGCTTTAGAGAGTGATAGATCCACCTTGAAGGATGAAGACCACCATGGGTACAAGAGATAACTCAAGATGAAGAAAAGAATGCTATGAAAGAAGCTATGATCAAAGAATAACAGTTGATCATGGGGAATAATGTATACGATATGATGGAACAAGTGTACAAAGCAAGGTTCGTGATTCTCCCTAGAAAGAATAGACTATGACATGACATACTCTATTGACCAGTATATATCAAGCATAGAACCACCTATATAGAATGAAGAGGGAAGATGATACTCCACTTCAGGGGCAGTGACTACAGAAAATTATATCTGAATTCAACATGGTACGACATGATAGATATCTTTGTGATGGATTGAGACTTTACCAAGAGTAAAAAGGGTTCCAACCTTCAATGTTGAATGCAGAAGACTAGGATATGTTGATGACTTGAGAAGGAAAACTCATAGAAGATGTTATGATACTAGAATGATGTTTGGGATATAGTACTGAAACCAGAAAGCAATAATGTGGTATCTTCAAAATGGATTTGCAAGATAAGATATGTTGCTGATAGAAGTACGGTAAGAGTTGTCGCTAGAGGTTTCTATCAGAAAGAGGGAATTAATTCTGAAGAGACACTTACTCTAGGAAGCAAGGTATGCTTCCTTCAATACTATCATGGTAATTTCTTCCATGACGAAGTAAAGACAAGCCTTCCTTAATGGTATGATTGAGGAAGGGTTTTACATTGAATAGTCACGAGGATTTGAAGTTGAAGACAGATGGAATCAAGTATGCAAGTTGAAGAAGGCCCTCTATGGCCTGAAGCAAGCTCCCAGAGCTTGGTTTGGAAGAATAGATAGTTTGGGCCTTGCCAAGAGTAAAGTTGATCCTAACCTTTCCTACAAGGTTGTAGAAAATGTACCTATCGTTCTATTACTACATGTGGATGACTTATTCTTGATAGGGAATGAGAAACAGATCATGGAAAGCAAGAAGAAACTAGCAGAATAATTTGAGATGAAAGACCTTGGGTTAATGCATTATTTCCTAGGTCTGGAAGTATGGAAAAGTTCAGAAGGAATCTTTCTCAAACAGGGAAAGTATGTGGTAGAGATATTGAAGAGATTCAATATGTTGAAATGCAAAGTCATGGCCACACCCATGGACTCCAACCTGAAGCTGTTAGTTGATGACTCATTAGAGTTAGTGTATGTGACTCACTACAAACAGATCATTGGGTCATTGATGTACATAACAAATACTATACCAGACATTTGTTTTTCTTTGAACACCTTAAGTCAATATCTTGTTCAACCAAGACGGGTTCACCTAGTAGCTGCAAAACATGTGATGAGATATCTGAAAGGGACTATAGACTTTGGTCTATACTATGATGGTAGCCATGAGTATAGATTGTATGGCTACATAGATGCAGATTGGGCTAGAAGTATCTCAGACAGGAAAAGCACATCAGGTATATGCTTTTGTTTGAGGTCTGCTATGAGTTCATGGTTTAGCAGGAAACAGTCCAGTGTTTCTCTTAGCACGGTTGAAGCATAATACATAGCAGATTGCCCTACTAAGTTGTGAATCCATATGGCTTCAGAAGCTAATATCAGGTCTCTTTGACCTGAAGATGGACACTACAATGATTCTCTATGATAACCATAGTTGTGATGACAAAGAACCCTGTGTTTCGACGTAACACGTAGAAATCCGGTATTTCTACATACAAGATAAGATGCAGATGATGATACTGTAGATATAGATAATGGTGATTGCGTATTTCTATACTAAATATAGAGATGATGATGATTTCAGTATTTCTATACTGAAGATATAGATGATGATGCTGTTAGTATTCACATACTGGAGATACAGATGGTGATAAATCAGTATTCAGATATTGAAGATGTAGATGATGATGGTTTGGATGATGATGTACTGACGAAGGCTCTGCCTCGAATAGAGTTCGAACACTTTCGAGACAAGCTTGGTATTGTTCAAAAAGACCTTCCTCAAAAGGGGGAGTAGTGATGTTGCAGTGGGATTGTATCATCCCTGTGCATTTTCCCTAAAGTGATCCAGAGACCTCGGTCCTCGAGAATGAAGAGGGATTGTATCATCCTGGGACATCTGTTCACAATAGATCCAGTGACCTCGGTCCTCAAGAACATGGAGGGATTGTATCATCCCTGGGCACTTGCCCTAAAGTGATCTGGAGACCTCGGTCTTTGAGAATGAAGCAGGATTGTATCATCCCTGGACACTTGTCCTAAAGTGATTCAGAGACTTCGGTTTTCGAGAATGTGGCAGGATTGCATCATCCTTGGACGTAAGTCCTAAAATGATAGGGAGTGATTATCCTGCAATTGTATCCAGTGACTTCGGTCGTCGCGAATGTGGTAGGATTGCATCATCCTTGGACTCAAGTCCTAAAGTGATAGGGAGTGATTATCCCGTAATTGTATCCGGTGACTTTGGTTGTCGAGAATGTGGTAGGATTGCATCATCCTTGGACTCAAGTCCTATAGTGATAGGGAGTGATTATCCCGTAATTGTATCCGGTGACTTCGGTCGTCGAGAATGTGGTAGGATTGCATCATCCTTGGACTCAAGTCCTAAAGTGATAGGGAGTGATTATCCCGTAATTGTATCTGGTGATTTCGGTCATCGAGAATGTGGTAGGATTGCATCATCCTTGGACTTAGTCCTAAATTGATAGGGACTGATTCTCCCGTAATCAATCTAGTAACTTAGGTTGTCGAGAATGTGGTGGGATTGCATCATCCCTGGACTTTAAGTCCAAAAATGATCCAAAGACTTTTTGTCTTTGAGTTGTGGATTGCAGGTTGTTGCTGATGATGACGATGCCGTACTAATAGAAAGATCAGAGTATGATGATGATGACGTACTGATCGAAAGATCAGAGTATGATGACATACTGATCGAAAGATCAGAGTATGATGATGACGCACTATGATTATGATGTTTCTTATTGAAATATTAGAGTATGATGATGATGTTTTTGATCGAAAGATCAGAATATGATGATGATGATGTTGCTGCTGATCGAAAGGGCAAAATGTTAATGATGATATTGTTGATCAGGAGATCAAAGTACTGAAGATGTTGCTACTGATCGAAAGGTCAAGGTGCTGAAGATGTTGTTGCTGATCGAAAATTCAAAATGCTGAAGATGTTGCTGATAAAAAGGACAAAATGCTGAAGATGTTGTTGCTGATCGAAAAATCAAAGTGCTGAAGATGTTGCTGATCAAAAGGTCAAAATGCTAAAGATGTTGTTGTTGATCGAACAGTCAAAGTGCTGAAGATGTTGCTGATCGAAAGGTCCAAGTGCTGAAGATGTTGTTGCTGATCGAACAGTCAAATGCTGAAGATGTTGCTGATCGAAAGGTCCAAGTGTTGAAGATGTCATTGCTAATTGAAAGATCAAAATGCTGAAGATGTTGCTGATGATGAATACTGAGGATTGAAGATGAAGACTACATGATGCTGAAAAGCTTCCAATGATTTATAGATGTGTTACCATGCTGATGTTGATGATATCCCCTATCTCTACTCTTGTTGTTGATGATGTTGTTGTAGAATACCCTTCTCGTTAAGGGGGAGTGTTGAAATATTGTAACTTCGAAGAATATTCTATATGTATCTTTTTTTTGTGGTCCCCGATGGTCCTATCGGGAGAACCACTTGTATTACATTGTACCCCGATGCTCCTAATCGAAAGAACTAATAAGAGTCATGAGGTAGTCCCCTCTAATTGTAAAGGTGGGTCATCAGCACCCCAGTGTGGTTACTTGAGCCTACATGTGTAACTCAAGCCTACATGATTTAACTCGAGCCTACATGTCAAATGAGTTAACTTAAGTGAACGGATGAATATAAATAGAGGTGTAGCACTCCTCATTTGATACACACACTCTCACTTGTATAGCGCATTAGTGGAGAAGAGAAGTAGCTGGAGAAGGAGGAGGATCAGGCTTTGATCTCCTTGCTGGTTTTATCTTTTATCTTTTTGGGGCACCTATATTGAGGAAGATTTTGCTGGGTTTTTCCCTTTAGGGTTTTCCCAGGATAAATCTTTGTGTTCCTTTTGTATGGTTGTGCTTATCTATCTTTCAGTGATCCTGTTTATATGCTTTGTTATGAAAATGAAATGAAATACTAATGTCTTAGCTAAGCATATGGAAATTCAACATTATCCTCTATGACTTTACATGACTTGTTTACATTATTGAATCTCCCGATCGAAACATCGGGGCATGACATGACTGAATTACATTACAGATACTTCCTGGAATAAACATCGGGGTACAATACATAAGATATACAAGTGAATACATTCTGAAGTTACAAATACATCAACATCAAGTAGGTGCAACTCACCATATACCACAAGGGTATGTGCATAGTAATCTCCCCGAATGTTGTTTTTGGTGTATTTCTCCACACAAGATGGACAAAGGGGTTTTCTCAGATGGATAAGGTATCCTAGTGGGGTCTCCCGATATACTCAAGGTACATGGGAGCTCAAATCAGTAGTAGTGTTGTCTAATGCACAACTGTTCACAATGGGTGTTTCGATATACAATCGAGTACATGAAGTACCTTTCTATATACCTCAAGCGTACGCGAAAGGCCGTTCGATATACCGACGGTATGTGGAAGAACCACACAAGTCCCGGGTTGTAGTGCGGACAAATAACGACAGCTCCTATGTTTAATGACGCCCGAACATGTCTCTAACCTATCACTCAAATTTCTATACAATTTTTAGGCCTAAAGCTATCATTAATTTTAAAGTGGACGGTTAGGTGAATGCATGAGGTTTTGACAGAAAAGTAAAACCATGCAAGTATGAAATGCAAGTTCATTAACTTTACCATTTAGAGTATGCCTAATTATGCGAAGGGGGAGAGGCGTGAGGAAGATCGTGGAGGATCAATTGTTCCTCTCGGGTGACTCTACTCAATCGGAAGGGGTTGTTTCCCGTTTCGCTTGGCAATTCCTCTTAGCGGCCAGCTACTTTGGGGTTCTTGTGGTACTCCTCACAATGAGTTTCTGGGCAAAGCCCAAGTACTTCCCACAGTTGAAGTAGTTAGGGACTTATGTCCTCAAAGAATGCAGAATTGATTGAACTTAGTGTAAATTTGGTTAATTTTAAGGCTTACTCAGCATCATTAACTAAGTTGGGTTAATTATTTGGTATGGTGTGTTGGTTTGCTTGTTTGTTCTGGTATTTGGTTTGCAATATGGTTTATGAATTCATGGTAGAGTTCACATCATGGTTTTGTATGCAAACATAAACATAAATTTGTAAGCAAATATGGTGATTAACCCTGAATTGTTGTCCTGACTAAATGTCTACCTCTCAGTGATATTCTTCTTCAACCAATAGAAGGTGCTGGGCTCTCAACACAATGGGACTAAGCCCATATGTAGATCCTCAGGTCACCTCCCAAGTGCTAGGTTGGTCATCAGGGAGGACGCTTAGTGCCGTGAGAAGCCCTCCTTCTCTACCCCCTGTACCTTCTAAGTCACCTCATTTTAGTGGTTTGGGAACAATACCATGGAGTGCCTAGATCTATACGAGCTTACCCTTCATCGTATCCCAGAATACCCCAGAGGGTGATGACTGGGTAGAGGAGGAAGGGGGTAGCAAGATAGTTAATTTTATGTTTCTTTTAGTTAGACTAGTTGATTTTATTAAGCCTTAGTGATTGTTTTAACATATACACATTTGTTCATTGATTTATTTGCAGAAAATGAAATATGGAATTAAAAGAGACCTACAATGGTGGACAAAGGTGGCCGGGCCGCACTGACAGTCCTTTGAAAATATAAATTACTGTTCATTAAACTCAAAAACAACTTTTGTGTGACAGGCCGCACATTTATGACCAAATCCCGCGAGGGGGCCGCGAGATTTTTCCATAAATGAGTGAGGGGGTCACACAAAATGCCAAAACAGCCGCAACTTGAGCTCCTGGGCTGAAGTCGTGCCTGTCTGAGGATTAAGTGCGCACTGGGCACGCCTGTCTGGGGATTAAGTGTGGCTTGTCTCACCTTTTCCCCTGATAAGAGTGACCTGCTCTGGAAAGGGGTGTTTTGGTGAGGCAAGGTCAGATCTGGCCGACAGTAACTAGTACTGGGGTCAATCTGACTCAGCTCAGCCTAGCAAAGGCTTCGACACTGACAGAAATAGGAAATAAAACAGATTTAAATAGATCTAAACTAACATTTCTTAAAACTAGGGTAAAAACTGACAAACTTAAAAACTTGAAATTTTTTTCCCAAGGATCCTGTGGGATCGACCCAGGGGATTCACCAAAGTTGTAGTGAGAATTTCTCCTCACTACAGGTGTAAGAATGGCTCCCTTGTGCCTATAGGGCACAAGGGTAGGTTCCTACCCTTTGAAAACAGTAAAAACAGAATGGAAATATTGTTTAAATAGAGATGCAAATTGAAACTAAGCTAATCTAAGCAAGACTAAGTAAATGGCAGCTACTGTAAACTAAATCTAAGAGCAAATAACAGAAAGAAAAATTAAGATGTAGCCCTTGTGAACCCCTCTGCACACAGTGGGTTAGGGTTCCGCCTCCAAAACCTGCAAAACAAACCTAAGCTACTAAACCTACAAACAATGTCAATGAAAACCTGTAAATAGAAATGGGGGTTAGCAAATAAAAATAAATAAAACAAGCACAAACAGAGATTATACCTCACTTAGGTGGAAATGGGCCACCATGCCCTAGCTCATGGGAGCACCTCTCTCTTGGTTGGGAAGCAATGGCTTGGAGAAATGGAGATGGAGGAGAGGGAGAGTGGGTGGTTTGAGAGCAAGAGGTCTTAGAGCATCCACGGGCAGCATAACAATAGGCAAGTGAGGAGTGTTTTGAGAGTGACCCCTCACCCTCCTTATATAGTTTTTCCAAGGGGTTTTAGGGTTTTAAGCCCTTGGTTAAGGATTTATCCCCTTCTGCCCTAACTTTAGCCCCTTTCATGATTTTAGCCCCTTTTTGGGGGCTTTAGCTCCTGAAGGGCTATTTTGGGCTCTTTTTTGGGGTTTTTAGCCCTTTTCTTCATCCTTGGGCTCTTTTGGAGGTGTGGGGGTCAAATGGAAGGTATTATGGAGTGAAATGAGTGTTGTGAAGTGGTGTCCTTGGGTGGTGTAGGCCATTGAGAGCTGTGTGGGGGAGTTTTGGGTTAACAACAACAACGTCTCTTTGTGGAATTTTTTTTATTTAACAAGGATAACAACTTCCACAATGAAAAGACTTAAAAACCAAAATATATAGTTTTCCATTGACAATTTCCTTGGGTAAAACCTCTAGGCAGTTCTTCACATTCCAGGCATGGAGCCCAGGGTAAATGTTGCCGACAAACATGTATGCCTGACCCCAAGGACCTCGTGAATTTGATCTTATGATGTCCCTCTGACTTTGGTATGGAAAGTAAAACCACTTGAATTATCCCTAGGGTTTCTTGCACGGGCATTGGCTAGAATGTTTGTAATCCTTTGGTTGCACTTGCATCCAATAGATATTGTGAAGACAATAATTCAATTTCCTACTATTGTGCATAGGTTTCTCTTTCATAATTTCGAGTCCATTATGTGAGAGAGAGGTATGCTTCTTTTAAAGTCAAAACAATTCCTTGTAAACATTTCATTTGAATGATTACCAGGACTGATGTGTTGTCTAGTGCTTTTTTTTTTAAATTTCAAATGCGGTTGCTTGGATTCTAGGTATAAGAGTCTTGTATAGAGGTATAGGAAGTAACCTTGCATCATCTGCACCTATATCAAGAATTTATAACTTTACGTATGAGTTTGAAAGCAACCTTGCTGCCACACTTAGAAAAGGTAAAGACTTCTTCTACGCCACATCTTATTATTCGTTTTATATTATAAATTGCTTTATTCCTTCTCCAAGCAGAGAAACATGTTTTCACTTGTAGTGTGGATGTCTACTCATAAAGAGACACCTAGAACAATCCATATGACTGATATTAGGTGAAATTATTCCCAAAAGCATAATTTTACTGATGTTTATCCTTCATGTATCCCAAAATTCATTTTAGGTTAATTGTCATGACTATTTACAACTAATTTATCCTTAAAACATGCATGTGAATGAATATTGAGGCTGTTTACACGCCCAGACTTGTGAAAAAGTTCCCAAAACCTCTGCAACAAGATGGCTTTCTGTTGTAACTATGCACAGAATGCTGGTTCAATATACAAAACTGGCCCAGAATTCGTCTTTCATGCAAAGGTCTGAATTTTCTTCCTTTCCTCATTGTTATGCTTCCCAGAATACACAAAAAACACCTTTGAATGTCATGGCCTGAAAATGGCCTCGAATTCCCCCCTAGATACCCATTCAAATATATTTTATTTTGATCTGTATTTGGTTTTCATTTTTTAAATCCTTAGACAGGGGTTTGGAGAATTTTTGTGTTGTATGGAATATAAAGAAAGCATAAAAATTGGGACAACAAAAGGAAATACAACACAAATTGATCCATAAACCAATGAAGACTATGAAGCAAAATTTAGAAAACAGAAACCTAGGGATAAATAACTAGAAACCTAGAATAATAGGTGGTGTCTCGAGCACAGAAAAATAAAAATTATTGGCATAATTGGGAATAAATTTTTTTACAACATAGACCTCCACAGTGCTAGGGTCAACCATAGGGTTGGGGATTTGGGACGGTTCCAAGGACTTAGAATAGGTTAGCTTCTTTGAGTCACTATCCTCTTTGATGTTGTTATGTGATACCCTTGAGAATTTCCAATCTTTAGTACTTCATCCCTACATCCAAAAATTGGTTTCAGGAAAAATTCCTCCACCTCCTTTGAGTAATCCACAAATTCCTCTTCCTCCATCCTAGCCTCCCAAGATTATCACCTCATAAACCATATTTATAACCAAAATATGTATAAAAATATAAAATCAGGAGATCATTATATTGACTATATATTATTTTCAATATCAGGAAACAAGAAGAAATTTTATGTGCAACTAAATGCTAAAAGAGGCTTTCAAATGCCAATATAGTTGGAAAGAATGCATTGAATCATGTCACACATTGGTTAATTTTAAAAGATAATGTTGCAACGCAAAGTTGTGATGATGCCCTAGTTGGTGATTGGTTGATGTATTTTCATGATGTATTGGTGTATTGATCTTGATATGCTCTATTTTTGGTAATATTGGAATGATTAAGTATCTTTCCTTAGAATTCATCTAACACTTGGTGCTTTCATGGAATGGGAACCAATCAACTTACGGTTTCCCTAAGTTTTAAAGAGTTAATAATTGCTCCTTGATGAAGTTTCGTATGCAATGTTTGAAAGTATGGTTATTTATGTGGTTATGTGAGTTTGATGCCTCCGAGCTAGAACACTAGTAGATGATGGTCAAATTCACCCATATGTCATTTGCTCATGACACATTTATCATCTTCTCATTGAGTTCCCTAGCATTTTTGGTTTGAATTGGCATCTTGATGACATGGATTATCATTTTTTTATCATTTTTTATGAAGCAATAGGATTAAAACAAGTTAGCACCAACACCAACAAGTCCATTCTTGATATTTCACCAAGCTTGCATCAGGCAAACTCTCCAAGCAAAGTGCTCCAAGACTCCTCTAGGGTTTGTTTGCCACAAACCCTAGATCCTTCTCACAGGGTCTCAAACCCTATCACTTCAAGTATCCTCTAGGGTTTATCTTTCACAAACGCCAACCCTTCAAGTATCCTCTAGGTTTTGTCTTTCACAAACCCTAGCACCTTCCTTCCTTGCATAAAGACAAGTATAAAGATTCAAGACAAGTTTTTCTTCAATATGCAATACATCCAATCAACCCTCACTTTATTATACATGATTAATACAACTAAAGACTCTCTCCTCCCTTCATATATAATAGGTGAGGGAGGCCAACAATAGTAAAGTGGACTAAATCCACAAGCAACCTAATCTATTGTCAAGATATGGTCTCCTCTTGAAGTGCTCTTTGTCCAAGGTGTACACATGTTGAGACAAGGCTCCTCAGTGGTTGTGTTCTCCAAGCATGGGCTGCATTTACATAATACTTTTGTAGAGACCACCCATATAGGGATTTCAAAACCATGGACTGGTGTGACCTTTCCTTTCCATATTATGAATTGGATAGGAATTATTCAAGTACAACGAAGTTTTGTCGCTGATTTTCCCAGCCATCTTCACCATCTCAAATTTTGGAAATTTCATCTAGTTTTGCACACATATATTTGTTTTTGCATTTTGGAAATGTTGTTGAACAACAATATAAACAAATCAATCATTTCCAACAATGTAACTTGATGCAGTTTCATTTTGATGTCATTGCAAAATAATTCCAGCCAAGAAACCCTATATTTTTAGATGCATGTGTGGGTAAAGGCTCAGCTCTTGAGTAATTTTTTAGGATGTAAATGAGATAGTACAACAAATTTTTGTCGCTGATTTTCCCAACCATCTTCACCATCTCAAATTTTGGAAATTTCATCTAGTTTTGCACACAGAGATTTGTTTTTGCATTATGGAAATGTTGTTGAACCACAAGATAAACAAATTAGTAATTTCCAATAATGTAACTTGAGGCAGTTTCATTTTGCTGTAATTGCAAAATAATTCCAACCAAGAAACCCTATATTTTTAGATGCATGTGTGGGTAAAGGATGAACTCTTGAGCCATTTTTTAGGCTGGAAATGAGATAGTACATCAAAGTTTTGTAGCTGATTTTCCCAGCCATCTTCACCATCTCAAATTTTGGAAATTTCATAGAGTTTTGCACACAGATATTTGTTTTTTCATTATGGAAATGTTGTTGAACAACAAGGTAAGCAAATAAGTCATTTCCAGCAATGTAACTTGAGGCAAAAATCCATTTCCTTGTTTAAAAATTTTTCTTCGTGTTAAGCTGAGAATATTGTGATGATGGAGGAGCCTACATCTCTCTCTTGAAGATATTGTTGATATTTTTGCATGTTGGCAGCCTCATGTTGATTATGTTTAAACTTTATACAAGCCCTATCCAATATTCGATGGAAGAGGCTTGTGGGAAGACTTGCCATGCATGTTAAATGTCTGATGATATTGTAGATGCTCATGATCTCGTGATGAAGATTGCAACATGTTTGCTTATGATGATTATTTGCAATTTACATTGATGGTTTATAAGCACACATCAAGGAGAGCACCTATGATGACGATGATTTCTCTAAATTATGTCCTGGTTGCACATAATAAAAAATACACGTATGGGTGTCAAATTCACAAGCCCTAGATTCAACATGAGACCCACTTTCCAATACCAAATGAACAAGGGGTAAGCATGTATTTCAATGCTTGAGCACCAATGTTTATATTTTCATTTCAGGATTGCCTATCAAAGATCAATCTCTTTAACAAAGCCCCCACCTGTACCATCAATTTCATGATAATGTGGTCGACCCCTCAAAATCCCTGTATACTCTAGCAGAGCAGATAATGGCGCTTGTATTATGTTTGCATTGGAGAAAGACATCCCATATCTTCTAGAGCCATTCTTCCTAAACCCTTCGGTGCTCATACTAGAAGTTTCCATTTAAATAATGACCTTGAATTGGGGTTTATTTGATATAATCACAGGACCTCGACTTAGGGTTTGGTAGATACAATGTATAAATCTAAAAGGCCTCCCTGGACCTCCCAACCTGGGTCTCACTTGTACAAATTGTAGATCTGCATAAAACCTTAGTTTGTTTTTAAACAAGTGTTCAGCCTTGAAGATCCACATCTACCATATGAAGGATTTGTTCAACATTATTAAGTACCCTTATTTGAAAAAGTTCTTCAATGACTCAAAATGATCATGCTTGATGAAAAAAAGAGGTATAGTCCAAAGGGTAACATCTGAGACATGCACATTGAGTTATTCGGTTCATTGGATATAGGGGTAAACACTAAAACCAGGAAGCGTAAAACCATGCATAAATATATGATCTTCATAGAAACTTGTGTAAATATCAATACAATAGTTAATGAGAAAATGAATAGATAAGGATTGAGTTATTCGGTTCATTGGATACAAGGGTTGAATGTATTATTAATTTTTTTTTCAATTTTATAACATTTAGTTTAGGAGTTTGTTGTGATGAGTTGGAAGTTTATCTAAGTTATATGTAAGCCTACGGGTGTAGAGTAAGGAGAGAGAAGCGGCCAAGAAAATGAATAATCTGGCCGATGTAGAGTGGAGAAGTGACCTAGAAGTTGTGTGATCAGGTCGGTGTAGTGATAGAAACTCTTAGAATGTGAACTCATCTACAGAGGTTGGAGAAAGTAATGAATTTCATCGGATATCCGACATATATGCTATACTATCGACATCTTCAATTCGTTTGCTATATGACTTTAGCCATGTCTACAGGGAGCACAATATGAGTGTAGACTGTTTATCCAAGGAAGCATTGAATATTAAGGCTGACATCCTCTCCTTATCGTAACTTTTAGAAGGAGAAATCATTGAGGAAGGAATGATACAGTTAATTTAAGATTTGTTTTATTTCCGTGGTATAGTCATTTTTGGTTGTTTCTACTATGGGATACATAAAAATCTTTCTTGTTTTAGCTAGGGATATAGAGTTTGTTTTCATCCCCTCAGGGGTGTGTTTTCTCCACCCTTGATGCCTCCTTGGATAAGCTATTTGGGATCCTTATGCTCTCCATGTGGTGTTGCTACTTCAATCATATTGGGATTGTGGGTTTCGTCTCTCCCCCTGGGAAAATTTTTTATACTCATGATCTCCACTCATTAATGGATTGACTTATTGTCAGGACTATGTAAAAGTTACCTTTTATTCACTATTGAAAATCAAGGAACATCTCTTTTTCTTCTGAAAAAAGTTACAAAATATTTGAAAATGATTTTATTACATATATTGAGATCCGTAAACTAGGTCTTTAATATTTTTGGGTGAGGAAACAAACTAAATTAAAATAGGTACACCTAAGAATATTGTAAAAAACATAGTTTGTATTTTGAGATAAATTGGCTGAAGCATTTTCTATGGAACAAATTGTTATCTATATCATGTTAAAGGAATATGTGCTGAGCTATTATACTAGGGAATTATTGATATTATTCAGGATAATGATATCACCATTATGTCACACTCATAAGTCTTTCCAAGTTTTTTGCTATTATTTTCCATTTTTTTTCCAGTCACGGTGCAGGTAGAACCAAACAGGTATTTGTCAGACTTGCCTTCCTCTAGCGAAGGGAGTTTGGGAAGGCTAGAGGAAAGTGAGACATCCAGTAGGTATACAAGGGCTAGATCAACTAGACGTCATAAGATCAGAAGAAAATTCAATAAACGCATGGAATTTTTTCTCAGAGGAGGGGGTTCATGTTCCTATGATGAAGAGACAATAGGAGACATGGAGGTGCCCTTAAGGTACAAACACCTAGTGAAACAATGGGTACCTAGGGATCTTCCTCAACTAAACACTAATTTTTGTGTGAATAAGAGGATATATAGAATTGCACCGTCGTCATTACATGGATTGGGGTTGTTTTGCATGAATGGCATAAAGGTTAGATACGACAGATGTATAGAATTGATGGAGTATGTTGGACCCTCTTACAACTACAATGATTAGATGTGCCTGGTACAATATACATGAAGTATGTATAGATATGGGTTGTCAACAAATTATATACAACTGAAAAACAAAGATCAAAATAAAGGAGCAACGTTGTACATTGACGGAAGGCCAAAAATAACTGGGAATATTGCAGGGTTTATAAACAATACACAACCAGGATCTACACTTAAGAAACCCAACTGCATATTTGAGGCGCGTGAAGGAAACCATGTATTTGTATGTGCCATAAATCAATAGCTGATGGGGAAGAACTGCTTATTAATTACAATTTGAATCGAGTAGATACAAACACGATTAGTATGGATGCGGTACATCCAACTATTTACCTAACCTTTTATTAATTATTTTAACATCTTTAGGATTTTTTGTTAGCATGTAATTATAATTTTTTATTAAATTTCTTATTTTGAGTTCGCAGGGAGATGATGGGGGTTGCATCACCCTAGCAGAAGGTGAGAGGAGTACACGATCCGCGAGGCAACATGTATACATCAAAATGTTATGTTTTAAAATTGTTTTAAAGAGTATTTTGGTTTTGTTAGGTAATTTTCAGTATGTTTTCGATGTAAGGTTCTTTTAGCTGGGGCACCTCCTTCACAGTTGATGTTAGTATATCTGCCTCAAGGCGACAGGTATACATGGAAATTGCCGTTGTAAAAATTTAGGATGGACAAACAAATCCATCGTTATGTATTTTCAATAGTATATTTGGTTCCTTTATATAATCTTATCTATTTTCCACGCAGAGTGTTGATCAGAGAAGCTAACCAACAATTGATTAGATGACTGCAGCATCGGGGCAACATTTAAACATGAATGTAATTCTACATTTTAAATACTGTAAAATTTTACACATGTATAACATGTAGCATAATGTTTATTTTGTTATATATTTTTTTTGTTTTTATGTCTGCGTTCATTATGATAATGTTGTCTACTTTTTTAGCAGGTTGATGATCGGGGTAATTCCCCAGCTGTTGATCAGACGATTGGAGCCTCGAGGAAACATGTAAACCTAATGTAATTCTACATTCTAAATACTTCAAAATTGTACACATATAAAACATGTAGCATAATGTTTATTTTGTTATGTATTTTGGAGTTTTTACATATTGCGTTCATTATGATAATGTTCTATACTTTTGTTGCAGGTGGATGATCGGGGAAAGTCCACAATTGTTGATCAGAACACACCCTCATCTATGCATCAGGTAAACCTAGATGTAATTCTAGGAATATATCATGATAGACAATTTTTGTTAATACATTTTTTTGCGCAGACTATTGCTTCAAAAACTAAGCAATGTTTTATATATTTCCGTTGCAGGCAGGGGATTCGGTTTATGAAACACCAATTCAACAGCATTTATAGTTTGATGTCGGCAAGTTAATGAATGATAAAGAAATTAGTACATCTGCAAACCCATTGAAGGTGCTACAAAAGACCATGGAAAAACAAAATGAGGAACTGGTTCGTCTGGCATTAACAGATCCATAGACAGACGAGATCCAAACAAAAATTCAATTGTTGATCCAGAGATGTCGATAATTGAAAGTAAGTTTTGGGATAATAATTTAATAATTTAATAATGTAAGTTTTGGGACAATTGAACTTTATAATTTTTTATTTGATATGATATTGAACTTATAATACGATGGTTTGTATTTACAAGAAATTCCGCAGTTTAACACTGGTGTTGAAGGAGTTGTTGGTCTCAGTGACCAAACCACTCAATGTACACCACATAATGCACCCTTTTTGTCCATTGAACAGTCAACAACATGCTCTGTGACACCCACTCGGCGAGAAGAGGGTGCAACCTTTCTTGACCGACCCACAACAGATGCTGCAGAAGAAGGGGTGGATGTAGGGTTTGATACTAATGTTGATGTTGAAGCAGCATTTCCTGGATCTTCTCATGTCATTATCACTAGTTCAATAGTGACAACATTTTTGGTGAATGATGAACTCATTCCAATACAGATAGAGAATATTCCAGGTAATTAGAGATCGTTTAATTTAGTTTTTATACTTTGTTTCTAATATACCGATTTTTTTTTTATGTTGACTAATGATGGCATGATTGTTTTGCAGGAAACGATGTATTTTATAAAAATATAAATGATTTTTCATTGGAGACCTTCAGGATCAGCATCCACACAAGGTGGGACATAATGCCAAAACATTTGATGGATGAGTTGACTAATTGGTTGTTCGGTCTGTTCGGAAAAGATACCTTCGATACATCGAATGTCCTACAGAAGGCTGGATAACATCTGAAGATTGTCTGAGACCAACATAGGGTTCACATAGAAAAGAACCCTAGGTATGAGTGCCTTCCAAGTGGAAAGTGGAAATCCTTAGTGGAAGATGGAAAGAGAAGGGCCTAAGAAAAGCATGAAAGATACCACCAGGAATAGGGAGGTATGCAATACATTCCACAATGTAATTATAAGCCTTATTATTTTTAATTTTTATATCGAATTTGGAACATCAACTAACATAATTTAATACTTGATTAGGCTGTTGGACACATCAAAGGCCACCAGGGAAATATTGTAAAAAATTGGTCGACACAAGCTTGGGCCTGGTGGTTATTATAATTTGGCGTCCTGAGTTGTAAGTATCAAAAACCTGATACTGCATCTAAATAATATATAGAAATTTATTTTCGTTTTATTCCGGGAAAAAAATGTAAAATCAATGATGTCATGCAAATATGCAAGCTGATCGATTCAAATAATTGCCCACTGAGGAAGGCATGAAGCTTGGATTGAAAAACGACTTTGAAGGCATTGTTGAACGTTGAAGAATCTTGTATGGGCATACTGCACGATCTTCTGTTGATCCATCTGGTGCACATGTATATAAAAACTTTATAGTTTAATGAAAATTTATTAATTCTCATGCAATTTATTCGTTATAAAAAATGAACATAAATTAGTTACTATGTTTTGAGTAGTGTTACAGCTGATTTTACCACACATGGTGAATCACACTTTTATGGCCTTCCCTATCCCTCTGCAGACTCCTTAGACCCCATGGACCATTTTTGTACCTTTGATGTTTCCAAGAGCATCCCTAAAAACATGCAAAAATCGCCATACGCGACTTTTAATCCCTTTCTCGCGTACATACGTGGATTTGGCCCTTAAACCCGCGTACATCGGGATGTGTGCAAAAGGCCAAATTCTTTTGGAGTTTTCCTTGATCTGGATCCGACTCACTTGTCTCCTGGACATCCATATGCCTTGAGATCACTCGGATTTGACCTTTCATTACCCCATTGAAGAGCTATATAAGGAACCCTTTGGATACATTGAAGGCATGAGGAATTGAAGAGCAAAAAAACTATAGTCCATTGTTGCCGGAGCTTATACTTGAGTCTGCATCCCTTTGTCCCTTGGAGCACTTTTGTGTTCTTTCCAAGCTTGACTTTTTCTTGTGAGCTTGCTATTGAGAGACGGAGGATTGAAATGGTGGAGGCCCAAGTGGGGGACTCAGTTTATCCGATTCACAGACGTGCCAACAGAGGTTGTCACTATTGTAATCTCTATTTTATATTAATAGAAATATCTTTTCCTGTCCAATAATATGTGTTTAAATGAGTATGTAATCCATGGATGCTTTTAAATGCTTATATGTTATTGATTATATATGCTAGAGTAGGTCTAACACAACTATATATAGCATGCTTGTCTTGTTTATTGAATGTTGAGGAAGCAATTTATCAATTCAAGCTGGAGTTGGAAAGCTCAACGGGGATCTACATCAACCGTCCGGAATAAGGTACGAACCGAGATCGTTTAGTGTTAGATATTTGGTTTCTCTTGCATATAGGAAAGGATTGATTTCTGGAGTCAAGCTGTCTGTTGTGGTACCCCAAGCCATAGGAATTTCTCTCTGTAATAGAATTGGCGACTCCGCTGGGGAGTTCCTAGTAATTGTCCTTTGGGGGCTTTTATCGGCATTCAATGTTCTTGAATTGCTCTGATTTCTCTGTTTTTGAGTCGAGTTTGGGGGCATGTTGGTCTGGTAGTGTTTGATAGGTGTGAATTTTGTCTCAGCTTATCTATTTGCCTTCATTTTTATCTCTTTTTCTTCCTGTACGCGAGTTTTTGCCTCACAGTCGCATGTACACGTAGTTTTGACTGAGATATCCGCATACATACTTGAGTTTTCTGCACACAGTCATGTATGCCTTGAGTTTTTCCTTTTAGAGGAAGATTGAGTGTTGCTGGGTGAGTTTTGATGATTGTTGAGTCTCCTTTGATGCTTCTAGAGTTTGTATACACCTCTGTTTTTTACCAGAGATGCTTTTTAGGGTAATTTTTTTTTTAAGAATGTTTTTGTCATTGCATTTTCAATTTTTTGTTTTGGGATTAGTGCATTAGATATCTTTTACCTTAGTGCTTTGTGTGAGTGTTGTTTGATTGTGCTTGCATAGTCTAGGGGTGGTAGAGTCATTCTTTTGTTTCATTATCTCATTTTTATTCAAAAAATCCAAAAATATTTGCTTCTTTACATCATGATGCATCATTTCACTTTGCATTTTGCATGGTACTTCCACTAGGTTTGCTTAGAGAAGTATTAGTTAGGCTTTCATATAGGAATGATTGCATTTGTCATTTGAAGAAAATTTTGCATTTCACGTAGTAGCATGCCTTGTTTTTCATTCGACACAATGCATTTGCATTGATTGTTAGGTGTGCATTTTGCTTCATGTTGCGTCATAACACCATTGGTTGCACGGTCATCTACCTTTTTTGAGTAATAAAGCCAAATAAAATCAACGCTTAATTAAAATGGATTACACTATTTTCTTTGATAGGGTACACCAACAAGATTAGGTTTTCAGGTCTTGGAATAACTCATTGTGAGTAAATTCTCCAAGACCAATAAACAACAACATATATGTGTCTATCCAGGTGAGATTGTGAAATTCCTTGGTATAATTAGTGTTTCTCAGGATCCTCCTCTTACAAGGGAGTTAAGCACGAGGCAGTGTGAACGATTATTGATTAGGATGACCCCTAGTCATAACTGAGTAGCACCGGAGATATTTCCAGGATTGTATTCATATCTGGGGGCTCTTTTGAGAGTTTCGGGCTTTGCTACCATGCCCATACGATCAATCCCACCTGCGAATGTCCGCTTGAGCATTGATTATATTGAGGTGACCTTAGTTGTGTTACCTAAGTTATTGAGGGGGTACTTTGCAGGGGTTATTCTACAGGTGTCCCGACCAGGTTCAGGTCGGACAACACAGTCGCTATATGTGTTGAAGCAGGGGACCACAATAATTGGTTACGAACCTCTACTTGTTGTGTATGGGAGTCTCAAGCCTCTCCTAAGTGAGACATACCTGCTTCATTCGGGAGCTCACATATCCTACCCTTGTTTTCTTATGATTGGCTTTAGATTATATAAGTGTATGCTCTGTGCATGCTAGCTTGCTTAGGGTTTGCGTAAGTAGAAGAGTCTTTTTCATTTTTTAAGTCATTGTGGATTTGGGTGCGACACTTTTCCGTTCTCGTCGTTTAGCAGGACTTCTGCCTTCTACATCTCCTCCTCCTTTGGGAGAGAGAAATAGACAGTCTAGGTGGACTACTTCTCACATTGATTCACACATGATGGGAGATCATGAAGATGAAATTCCTAAGTTTCCTTCTCCACCTCATGAGGTCGGGGAAGAAGATCCTACTCATACATATGATCCTTCACCTGATATACCTACACACACTGGGTGATCCCTCATTCATAGGTCACCGGTATTGGTTTTCGGGCGACGAGTCTCATCATGAACTTGCAAGCAGTAGTTATGATATGTCTGGTATTCCTACACATGATTTGGCACAGCATGCTGAGTCAGAGTTTGAACCTAACACTATGCCTGGGGGAATTCCTAGTCATTTCCATGTGGAAAGGTTTGGGAACACGAGTCACATTGCACCCTCCATTCCGGTGGTGGAGGTCACATCACATGTTTGTCCTAGACCTAGTGCTAGTAGTCCTATTCGGATACCAGAACCAAGACGAGTGACGGTAGGGAATACCACTTACATAGTTTCACATGTCCCTTTGTCCTCTATTCCTAGTTCTTCGAATGTTATTTGTCCCCCTCATTCACGTGATCCTTCGGGCTGGAATGTTGCTACAAGTCATGTTCATACTGCTGCTACTCGCGTAGTCGTGTCTCAGATTCAAGTACCTCCTGTTGTCTCGGGAGGTCGTATTCCTACTTCTGGACGTCATATTCCTACTTATGGAGTGTCTCATGGGACATCTAATGGGACTTCTTATGGACCGGAGTATGCACAGAGTTATTCACCTTATGGGTACGAGTATCGACAACCCGCTTACTCCCCGAATTATGGCTTTGTAGCCCCAAATAGTCAAGGTACACCGCATTATGGTGCTTTCATGCCACCCTAAAGGGGTCAAATGGGAGGAAGATACTATGGCCATGGCCATGGTGGTTATGGTAACCAGTCCTATGTGAACCAAAATTATCACGGAGCATCTCGTCGACCTGCTCAACCTAGGCTCCCTTTCCTTGCAACGTTAAATTTTCCTGACTTGTCAAGACTAATGAACGATCTAGTATCTTATGACTCGTCTTGGCCGACTGTCCCTACCAAGGTTCCCTCAGACATTCCCAAACTTGAGGAAAAACCAAGAGAAGATCCTAGTGAACATGTTACTACATTTCACCTTTGGTGCTCTTCTAATTCCTTACACGAAGATTCGATTTGTTTAAGGCTATTTCAACGCACCCTCACCGGGCCTATAGTTAAATGGTATATAGAGCTAGCTAGGGGGGGCATTCACTTTGTTCGATGACCTAGCTATGACTTTTGTCAACCACTTCCAGCTACCAGTGCGTTACGACGTTGGTACGGAACTCTTGTTGACATTTTAGCAAGACAAAGCCATGCATATCTTGGACCATATCCAAGAGTGGCATAGATGGAAGAGATTGATTAAAGCCTTCATACCACTGGATTTTCTCCTTGAGTGGTTCCTTAAATCGTTACTACCTTATATAGCGAAGGATGTTTCTACATCTGGAGTTTAGAACGAGGAACAAGCCATTTTTAGGGCGCAGGAATTGGATTTGATTTATGCTCAATTTGGTTTGTTATGTGAGATTATTCCTAATGCTCCAATTTCTAGTTTCAACCCTAAGGTCAAACCTAGACCACATGCTGATGGCATTGTTGGTTGTATGAGTACCAAACCGACGGATTCGGTTGTGAAACAGGTCAGTCAATTATCTATTAACCAATATGCCTCGAGACAAGCCACGACTTTGTCTCAACCCACCCAAACGACGAATGTGCTTTTGGTACAATCGTCAGACCAGAAGGGTAACCAGCAACTTGAAAGGAATAAGAAGAAAGGTAAAAATAATCATAAGGGTGGGAATAGGAATGAAAATGCCAATTCTAATGACAAGAACGCCCAAAATGTTGGGGGGGACAAGCAGTCTAAACGTAAGGTTAAGTTTCCTTGCAAGTTGTGTAAGGATGACCACCTCACTCACTTCTGCCCTCGAATAGAAGAAGCCTCAAGGTTCATAGCGCAAGGCCCAACTGTGCTTACCAACCCTTTACCTCATAATCAAAACATGAACTCGAGGACCCATGATCAGTCCGGTGGGGATCAAGATCCGCCGAAAGCCAGTAGTGGTCATGGTTACATCAATATGGTGTGTGCTACTAAGGTTGTGACTCGTGCAAAGGACTATGGTTTGTCACAACTAGACCTTGGAAAGGAACCTGCTCCACCCGAGAGTCCTTTGTGTATTGAAAACCCTGTGGATAAACCTGAAGTTGCACCTCACATTCCTAAGGGAGCCCTTAAGTGTTCAGGGCACAATCCTAATGCCCAAGCCATCCATAACTATTCTGTTGTCGAGGATTTGGGCCACACTCGTGCGATGTTTGCACTCGAAGTACTTCAGAGTTGTCCGTCGCAAAGAAAGGCTTTGCTTTCAACTCTTGGTGTTAACGATGATAACTCTTCCTCTGTCATCAAATTTGAAACTGCGGGACTATGGCCTCGCTTGCTTTGCTATGTGTTTCTCTTGATTCATGTAAAATGTCTTAACATGACCGTCAAATGCACTCTGATTGACGAAGGCACTGCTGCTTCTGTGATTTCTTTGGCGTGTTGGAAGGGTTTGGGTTCCCCTGAGTTGTCTAAATCTGCTACCATGTGGACTAATTTTGATGGTAGATCGTTTCGGTCGTACGACATTCTTCCTTCTCTTAAGGTCCGTTTCGGAGGGAATACTGTCGCGATCGAGGTTGAGGTGGTTGATGCGCCCCTTGACTACAATCTCTTACTGGGTAGGAATTGGATGTATAGTATGCAAGCTGTAGCTTCTTCTCTATTTCAAGTTGTATGATTTCCATTTAATGGGAATATAGTTACGATTGATCAAATGTCATTCAAGAATCCGTGTGTTACCACGTCTTCGGGAGCTTCTGTCCCGATTGTTGAGCAGTCTCAGCCGACAACTGGGAGTGTGGGTGTTGGCATGTATCCATCCCTTATGGGATCCTTTAGTTGTCCTACACCTATTCTTATGATTGGTTCTAGTTCTAGTTAGGCTTCATCATCATTGCGTTCAGTGTCTTTTCACACCACTCAAATGGAAGATCCTTGGATTCTTCCTACACCGAGTCCTTCATGTGATCCTATCAGAATGGATGTGCCATTTCCTGCAACAATCATAGCATATCAAACGAATATTGAATGTGTTGCAGAGCCCAGTCCTTCCTCTTCTCGGGCAGAGGAGGAGGACCCATATGTGCTGCTTGCATGGGCAGTTTAGTCTTCTCACACGCATGACTGCCTTGATAGCATTTTTCCATCAGATGAAGCTATTATTGAGGCTATGTGTGGGGTTGAGCCACCTTTGGAAGAGTTGCAACATAGATCTTAGTTTCTTCTTGAGCTTGACCGTTTGGAGTGTGAAGACTTTAGGGAGATTCTTAGTGAGAGAATTTGTAGTCCTGTGGTTCCATTAAGCTCTCTTGCTCCGATGGCTGATGGAAACATGGCGAATATATCTCCTAGCATTCCTATCAATATCTCTCATGATCCTGGCAAGATTGAGAATGTCTATATTGGGGCAGAATGTTCCCATGCTAAGATTCAATAGTATACTGAGTTGTTCAAAGAGTTTCATGATGTATTTGCATGGTCATACGAGGAAATGCCAGGTATCGAACCTCACATTGTTGAACATGAGATTAAAACTTATCCCAATGCTAAGCATGTTCGACAACGCTTGCGTGCAGTGAATCCTAGAAAATCACCCGCAATTAAGGGTGAGATAGAAAAAATGTTGAATGTCGGTTTTATCTATCCTATTCCCTTGACTAAGTGGGTTTCAAATCCTGTTCTGGTTGATAAGAAACAAGGAACGATCCGTATATGTACTGATTTTCCCGACTTGAATCGTACCTGTCCTAAGGATAATTTTCCTACACCATTTATTGATCAAATTTTGGATGAGTGTGCGAGAAGCGATGTATTTTCCTTTATGGACGGTTTTTCTACATACAATCAGATATAGATCAAACCTGAGGACCAACATAAGACTGCCTTTATTTGTCCTTGGGGTACCTTTTCATATCAGAAGATGCCTTTCGACCTTAAAAATGCCAGAGCCACTTTTTAGCAGGATATGACCTTGATCTTCCATGATCTCAAATTGATTATTGAAGTCTTTTTGGATGACCTTGCTGCTCATTCTCATTAGAGGATGTGTCATTCCTACCATTTGAGATTATTTTTTGAAAGATGTCACCATTACTTGGTCAGGTTAAATCCTCATAAATGCATCTTTTGTGTGAAGTCTGGTGAATTATTAGGGTTCATTGTCTCCAAGGAGGGTATAAGAGTCGACCCTTTAAAGGTTGAGGCAATACTTCAATTGTATACCTAGAGAAATATTAGACATCTTCAATGTTTGCAAGGCATGGCAAATTTCTTGCGGAGATTCGTCGTTAACTTTGCCAATTTGGCTAGATGCTTTATGCGACTTTTGAAGAAGGACACTACCTTTTGCTGGGATGAGCGACCCCAGGAGTCCGTTGATCCGCTTAAGCAAGCCTTAGCATTGGCCCCAGTGATTAACCCACCCGACTATAGTCGTGACTTTTTACTTTATGTGGCCGCGTCCATGGAGACAATTGGTATGGTTTTGGTTCAGGAGGATGAGGAGCTCCAGGAGCATGTCATATATTATTTGAGCTGAAACCTTATAGATGCAGAGATCCATTATTCCCATGCGGAGAAACTTGCCTTAGCTATCATTCATGCGGTTCAAAGATTGAGACATTATATTCTCCTTCGCCAAACCTTGGTGGTAGCCCATGTCAATCCATTTCAGCTCGTCCTAACTAGAAGGATGATAGGGGGAAAGTAGTGGATTATCATCTTACAAGAATTCGATCTCGAGGTTGTTTCGGCAAAATAAAAAAAATCGTTGATTTTTGTGGAGCTTATATCTGATTTCCCAAGCGAGGAGGAGGAGGTATTTTGTGAAGATACGTTTGTCGATGAGAACATTTTCTTGATCTCAACTTTGGATCCATGGTACTGGGATATTATCATATATTTACAAACATTGAAGGTCCCTACTCACCTTTCACGGGATGAGTGACGACGGTTACGCCATGTATCCAAGAATTACCTCATAGTGGATAACACATTATACCGTCATGGGGTAAATTCCATTTTACGTCGTTGTTTAACTCATGAGGAGGCTGAGATTGTGCTGAATGATTGCCACAGAGGTGCGTGTGGTGGTCATTTATCTAGGCTTTCTACAGCCCAAAAAATCTTGAGAGCGGGTTATTTCTGGCCGTCGATTTTTAAAGATTGTGTCAATGCGGTCAAGAAGTGCCACCCTTGCCAGGTGTTTGCACGTAATATGCACTCACGTCCTGCCCCGTTACATCCAATTATCACCGTCGATCCCTTCACTAAGTGGGGGCTTGATTTCATGGATTGCAACCCAGCTTCAGCTGGGGGGCATCATCGTATTATAGTGGATGTTGACTATTTCATGAAATGGACTGAGGCTATGCCCATGGTTAAATCCGATGGTGAGACAGCCGCACATTTCATATTCAACTAGATCATTACTCAGTTCGGTATTCCGAAGGAGCTTGTCACTGACCGTGGTAGGCGCTTTTAGAATCAGATGATGGAAGAATTGGCCTCGAAGTTAGGATATAAGCAAGAGCATTCCTCTTCTTATTACCCTCAAGCAAATGGACAAGTTGAAGCAGTGAGCAAACCACTCAAGTCCATTCTCCAACAAACCATCACACAAATCAAGACCAATTGGAGCATCCGCTCCACATCCAAATCCATAATGTCATCTCCTCTTCCCCTCTGTCTATGACGAGGGAAACCCTCAGGGTGTTGTGGTCCTACATCTGCATACATATGACAGGATGTCACTATGTGTTGTCACGCAAAAACATGTCTTTTGAGTCTATATATATCAAAAAACACAAAAAAATTAAATAATTCAAAAAATTTAAAATGAGGGTTGGGATTCATTACCAATGTCACCATATGTTGATCCTTGTAGTAGAGGCATGTCAGGATCTCCCTGAAAATCTATCCCTGCATAGGGGTAATCATCGATGGCAACTATCTGCCACCGCCACCATGGAAAGAAATCAGCTGGATAGGGGTTGGACACCCAACCTCCACCCAGTTTGCGCATCGCATCTTCCCAAAGTCATTGGGCCAGATCTCGAACCCCATCAAGAGGAACGTCAACTCTAGGGCTCAGTCCTGAAAGATGCTCAAAGAAGAACGTGCTTAGTATACTGTTGAAACTGAAGTTTCGTACCCTGCCCATCTTGCAGTCGTTGAGCTGTTCCTTCATGTTTCTCAACAACGCAGTACTCCAATCGTAAACTGTAGGTATCATGCACTCCACTGCATAGAACATCAAGGGCTGCAAGGCCTGGTGGAGTGAGGCTAGCCCTGCTACCCTGCCGAGTGTCAATAGTATGGCCTTTAGGCCTAGCACCTGTATGGAGTTAGTTGGGATCTGACTCTCGACCTTATGTGTGTTCGGATAATAGTATGCAACTATATACTCATCTATGGTGAGGCCACCTCCGGGCCCGCGAGACCGTAGGTTCACCACTTCATCCCGTCAGGACAATCGTGTAATGAAGTATATGTCCTCCATCTCTATTGTGAGGGACATCCCGTCGATCTGGAAAGACTCTGAGTCAGGATCCCAGTAGTCTACTAGCATCTGCAACAGTCTTGGTTTGGCCCTTAAGCCACCAAGACACCAAAAATTGTAGAGCTCACATGCACGAAGAGATTGTTGTGCCATTAGATCTCCACGTACTGCTTCTTCTACATCCACATGCTCTCGTTCCCTCTGTTCTAGAACCATCATGCACATTGAATTTAAGTTTGTGTTATGGATGATTTTACCACACATGGTGAATCACACTTTTATGGCCTTCCCTGTCCCTCTGCAGACTCTTTAGACCCAATGGACCATTTTTGTAGCTTTTATGTTTCCAATATCATCCCTAAAAACATGTAAAAATTGCCATACGTGACTTTTAAACCCTTTATCGCGTATATACATGGGTTTGACTCCTAAAACCGTGTACATCGGGATGTGTGCAAAAGGCCAAATTATTTTGGAGTTTTCCTTGATGTGGATCTGACTCACTTGTCTCCTGGCCTTCCATATGCCTTGAGATCGCCCGGATTGGACCCTTCATTACCCCATTGAATAGCTATATAAGGAACCCTTTGGATACATTGAAGGCATGAGGAATTGAGAGTAAGAGAACTATAGTCCATTATTGCTGGAGCTTATACTTGAGTCTGCATCTCTTTGTCCCTTGGAGCACTTTTGTGTTCTTCCCAAGCTTTCCTTTTGCTTGTGAGCTTGCTATAGAGAGATGGAGGATTGAAGTGGTGGAGGCACAAGTGGGGGGCTCAGTTTCTTTGATTCGCAGACGTGCTGATAGAGGTTGTCTCTATTGTAATCTCTGTTTTATTTTAATATAAATATCTTTTCCTGTCCAATAATGTGTATTTGAATCAATATTTGATCCATGGATGATTTCAAATGCTTATATGTTATTGATTATATATGCTAGAGTAGGTTTAACATGATTATATATAGCATGCTTGTCTTGTTTATTGATTGTTGAGGAAGCACTTTATCAATTCAAGCTAGAGTTGGAAAGCTCAACGGGGATCTACTTCTAAAACAACAAGACAGTTCCGTGACAAGATAGAATGGGTTCGTACGTATGGTTATAATGACACGGTCATAAGGTCATGCAAAATGCAAATGGAGGTGAAACCTAACCTATATGCCAGTTTAAACACGATACTTGAAATCGGCACGAACATGTCAAAACAACAGTCAAAACGACGCTCAAAACGGTCTCCTACATCATATATTAGTAAAAAACGGTCCAAAAGGGTAAGAAACGGTCCAAAATTATAGAAAAGGGGGTAAAAATTTTCAAAAATTTGAAAAATTTCTATAAATAGTAAAAAATTCAAAACATTATATAACATTTGAAATTTTTACCCAATTGAGCTCAGAACTTCAAACACGAATTCCGGGAGATCTAGCCAGTGGAATCCGACACCGTTTTTTCCAGGTAATTTCCCATGCCCTGCTATTTCATTTACATGTAAAATTTTCAATTTTCCATGGTCTAATTTGATTTCTAGGCCATCCTAAAATATGCGCCACGACCCATGCAGAAATCGAGGATTTTTCTGCGTATAGGGTGGGATATACGCGGAAAAATGCCCCAAAGTCGCGTACATACGCGACTGTTTAGCAAACAGTCGCATATGCGGCCGCATTCAAGATTTTCTAAGACATCTGACAACCCAAACTTGAATTAAATGTGCTAGATGGTTCTAGAATGGAGAGAACGTGAGCACAGGGATACATAAGAAGTAGTATGGGGTGATCTAATGGCACGGCAGGCTCTTTGTGCATGCGGGCTCTATAAGTTTTGGTGTCTTGGAAGCTTAAGGTCCAAACCAAGACTGCTGCAGATGCTAGTAGACTACTGGGATTTTGACTTAGAGTCATTCTAGATCAACGGGATGTCCCTCACCATAGAAGTGGAGGACATATACTTTATTACTTGATAGGAATCTAGAGTCATTTTTGAGTGCCTTGAGACTTGCAGTCATCAATGGAAGGTTCTCTCGCCATTGACAGTTTTTGGGAATACATCAATGTCCCCTGATCGATGGATTCTCTCAAGTGTTCAAACTCAACACATTTATTCACACTTGTTAGTTTTCACTCTAGAACCTTGATTTCCATTTTCATTATCGGTGGGTGATCTCGCGTCTGTTAACGGTATACATCAATGACCGGTAATCAGACGATGGACTACTATGTTTGACCTCGACACGTCTATTCACATAGTAGGACATGTACTCGTAGCGGTTTGTGTAGACGACCTTGCAAATTGGTGGCATCTCTTATATGCTACCTCCTTGATTGTGCCAGTGTTCATGAGATTTCAGCTTTCATGACTTGATTCCAGTATATGTCAGACATTTACAGACATTATGGATATCTTGATCCATTATATATCTTCAGTCTTCATGGAGATCATGATCCTTTGAATATCTTCATCATGGAGATTCTGATCTATTTATATTGTACGTGGCGATGACCACACATGTCATATTGTATCATGCCTATTCATGGCCATTGTACTCTTATGTATCCGGGACTGCTATATCAATTTGCAATTATGTGCAGAGTTGTATCATTGTATAGTGATGATTGGATGGCTGGTTCTTCCAGTGGGGTCTTCATCAATTCACTTATGGGATGGAATGATAATGTATTTCAGCCATCTTATGACCCCTCTGACCTCACACATTAGGGGGCATCTATTATAGCTGATTTTACCACACATGGTGAATCACACTTTTATGACCTTCCCTGTTCCTCTGCAAACTCCTTAGACCCCCTGGACCATTTTTGTACCTTTGATGTTTCCAAGATCATCCCTAAAAACATGTAAAAATTGCCATATGCAACTTTTAAACCCTTTCTCACGTATATACATGGGTTCGACCCCCAAAACCATGTACATTGGGATGTGTGCAAAAGGACAAATTCTTTTAGAGTTTTCCTTGATGTGGATCCGACTCACTTCCTGGCCTTCCATGTGCCTTGTGATCGCTCAGATTCGACCCTTCATTACCTCATTGAAGAGCTATATAAGGAACCCTTTGGATACATTGAAGGCATAAGGAATTGAGAGCAAGAGAACTATAGTCCATTATTGTCAGAGCATATACTTGAGTCTGCATCCCTTTGTCCCTTGGAGCACTTTTGTGTTCTTTCCAAACTTACCTTTTGCTTATGAGCTTGCTATCGAGAGATGGAGGACTGAAGTGGTGGAGGCCCAAGTTGGGGACTCAGTTTCTCCGATTCGTAGATGTGCCGATAGAGGTTGTCTCTATTGTAATCTTTGTTTTATATTAATAGAAATATCTTTTCCTGTCCAATAATGTGTATTTGAATGAATATTTGATCCATGGATGATTTCAAATGCTTATATGTTATTGATTATATATGCTAGAGTAGGTCTAACATGATTATATATAGCATGCTTGTCTTGTTTATTGAATGTTGAGGAAGCAATTTATCAATTCAAGCTGGAGTTGGAAAGCTCAACGGGGATCTACATCAACCATTCAGAATAAGGTATGAATCTAGATCCTTTAGTGTTTGATATTTGGTTTCTCTTGCATATAGGAAATGATTGATTTCTGGAGTCAAGCAGTTTGTTGTGGTACCTCAAGCCATAGTAATTTCTCTCCATAGTAGTTTGGGTCATTAAATGTCATAGAAAAACTTAAACGCGACCACATACGCGGCTGTTTGCTAAACATCCGCGTATGTATGTGACTTTGAGGCATTTTTCCACGTATAGCCAGCCCTATATGCAGAAAAATCCTTGATTTTCACGTGGGACGAGGCACATATTTTAGAGTGGCCTAGAAATCGATTTGGACCATGGAAATTAAAAAAAATTACATGCAAATGAAAGAGCAGGGCATGGGAAGTTACCTGGAAAAAACGGTGTCGGATTCCGCCGGCTGGAACTCCCGGAATTCGCGTTTGAAGTTCTGAGCTCAATTGCGTAAAATTTTTAAATGTTATATAATGTTTTGGATTTTTTACTTTTTATAGAAAATTTTCAAATTTTTCAAATTTTTTACCCCCTTTCTATAATTTTGGACCGTTTTTGACCCTTTTGGACCATTTTTTACTAATATGATGATGTAGGAGACCGTTTTCAGCACCATTTCGACCATTGTTCTGACTTGTTCGTGCCGATTTCAGGTATGATGTTTAAACTGGCATATAGGTTAGATTTTACCTCCATTTGTATTTTGCATGACCTTATGACAATTTCATTATAACTTTATGTACGAACCTATTCTATCCTGTCACAGAACCTTCTTGTTGTTTTAGAAGTGACATGATGTGAATGGTAGAGCTTGAACTTACATGGGTACCCTAGTTAGCTCCTTGTTTGCATTTGGTGCCCATGCTGACAATTTGTCCTTTAGGATGTGGGAGTCCACTGTATAGCATCGCCACGACATTTCGCAAGAGCCTCATACTCCTCTTGATCTTTTTGCTGGCTTGTTTCCCTAAGACTCCCTTATTTCAAGTTGTAATTGCATTATCACGAGCTTTGCCTGCCTCATTGAGCCTTATTTCGGCTTCCCTAACTTTGAGTATCAGCCATACAGCCCGATCTTGTCTCATGTCTAGCCATGCAGAGACATTTTATATATCCTTTGCAGCTTTATTGCCTATTTTTACTTGGGGGGGACTTTCCCCTGAGTGTCGCTATCCTACACATGTGTACTTGCATTGAGCATATGTGTGTTTCGCTGCTTGGAACTAGTTTGGTTTCCTATTTGACACTCGTCTCCTCCTAGCATGTAACTTTAAACTAATTTTATTCTTTTCCAAGCTTTTCAAATATTTGAAAAAGTCCAAAAAAATTATAAAACCAAAAAACCGGACAAGAAAATATGTTATCTTTGGTAGCAGTCGAGTCGTGTCGCCTTCGAACAGAGCACTGTATATCACATCCATTGGTTGGGTTAATGGTTTGACTATAGGAGTTGTACTCATTTATCTGAGTTTATCTCCACCGATTGGTTAAGCTTCCCGTCCATATGGAGCCTCTGTCGATGCCTCCTATGTCGCAAAGATGTCCCAGTTTTCTATATCGAGTCTATGCTGCCTACATTTAGTCACCATTCACCTTTATGCTGTTATTCAAAGGAAGTTGAAACTTGAGTCGGCCATTCCTCAATTATCTTGACTTTGCATGTTGGCCCTTCCCGGTACAGTTATTGGTTCGTGCACCTTATGATCGAGTCCTTCCACATTATACAGCTTTGCTGAGTACCTCGCGTTGGATGATGGGGGATGCCTTAATGCCCTCCTTCCAGCAGACTTCATCCCATCGACTTCAGATCATTTATTCTGGGATAGCAATCTAGAGTCAGTTTTGAGTGCCTTGAGACTTGTAGTCATCAGTGGCAGGTTCTCTCGCCATCGACAATTTTTGGGAATACATCAATGTCCCCTGATCGATGGATCCTCTCAAGTGTTCGATCTCGACACATTTATTCACACTTGTTAGTTTGCAGTCTAGTACCTTGATTCCCATTTTCATTATCAGTGGGTGATCTCGCGTCTGTTAACGGTATACATTAATGACCGGTAATCAGACGATGGACTACTATGTTCGACCTCGACACCTCTATTCACATAGTAGGACATGTACTCGTAGCAGTTTGTGTAGAATACCTTCCAGATTGGTGGCATCTCTTATATGCTACCTCCTTGATCGTGCCAGTGTTCATGAGATTTCAACTCTCGTGACTTGATTTCAGTATATGTCAGACATTTCCAGCCATTATGGAGATCTTGATCCATTATATATCTTCAACATTCAGGGAGATCATGATCCTTTATATATCTTCATCATGGAGATTCTGATCTATTTATATTGTACGTGCTGATGACCACACATGTCATATTGTATCATGCCTATTCATGGCCATTGTACTCTTATGTATCTGGGACTGTTGTATCCACTTGTAGTTATATGCAGAGCTTTATCATTGTAGTGTACTGATTGGATGGATGGTTCTTCCACTGGATTCTTCATCACTTCACTTCTGGGATGGACTTATAATGTATTTCGGCCATCGTATGACCCCTTTGACCTCACACATTAGGGGGCATCTGTTATAGCTGCTATCACCACACATGGTGAATCACACTTTTATGGCCTTCCCTGTCCCTCTGCAGACTCCTTAGACCCCATGGACCATTTTTGTACCTTTGATGTTTCCAAGATCATCCCTAAAAACATGCAAAATTTTCCATATGCGAATTTTAATCCCTTTTTTGCGTATATACGCGGATTTGACCCTTAAACCCTCGTACATCGGGATGTGTGAAAAAGGCCAAATTCTTTTGGAGTTTTCCTTGATGTGGATTTTACTCACTTGTCTCCTAGCCTTCCATATGCCTTGAGATCACTCGGATTCGACCTTTAATTACCCCATTGAAGAGCTATATAAGGAACCCTTTTGATACATTGAAGGCATGAGGAATTGAAGAGCAAGAAAACTATAGTCCATTGTTGTCAGAGCTTATACTTGAGTCTGCATCCCTTTGTCCCTTGGAGCACTTTTTTGTTCTTCCAAAGCTTTCCTTTTTCTTGTGAGCTTGCTATCGAGAGATGGAGGATTGAAGTGGTGGAGGCCTAAGTGGGGGACTTAGTTTATCCAATTCACAGACGTGCCAACAGAGGTTGTCACTATTGTAATCTGTGTTTTATATTAATAGAAATATCTTTTCCTGTCCAATAATATGTGTTTAAATGAGTATGTAATCCATGGATGCTTTTAAATGCTTATATGTTATTGATTATATATGCTAGAGTAGGTCTAACAAGATTATATATAGCATGCTTGTCTTGTTTATTGAATGTTGAGGAAGCAATTTATTAATTCAAGCTGGAGTTGGAAAGCTCAATGGGGATCTACATCAACCGTCCGGAATAAGGTACGAACTGAGATCCTTTAGTGTTAGATATTTGGTTTCTCTTGCATATAGGAAAGGATTGATTTCTGGAGTCAAGATGTCTGTTGTGGTACCCCAAGCCATAGGAATTTCTCTCCGCAACAAGTAGGAAAGTAATGATCCCGTTAATGTCGAGGATGTACACCAACCATTCGAAGATCATGCTTCGACTCCTAGTAATGAATTTATTAATATGCTATTGTTTTGTATAGATAATTGCAGATGATGAACATTAATTCTAATTCTCCACAATTCAACTGTAGAGCATGTAGATGCGGGTAACACTGAATAGGTTGAGCCTGTATAGGATAATGATGAACATGCATATGTGCCCATGCCAAGTAAAAAAACACCTTTGTAATGTTTTTTTAAATGAATTACTTGTATTTTAAAAACACAAAAAAAATTAATGAAACAATTTGACAATATTGCAGCAATTCCGAGCCCCTCACCGCAACTTCAACCTTGCGAGCAGTCTACTAGGGAGATCGATTAGCATATTTCAGAAGATGTGCTTCTCGCTAAATATGTAAAGAGAAGAAAAGTAAAAAGGGAAGTGATTGAAGAAAATTTGAGTAATTCTAATTGATAATAAAAAAAAATTACATGGGTTTTTTCTCTATTTCATGAATGAATGGTTAAATGAATGCTTTAATGAATGGTTTACTGAATGTTTTTTATCGGATATTGACTAAATGAGTGGTTTAATGAATGTTTTTTTCATCTATTGAATGATTGGATGGTTTATTGAATGATTTAATGAATTGTTTAATGAAATTTTTATTTCAACTATTGAGTGAATTAATTTGTAGTAAATTGTTAGTTGCAAATCGATGCATTGGGTTTGGGAAATTGAGAGAGATGTGAAGGGGGGAAGGGGACATAAGATCTTCCACCTTCACGTGGTTGGTCCTGTTTAGTAGAGAATATTAAATTATTCTCGAAGCATAGAGGAGTTCAAGGAATGGTAAGGAAGTATACATTAAAAACAATTATTTGTATAATTGCAGTGTTTAAATTTTACTATTGCTATTTGACTCATCCACTGGAACTTGTTACAGATTGTGTTGGGAAACCTTTTCATAGTTCAGAGGCAAAAAATGGTGTTTTGAAGTGATTTATGGCCTTATATGCATGGTGTCCCATTGACCTGCTTTTGTGGTCTTTCGTCAGAAATTATTATTATTATCTTATCTTATCTTTATCTATATGTTGCAACAAAATAACTCAAACTTAAAGATACCAATACTAATAAATCATTACAATTTTAATCTTCTAGATCCTACATGAAATAAATATATGAAAACTACTAGCAAACTCTGTCTTTAATTTTTAATACATTTCTACAAGATTGTTTTAAGGATGCTACATGTCTAAGTTTCCACAATTTTGATACTACCATGAACTTCAAACTTCCCAGATTTCTCAACAAGGTTTATTTTCAGAGCTAGAGTCCCTTAACCTCTAAGAAGAGATGATTTGATGCTACTATGACCCCAAAATTGTTCATATTTGTTGTTTAGCACCTCTAGAGGTTGTTGTTGAAGTTTCAAGCTGTGGTCTATACACAAATACAACCAAACTTGCCTAAAAGCCCTCCTTTTCATCTAAATAATGGACGATCTTTGACCCTTTGAAGTGTAATAAGTATTTGAGTAATCCATAGGAGGTGAGCTCATCATGTGTAATGGAGTTAGTTTGTTCCTCCGCCAAAATATTGATACAATCTCACTCATGCCAAGAGATCTAATCAAATCTAAACAAATATTTGTTAATGAATCAAATATAATTCCTACCCAAATCAAATCTTTGTTAATGAATCTATAGGTTGACTAAATCCAAGTTGCTATGGTTTCATAAAGAGGCAATGTAATATCCCGAATTTTGGACCTACCATTTATAGGCATGAGCCTATTGATCATGATGATTATAGTGATGTTTTATTTTATATTTGGTCAAAAACCCCACTGCATATGAACATGATGATTTGATTTGTATATTGGGCATAAGCCAATTGTTGATGATATATATGTATATATATGTTGGTTATGTTTGGCGTGGACCCTGAATCACATGATTGATGAAATGTTTTGTGTTGGGCATGGAACCTGAAGCACATGATCGATGAGATGTTTTGTGTTGAGCGAGAGGTTATAGAGCACATGATTACTTACATTTTTGTTGAGCATAAAGCTTTGGAACACATGAAAATATAATTGGAAATGTTGGGCATAGGCTCTGGAGCATTCCATGTTGATGTTGAGCATAAGCTCTGGAGCATCGGATCCTTAGCCATTGTATCCCTAGGTGTATCATACAAGTACATCCTAGCATTTAGTGTTGAGTGAGAGCTATGGAATTGCACTATGTTTGTAACTCCCTGTTATAAGCGTTGAGTATGGGCTCTGGTAAGCGCTAGGGATTACTGAAAAGAATTTAATAATTCTGAGTGAAAACGACTCGAGAAAAATATTGATCTCATCATACTTATTTATAAGTGAATAAATGAAATTTTGAATTTATGTATTCTAATCAAGTACTGAAGAGCTACCACGTTTTATGAGGGAAATCCAACATGCAAGGATGTTTAGAGTTTCCTAGCCTATTAGACTTGAGCCATCTATCTACTTGACCTTCATAAAGAAGTGTCGTTAAGTGTAGGGATCATGACACATGATGCCCAAAGACAAGTGTTAACAAGTATTTTAATACTATGTATTTTATACCTAGCATGTATAAAGATTAATTATATATTTGAATACATAAAGAAGAGAAGCTCCACCAATTATTATTTATTATTAAAGGATTAATAAATAGTGAAATATCTATGAAAGACTAACCAGGAACTAGTAAAAAAGTTCGTAGGTTAAGAATTGAAAAATTACCCCAGTAAATTAAAAAGGGTTAAATCAAGAAATCAAGGATTTCTTGGTTTAACTACCCCTTTGACTAAAAAGTCTGTCTATAGAGACTCAATCCAAGCAAAGGCTTGAGGGTCCTGATTTTTCATCTAGGAGAATTATTATTTTGCCAGTTTTGCTCTCAAGTGTTTTCTTGGAGAACTTTTCCTGCCAGGAAAAGAGGATTGACCCAAAACTGATTACCAGTTAGGAAACCCTGCCTTAGGATATCTAATATACTTGCATGTTGGAGTCCAACTTGGGGGGATCTGGATTAGAACCAAGAACAGTTATGGGTCATGGTTGGGAGGAACGTGGTAGTTCCCAAGTGATTTGGTCATCAAACAGAGGTCAGATCTGCATTTAATTGTTAATGCTGGTTATTTAAGTGTGTGGGTGCAGCCATTGAAAAAGCTTCAAATCCAGGTATGAAACCCTTGAAGGCCTATTTCATTTCTTTCCTAAATATTCATTACTGTTTATGTTAAGTAATGGATTCAATGTAAATTTCTAAACCCTAATGGTTGAGTTTTATGGTTAACAATCTGCTAGAGTTTGTATTTGTAAATTACTAATAATAGGATGGAGAATTTTTATCATATGTTGTTTATGTTCAGGGTTGCATCTTTCATAAATGTTCCTATATTAACTAGATTTTGAACTTAATATTATGTTTATACTGGGTTCTCTATATTTATTACTCTACTGACATATTCCATTTGTCAGCAAAGGCTTACCCTAAATTTTAACTAAACTAGTTCATTAGAATTTAATTAAAATATTAATTATGTTAACTAATACAAGTTTATAATTTAAACTAGATCTAGTAAGGACAGAGTTCATATAATAAACAAGCTAAACAAATTATTAAAGACCTTCTAAAGTCTGCTCCACACAATCATTTAAAAACAAATTAAATATCATAACATTCTATTTAATAAACATAATCATAATTAACCCAACAGAGAAGCCATCATGACCATCCATGTGGTCCAATATCAAAACTTTGTCTTATTATAAAAATTCCACAGTCCAAATCGCTAAGCCAATAATCGCATCCATTTACACAAATCAAATATTAAATTCCACAGTCCTATTATTACAATCATCGTTTATAAAAACATAAAGTGCTTTAAAGGTGCCATTTAAATCTACACACAACCGTCGCATCACATTAAACAACTAAAACCCATTTTGCCAACAGAGGTCGCGACATCAAATCCTATGGATGTCTAGACTCAAGGCAATAACATTAATAAAACCATAAGCATTTTATACCCAAACAGTAACCAAACCGCATAACCATCTCTATACAACCCATGTTATACATCTATAATATGCTGGCTATGTTTTTAAGCTACGCCACAATTCTATAAACAAACATCTCATACACTAACAGTGAGGTGGTAAAGACCCTAGCTATAGCCTCGACCAAGTTCCAATCTAATCACACGGTCACGCTAATAACAAAAACAATATAATGGGTTGTCAAAACCTTGTCCGTTACAGCCATATCTTTTTAAGTAAACAAGTTACACATTAAAATGCCATTTTAAAACTATCACAACCGTTGGGACAGGCACATGCCATTCATGGCATGGCCTGCACCCACGCTGAGCCAATAAAAAACTAAAAGTTAAATACTCTGTTTAAAACACAGTCTCCATTCTAACGCTAACGTAGAGAATATGGTGGCAAGCCAATGGGCTACGACACCATTGTTACCATATGGCGCAGTCCATGGCATAATGCCCCAAGCTCTAAAATCTTTCCCAACTTAAATTACAAACAAAACAAATGGAGTGCTGTGCATAATCCTAGAACCCAAAACATTATTTATACACAGAGTAATTTCCATAGGCTGAAAGCTACAAATTGAACCCAACAAGTTGATATGTTAAAAACGCAGCATTTAATTAACCATACAAGTCCCAATTTTACACGGTATAAACATTGAATGAACTCGTATGCATTTCATACCAAAACATTACAATCTTCACATAAAAAACCAACGCGCAGTGTATTTACATAGTGAGGCATGAAACCTCTTTGACAAATAGTCAAGTATTAAAAACATTAATGGCAAGCTGTGAGCTATGGCACCATTAAAAGTAATGGTGTAGCCACGGCCCAGAAATGCCAAACCTCACAACGAGAGTCCTTTAAGAACAAGAGCAAGCTACATTATACACTCTGAAGGCAGAGTCAACAAGTGCCACACGAAACCCCAACCCAGTAAAGAATCCCAACTCAGGAATGCCCAAAATGAAAGGAGGCAACTAAATATTGCTAGTAGGCTTACCATGGATGTGAAGAAGAAATCCCAAATCGACATTGTATCTTGTGCAAACCCTAGAGCGCCTTCACGTTTACCTACAGACAAACCAAGAATGGCATGAGAAGCATGACCATGCCATGGAGAAGACAACGAATCAATGCATTTTACATAGAGCTGGTCCAGAGTACCTTCAGATCGATGGAAGTCACCTCCTTCTCCAACTGCACAGAGGCAACATGAAACCACAATGCCAAAACCATAATGAACAAGCAGCGATGGCATTAATGGCACCAACTGGTGGCCATGAACACCTCCATAAACCCTCACCATAAGTTTGTGGATCAACGTTATACCTTATACCAACCAGGTCGTATGTTAAACCCTCTATCCTATGGTTTCGCTAAGTATCAACATAGACTTAGTACTTAGGACATGGTATTTATACCATTAGTCTCCCAACCCTATGGTATGCGCAGTGCTTAACACTATCATATAGTGTTTACAATGTTTACCCTTAGCATCAAAGTTTAGGTTGTCACATGCCCTTTATGCTAGTTCATATAGGTAGCATTCGTGCATAGGTCATAGTCAAGGTTTTGTAGTATTTAGGAATCATGGAAAATGTAGTATGCCATGATACCCTCGCTAGGAAAAACAAGCGTAAGTATCCAAACTCGTAACCAAGGCAGACCTGAAAAATGGAGACAAGAGAAGAGTAAATAAATTAACCAAGAGATAGATAATAATAATTATAAGGACAGTAAGTAAATTCACAACATCTAGATAATTAACAAACATAGGGCTTATCGGAGTCGTAAAAACGGAGCCGTAATAAAGTGCAAGGTGGAACTGGAAGTATAACTAAGAACTGAATTATGTCAAGTAACCAATAATCCTGATGTCGCAAAAGTAACCTGTAAGTCAATGAATAAGGTGCCTTAGTTTGAATGAACTAAGTAAGCCTGCATAACGAAGAATAACCTTACCTCTCATATCGTCATGGGAGAACAAGTCCCACTACTCCACCACTTTGTTCCCATCTACAAAGTTATGTTAGTTTTTATTAAATAAACAAAGTACACATGTGCAAGAGCAAACAATAATATATACAATTCATTAATTCACTGACAGTAATAACTAAGATATATCAATAGTTTAAATCACATAATTGAGACATAAGAAGTAAATGAACCAATAGTCACTAAATGGATAATAGATTAACAAGACACTAGGATTATTTCGAAGAGATCAAAAGCATAAGTAGCACCTGTGTTTCTGCACGAGTAATAATGATCCCTTTTGGGTAGTTTTCACTAGCTTATAATTTTATTTTATTTTTTCAAATTTTGGGGACATTACAAGTGGTATCAGAGCCCAGTTTCAATACTGAGAGACTTATGGGTGCACTAGGCATTCACGTAGAGAAAATAAAGTATGATAAGTAAATTTTGTTACTAACAGAAATTTTTGCTGCTATTAAATTTTTTTGTGTTTCAGGAAATTGTTACAACGTTGTTCAGGTTATGAATACCGAGGAAGAAAATAGCCGACAGGAAGAAATGACCACCCCCACTCCGGAAGTGAACTTGGTGGTTGAGCTAAACTCTGATGTGCTGAAAATTTTTGTGCAGTCTTCAAGATGAACTGAAAAGTTTCAGAGAAGACAATCTAAATGAAAGAAAGGAACATCAAGTGATACATGAAGCATTATTGCGTAACATGACAGGAGGGAGCCCACAAGATAAACCTACCCATTTCACCAACAGATCCAAAAGAGAACCATGCCATGAGCGGGCCAGCAGCCTAAGAGAAGCAGAAAAAGAATGTACACCTGAAGCAACTAAAGGAGATCATCACAGTCCTGCTAGTGATGACTCACTTTCTCTACGGAGAAAAAGTCAAAGAAATGATGACAGTCTTCAGGGGGAGTTTAAAAAAATAAGAGCCCCGACCTATGAAGGTGAAGTAAATACAGGAGAAAAGGATGAAGTATGGTTGCTAGGAATGAGTAAGTATTTCCAGGTTCATAACTATTCAAGTGTGATGTAGGCTAGGCTTGCCATCTACAACTTGAATGGTAAGGCAGTAAGATGGTGGCAAGATTTAAAGCACACCAAGAAAGATGAGCTGCGAGAAATAAGCTGGGAAAACTTCCGAAAGATTTTCCAAGAAAAATACATGTCAGAAAGGTTCTTTGACCGCAAGGTAAAGGAGTTCCATGAACTGCGCATGGGGTCCATGACTATGGACGCATTTATAAACAGATTTCTAGATCTGCAGCATTATGTACCGTATATAAAATAAGAGAAGGTGAAGATCTAGTAGTTCCTAGGATGTCTTCCTCCCAGTTTTTGAGACATGATAGAATTCAACATGCCAAAGACACTGGATACTGCACTACAAAAGGCCCGCCTCTACTATGAGCATGGGCAGTTACAGCAAGAAAACCAGAACCGAAACCGAGAAAAGTCTAGAAACTTTTCTGATAACCGCAAGCCTGGGTCAAACCTGCAGCCTTATAGAAAGAAAAATAACAACTTTCAAGCGAACAAGAACTTCAACAAAACTAGTACGAAGATTTATGTACCAACCCCTAATGGTAATAAGAAAGTGGCGAGTGGAGCCAATGCTACCCCTTTAGCAATCAAGTGTTGTAAGTGCAACGGGCCTCATTATGCCTGAGATTGTAAGAACAAGAACAATGGAGTCTTGCATAACCTGCAAGAAGAACCTACCATTGAGGATATAGCGGGAACCCCGCGAATCTATGCAGCATTATATGGATGACAGGTGGACCATCAAGCTACGATGGTCGAGATAGAAGGTAAGATCTTGAACACCTCTGTTTCAATACTTATTGATCTTAGTGCTTGTCGGAGCTATGTTGCACCTAAGATTGTTGATTTATGCAAGTTAGGCAAAGTAAAGCATGTTAAACCTTGGCTGGTACAGTTAGCCACCGGTACGAAATGGAAGGTTTCAGAAATTGTTAAAGAATGTGAAGTATACCTGAATGGTTTCCTTACTAAGGT
>LPNX010072040.1:822842-998247 GCA_001517045.1 Pseudotsuga menziesii | reverse complement strand
TTGTGTTGAGCATAAAGCTCTAGAACACATGAAAATATAATTGGAAATGTTGGGCATAAGCTCTAGAGCATTCCATGTTGATGTTGAGCATAAGCTCTGGAGCATCGGATCCTTAGCCATTATATCCCTAGGTGTATCGTACAAGTACATCCTAGCATTTAGTGTTAAGTGAGAGATCTGGAATTGCACTATGTTTGTAACTCCTTGTTATAAGTGTTGAGTATGGGCTCTGGTAAGTGCTAGGGATTACTGAAAATAATTTAATAACTTCCGAGTGAAAACAACTCGAGAAAAATATTGATCTCATCATACTTATTTATAAGTGATTAAATGAAATTTTGAATTTTTGTATTCTCATCAAGTATTAAAGAGCTACCACGTTATACAAGGGAAATCCAACATGCAAGGATGTTTAGAGTTGCCTAGCCTAGTAGACCTAAGCCATCTATATACTTGACCTTCATAAATAAGTGTTGTTAAGTCTAGGGATCATGACACATGATGCCCAAAGACAAGTGTTAACAAGTATTTTAATACTATGTATTTCATACCTAGTATGCATAAAGGTTAATTATGATTAATTATATAATTGAATAAAGAAAGAAGAGAAGCTCCACCAATTATTATTTATTATTAAAGGATTAATAAATAGTGAAATATCTATGAAAGACTAGCTAGGAGCTAGTAAAAAAGTTCCTAGGTTAAGAACTGAAAAATTACCCCACTAAATTAAAAAGGGTTAAATCAAGAAATCAAGGATTTCTTGATTTAACTGCCCCTTTGACTAAAAAGTTTGTTTATAAAGACTCAAGCCAAGAAAAGGCTTGGGGGTCCTGATTTTTCATCTAGGAGAATTATTATTCTGTTGTTTTGCTCTCAAGGGTTTTTTTGGAGAACTTTTCCTACAAGGAAAAGAGGATTGATCCAGAACTGATTACACTCAGGAAACCCTACCTTAGGAGCTCTAAGCTACTTGCATGTTGGAGTCCAGCTCGAAGGGATCCGGATTAGAACCAGGAATGGTTCTAGATCATGGTTGGGAGGAACATGGTAGTTCCCAAGTGATTTGGTCATCAAATAGAGGTCAGATCTGCATTTAATTGTTGATGTTGGTTATTTAAGTGTGCAGGTGCAGCCATTGACAATGCTTCAAATCCAGGTATGAAACCCTTGAAGGCCTATTTCATTTCTTTTCTAAAGATTCATTACTGTTTATGTTAATTAATGGCTGCAATGTAAATTTCTAAACCCTAATGGTTAAGTTTTATGGTTAACAATGTGCTAGGGTTTGTATTTGCAAATTACTAATCATAGGCTGGAGAATTTTTACCATATGTTGTTTATGTTCAGGGTTGCATCTTTCATAAATGTTCCTGTATTAACTAGTTTTTGATCTTAGTATTATGTTTATACCTTGTTCTATGTATTTATTACTCTCTTGACATATTCCATTTGTCAGCAGAGGCTTGCCCTAAATTTTAACAAAACTAGTTCATTAGAATTTAATTTAAATATTAATTATGTTAACTAATACAAGTTTGTAATTTAAACTAGATCTACTAAGGACATAGTTCATATAATAAACAAGCTAAACAAATTATTAAAGACCTTCTAAGGTCTGCTCCACAAAATCATTTAAATACAAATTAAATATCATAACATTCCATTTAATAAACATAATCATAATTAACCCAACAGAGAAGGCATCGTGACCATCCATGTGGTCCAATATCAAAACTCTGTCTTATTATATAAATTCCACAGTCCAAATCGCTAAGCCAATAATCGCATCCATTTACATAACTCAAATATTAAATTACACAGTCCTATTATTACAGTTATCCTTTATAAAAACATAAAGTGCTTTAAAGGTCCCATTTAAATCTACATAGAACCGTCGCATCACATTAAACAACTAAAACCCATTTTGCCAATAGAGGTCGCAACATCGAATCCTATGGATGTCCAGACTCAAGGAAATAACATTAATAAAAGCCAATGGGCTAATGCTAACATAGAGCATATGGTGGAAAGCCAATGGGCTACAACACCATTGCTACAATGGTGCAGCCCATGGCATAATGCCCCAAGCTCTAGAAGCTTTCCCAACTTAAATTAAAAACAAAAAAATGGAGTGCTGTGCATAATCCCATAACCCAAAACATTATTTATACACAGAGTAATTTCCACAGGCTGAAAGCCACAATCGAACCCAACAAGTCGATATGTTAAAAACGCAACATTTAATTAGCCATACAAGTCCCAATTTTACACGGTATAAACACTGAATGAACTTGTATGCATTTCATACCAAAACATTACAGTCTTCACATAAAAAAACCAACGCGCAGTGTATTTACACAGTGAGGCAGGAAACCTCTTTGACAAACAGTCAAGTATTAAAAATGTTAATGGCAAGCTGTGAGCTATGGCACCATTACAAGTAATGGTGCAGCCACGGCCCAAAAATGCCAAACCTCACAACGAGAGTCCTTTAAAAACTAGAGCAAGCTACATTATACATTTTGAAGGCAGAATCAACAAGTGCCACTTGAAACCCCAACCCAATAAAGAATCCCAACTCAGGAATGCCCAGAATGAAAGGAGGCAAGTAAATCTTGCTAGCAGGCTTACCATGGCCGTGAAGAAGAAATCCCAAATTGACAGTGTAGCCTGTGAAAACACCGGAGTGCCTTCACGTTCACATGCAGACAAACCAACGATGGCATGAGAAGAATGACCATGCCATGGAGAATCCAACGAAGCAATGCATTTTACATAGAGATAGTCCAGCTTACCTTCATATTAATGGAAGTCGCTTCCTTCTCCAACTGCATAAAGGCCACACAAAACCACAATGCACAAGCATTGAATTCCAAACCCTTTGCCAAGCGTTTTCACCAACCCCAATGGCATTAATGGCACCATCTGGTGTCCATTAATGCCTCCATAAACCCTCACCATAAGTTTGTGGATCAACGTTATACCTTATACCAACCAAGTCGTATGTTAAACCCTCTATCCTATGGTTTCGCCACCCTTTTAAATATCAGCGCATACTTAGTACTTAGGACATGGTATTTATACCATAGTCTCCCAACCCTATGGTATGCACAGTCCCTAACACTATCATATAGTGTTTACAATGTTTACCCTTAGCATCAAAGTTTAGGTTTTCACATGCCCTTTATGCTAGTTCATATAGGTAGCATTCATGCATAGGTCATAGTCTCGGTTTTGTAGTATTTAGGAATCATGGCAAATGTAGTATGCCAAGATACCCTCGCTAGGAAAAACAAGCGTAAGTATCCAAACTCGTAACCAAGGAAAACCTACAAAATGGAGACAAGAGAAGAGTAAATAAATTAACCAAGAGATAGATAATAATAATGATAAGGACTGTAAGTAAATTCACAGTGTCTAGATAAATAACTAAGAAAGATAATTAACAAACATAGGGCTTACATGAGTCGTAAAAACGAAGCAGTAATAAAGTGCAAGGTGGAACTGGAAGTATAACTAAGAACTAAATTGCATCAAGTAACCAATAATCCTGATGTCACAAAAGTAACCTGTAAGTCAATATATGAGGCGCTTTAGTTCGAATGGACTAAGTAAGCCTGGGTAACGAAGAATAACCTTACCTCTCGGATCGTCATGGGAGAACAAGTCCCACCACTCCACCACTTTGTTCCCATCAACAAAGATAAGTTAGTTTTTATTAAATAAATAAAGTACACATGTGCAGGAGCAAACAATAATATATACAATTCATTAATTCACCGACAGTAATGACTAAGATATATCAATAGTTTAAATGAAATAATTAATACATAAGAAGTAAACGAACTAATAGTCACTAAATGAATAATATGACCAACAAGACAGTGGGAAGATTTCAAAGAGATCGAAAGTATAAGGAGCACCCATGTTTCTGCATGAGTAATAATGATCCCTTTTGGGTAGTTTTCACTAGCCTATAATTTTTTTTTATTTTCAAAATTTGGGGACATTACAGGAAAGCTTCGTCCATAAACTAGGGCACTTACCAACAATGTGCACTATGCCATAGTCAGACAAAAATTAGAATAAAAACCCCTTTGCATTATGTTGGATCGACACCATATTCTCCAAGAAAGAAACCCATAAGTATTCTAGATATTTTTTAGTGATGACCATAAGCTATGAAACCCTCATATCATGATATGTAATAGTCCTTGTCCTCCTCCTTTAAGGGTTGTAACTGTTGAACATTACCATTGTGTAGGGCTGAGATTATTCCCATATATTCCTTTTCTAGGGTTTTTTATGCCCAAAGGATTTCCCAGAACCTTGCATTCAATGCCCAAATGGATTCAAAATTGTCCAAACATGACTCAGGACTGACCGAAATTCATGTTTTAGGGTTGTTATAATGCCAAGAATTGTTTTTTGAGATATGAATTTCAAGAATCCACCTAATGCTGCATAATATAAGTATGAGAATGACCCTTAGTAAATGCCAAATTTTTTCCCAATGTTTATGATAACAAGTCTGCCATATATCCAAGTTAATATTGTGATGAAACATAGATTCCTAAGCTTCCATACCCTAGTTACTGTTGTGATGAATGCACAAGTCAAACACCCCTCTCCTGCATGTTAATTTAAAAAATTAATACACCTATGCAAGTTGGCTTCTACTTCATTTTCCCAATATTAAGCACATAACTCTGTCAAAATTTATACAGGAATTTCCAACTACAACTAATTTTCCAAGAAGAGTAAACTCTGTGAAGGAAATACTTTCTTCTTACCATTCTTTAACAATGAAATTCCTTTGAGATGGAGTTTGTACATGTAAATATGACATGACAGGAAGTGGATATCCATTTTCAAATAGATCATTGCATGTGTAATAAATGTGGTTACACCATATCTTCATCATGGTGATATTGAATTATGTGGAATTAAAAAATATGTGATCCTAATTTAAACCAAATTCAAACAAAGTTTAGAACTGATCTTTAGCTATTATTGTGTTTACTTCAATGCTTAATTTCAACTTTTGAGGTACCTTTCTTCATGACAAACTTTGCCTAAGTATTAAAAGGATGAAAGTTTACGATGCACTTTACAATTTTTACATAGTGTATAATGGTAATGTTGATTGATATATATTATGCATGTTTCATTTTACCTTTTAGTGTTTGTGACCATTGGACTAGGGACAGTATGAATTGTTTCTAAGGAAGTTGATGTTTATGAGAACGATGGGTGTGGTCACGAAGGTCCTTAACAATCACAAGTATATAATATACTTCTTGCAGACAAAAGAAGAGATGATATTTAATCATGCCAAACTGCGCCCCCATCTCGAATTCATAGATAACAAATTAATTGAAGCTTCCAAGGTATCCACATTACTTCTCTTCTTCCACTTCATGGGAATTGATAGTGTTTTTTTAATGAATGACATGATTTTTTCCCTTGGCTTAGTCCTCAAATGGATAAAGTGCTTTTAAGTTTGTTGTTTTCCCATTGTTTTCTGATTTTTTTGTAATGTTTATTTCTGATTTTTTTCGTTGTCCATGATACCCTGTTCTAGGCTGACATACGTTTTGGTTTGTATGTGGACTTCTAAGTGGATTTTACTGTGTTGGGACCTCTGTTAAATAGGACGTTGAGGTTCAGATGTTTTCCTTTATAATGACTATTATTTGTAATCTACCCAGTGTGATAGATAGGATATTGTTCCTGAGTTGTGAATATTAGACAGGGCAGAAGTCAAGAGGAGGGTTAAGGCTAAGTTTAATGATTGTCACAATGCTTTATCTGTCATCTTAAATTCCCCAGAGACCTTAAAGTTCTTGAGAAAACTAAATGAGGAATTTTTACTTTTATTGGATCTTAAAGTTTAGGCTTAAAAATTAATATTTTAAACCAAGACTTGTATCTTGTCTTTGAGTTCGTGGAAAATGGGTAGCTCAGAAACTGGATCGATGGCGCAAGGTCATGTGTTGGGGATTTGAGTTCTAACTTGGAACTAGAGGATACAGATTGTCATGGACATGGAAGAAGGGTTGGAGTATTTTTTGTACAGGACATTACACCCTTGTAACCTAGGGTCTGGGGTTACCAACTTACTATTAGACTTGCAGACAATCAGCTTTTACAGAGAATGGAATGAGAATAGGAAGAAATCTTGGATTACCTGGTTTATGACGGTTTCTCCAAGCTTGGTATTCTCTCACACCAATCTTATCCAAAGATTCTAGGGATGCTTCTCTTCACCCACAAAGAGCCAATTCTTCAAGCAATATTTCATACATGTATACATCAGAGGTTAGATGAAAAACATGTTAATGATATAATTGAACATATTCATTAAACCAATATACATGAGATAAACATAATACAAGATTGGAAGAATAATTCTCTTTATTAACAAACAATGAATAGGTAAGAATACAACCGAGCTTGTGACATAAGGACTCCTCTGCAACTGAGGACTCTAAGTTCTGTTGCTCCAAGACTCTGAAGGTATACCACCAGCATAACTTTTCTCTTTAAAAATTGATTGATTAGCCCCATACCAAGGCCTCTATTTATACTTTCGGAAATAGAGAGGATTTGAAGGTTAGGATGTTTGAGACAATTGGGATAGTTATGGATTAAGGCCCAACTAATCTCATCTGATCATGATTTATATTTTTTAAGGTCTAATCAAGGTCTACGCGAGTATTAATATAGACAAGGCGTGTATGACACACGTGTTGCTCAAAGGAAATTCACGTATGCAAGGTATACGTGCGTTGCAATGTACATACTCGTGTATGGTATATTAGTTTCAATGCACATAGTCACGTATGCAACTCAAAAATCAGAATAAAAATATATAAGTCTGGTATGAGGATAATGCATCAAAGGTCATGCACATGTATAATGTTTTGGCCACTTCAATCCTAAATGTCCTTTTGTGTACCGACATGATGAATGTCAGCACTCGGACGGAGAAGTGCCATTTTGGTTGATAATAGTATCTTCAAAATTTTGTGTAATATTTGCATTGTCAAGTGTTTTTTTTTTAAATTTTTTGTTTGTTTGTTTGACCTATTTGGATATACCTCTCTTATGAAGACAAAGTCATTGTTAATGGAAATCCTGATCTTGTGTCATTGTAGGCAACAATGAATTTGTTTTCTACATATTTTAAGCATTTCAAGGCTGATTGAATAGTTGCAATGTGTTTGGAGCATTAATTCCAACTAAAACCACCCCTTGTTTGTTCAAAACAACTTATACTTCCCCAAGTGTAGTAATTTATCTCTATGAACTAACACGACGATAAAGTATTTGTTTTATAATGTTTTTATTTAAATATTTTTCCCTTTGGTTTCAAGTAATTTATCTTTATGAACCATCACCATAGCCCCCATAACATATTCAATGATTTCAAAGATATATACCAATATATAGGCTCACAGACTAATATCAAAGATGAACTCTATCCATGAGAGACATGTGCCATCACAAGAGAAACCTAGAAGCATGAGCCATACCTTTTTGAAGATCATAAGATGAAGAAATAGTATAAAAACAAAAATAAACTCTATATCATGTCATCACATAGCCCTCATAACAAGGTTTCCAACGAGCTAAGAATTTTGTAATTCTGATTCTGTATGAGAAAGTTATGCCAATTTTAGTGAAGATGCCCAGAAATTTCTCTATCACAAAATTTCATACTTTTCTCCAAGAGTTGCGAAATTCTTGAGAGAATTGATGATGCACAAATTAAATGTTTGATATTCAATTTATTACCTTGGGCCGACATGAAATTCAAAATTACAAATAATTAAATTCTCTTTTGTTTGGTCGGCTCACCCAAAAAGGTGGGGTACACCAACTTCAAAAATTCATATCTCTTCAACCCTAAGGAGTTAGAAGATGCTCCACATATCAACAAAAATTGATTGATGAGTAATATCTACCTATTATGGGTTTATTTGAAAATTATTGGTCTAATACTCTTAAAATATTCAAAGTGTACAAGACATCAAGGCGCCACATATAAATGCGCCAAAGACCATGCTACCTTATGCATAAGTTCAAAGGTCAAAGGCTTCAATGGACATCATCAAGGGCATGAGGGATTATATGGTATTCACATACATAGAATTCACATTAACATGGAGGAGGGATCCACCATATACTCATCATATCAAGGGTATCAAGGACCCCAACACCACCAATCAAGTGGGAAAAAATACTTTTTCAAGAATATCGTCATTATTATACAAGATGGATTCAAGGACATCAAGGGCTTCAACATCACCATGTTCAAGGTCTCCATATCATTAAAATTATATCAAATGGTTCCACTATATATCTTCATCATCATAAGAGTACCAACACCCCAAAATAGGGGTACATAGACCTAACCACTAGTTTGCAACACCTTATGGAATTCATATGCATGATCACAAGGCTACCACATGCTAATGACCATATAGTGTCCAAGGGACATCAACCCACCATATATGTGGCTTCAAGACCTAGAAATTCAAGGACACCAAGGACCCCATAATAATGGGTTCCAACATACCACCATAAGTGCGGGTTTCAAGACCTAAGTCTCCAGATGCAAGAGCATCAAGATCTAAGATTATGGACTCAAGGACCCCACAAGAACTTAACAACCTCAATACCATCCAATGCAAGCAATGGGATTCACCATCAACACATCAAGGACTTTCACATGAGCCAAATCATCCATACAACAACCAATCAAGAGATCAAAACAAGTACAAGCGTAACAATCAACACAAAGACCAATAGCCAAATATCAACCAGGAGTAAGGAACTCGACAATGGAATCAAATGGGACTAAGATACAAATTAGGGGCACTTGACCAAGTCAATGGGTAACCAGGAATTTTTTCATTGTTCCAAGGCCTCAAAGGGCTTTAATATTGGGCTTGGACAAGGTCAAAAGAGCTCCTTTGACACAAACAACCACAAACTAAACACTAACCATCAAAGGCTCCACAATGGGCACCAAGGACTCAACAGTCGACATCCATGACTAGACACCGTTGGCATCAATGACAACTTATGGGAGAGCCCACTTAAGATTCTTTGAATGAGTAAAGTGAAAATTTTGAAGACCTTGGAAGACCAATATTTGATGATGTTTCTCTCAATGCAATCCAATAATGCTTACTCACAAATGATAATAACGAGGGGACACATTTAGGGATATTTATTGTTGATGTTAAGTAATTGAGTTTTCCTTCTCATACAATGGATTTATGCCAACATTCTCAGCCATGTTTCTCAGTGTTTGATAAGTGTTTTTTACAACAAGGAGTAGGGTTTAAAGAAGAAGGTGTTAAAACGAGGTGACACTTGTTGTACTTCCTTGAAGAGTTTCCAATCATACAATTGGGTCTATATATCAGAGTTGGGTCCACATATCCGAATTAGCCCACTTATCCAAATTGGGTCCACTTATCTTCAATCATGCAAGAGTTCTAGTGCTTGAGGTAACACTTTCTATAGGCTAGTATGAGGGAGAAGTGTAATCATTGGCAAGAATTTTTGGGGTAAGCTAGGTGCAAAACATCGTGGATGTTGCGCAAGGTCAAAGATGTCGCGCAAGGTGGAAAATGGCACGCAAGTCGGGATTTACAATATTTTATGCATTTTGGTCATGTTTTGTAGATTTGGACCACATTTTGTGAATTGTGGTCATTATTTTGTATATTCTGTTAAGAAGTAGTTAGGAAGTTGGTTAAGTAGACCACCAATGTAAAGGCGCAAGCCTATAAATATATGGCAAATTGCAAGTATTGAGTCTTCTCCTGGATATTCTTCTGGATATTTTCATTGATCTTCTTAAGGTGAATGCTAAGGGTTCTTGAATGATTTTGGGAACTTTTTCGATCTATGTATGTGACTGAAGAACTATTTTGAGAACCTATGTTTTGTTCCAGAATTTAATATGATATGATGGAGATTGAGCATAATCATTGTGTCTTTTGCTATCTTTCTATTTTCATGTTTTCTGCGGCCTAGATGTGAATGCAATGTGTATATGCGATATCGATTTGTGAATGATGTGGTGTTTCTATGCTTTAAATAATGACATACCGCTAGATTTGTTTACACATCGATGTTTTGTTATGATTCAGTTAATGAGATCTACTGAATAATGACATGATTCTGTGTATGCATAACCTGAATGATTAGATCTATTGAATAATGTTGCACTAAGTCAATAAGTAGACAATTGGTCCTCCTTCATATTTCATAAACTTGGTTTTGTCAGCTTTCCCTTGAAAATATCATGTGAGACTTCATCTGCTCTGCAGGCATTGCCGGACGTGGTAAAACTTGTCTGGACTAGTGCTTAGGGAGATCGTGGTGGTTTGGGTGTCGACATAGAGTGAACCCATATCGACTAGTTTTATGTCAACAAATGGTTCTATTTCTATGACCTTAGTGTGAAGAGGGGGTAGGACATGGTGTGGCATCTGACGAGACCAGAAATCCATGATTGGTTTGACCAAAAGATACAGGAGTTTGCTGAGAAAGAGAATCAGAACCCTGGACTAACGTCGGATAAGTGGTTGGCAGAGTATATGCATGAAGGTCCACACAAGTACATTTTCTCTGAATTTCCGATCATCTTGTATGACTGGTTAACGCGATCGACAAATCAGAAGACAAACTTCCAAGTAGGTGAACCAACTGGCTGGATGTCGGAACTAATCCAGTAGTTACAGGAGGTAGACAAAAAAGCATCAAGAGTTGTTGAAGTCTGGCTTGACAGTAAATTTGAGGGCTATATCACTGAGTTCATGGTTGAGACAGTTAAATCTGATAGCAAAGCAGAAAGGGAGTTTTTCAATGGACCAAGAGGTAGGTTCCTATTGTCTTTGCAATTGTATATTAAGATGCTCATCTACAAAAAAAGGCATATTGAAGATGAACTACGCCGAATAGAACTCTGGTGTGTAGAGGTTGTGGGTATCGTGGAGACAAGGGTTTTATGGAATGATACGAGGTAGATGGATGGAAGTTATGATGGGACTGTGAGGGAAGTCAAGGAAGAAAGTGGTATTACGAGAGGAGTAGCAAGGTTTCAATAAGAGAATAGGCAGAGGACAAGAGAGAGTCCTACAGTGACTGAGACGTGAAGGAAGACCATACAAAACCCTACAACGATGAATGAGATGACTAGGCTATGCCCGAGCCCGAGGAAAGGTTGATCCAGAGAAACAACATACCCACACCTCTGTGTACTATGCCACACTCATGAACAAACACAAGTTCGACACTGCCATGTCCATTGTGTCAACAACACTCTAATAATAGCAGATCAATGACTGTAGAAAGAAGTCCCAGGATGGAGGGCGATGATGTGAATTTACCCCTATTCCATGGAAATGGGACCGAGGATCCCAAGCAATACTGGTTCTTGTGTGAAGCAGTGTGGACTGTTAAACAAAATACATATGATGAGGTCAAGAAAGGTAAATTGGCGACGACTCTTCGAGGTTGCGCAATGGATTGGTTCATGAAATTTGTATAAGTTCCTACCAGGGCTTGAGTGAAAATGTTGGATGAAGTTAGAAAAGGATTGATTAAAGAGTTCAGAAAACCGAAATCTGAGGTGCAACACATTAGAGAACTGAAGGAGATTAAGCAGTATCCAAATAAAACTGTTTGGGATTTTGATTAAATGTTTAAGACACTAATGGCAAGAGTCAGCTTTTAGATGAGCAATATTCAACATAGGGAATGGTTCATCACGGTGTTATTATCTCATATCAAACTACCATTGATGCAACAAAATATTGCGACACAGAGTGAGGCTTTGGAGATTGCAATGAAGTTGGAAGCTTCACATGTTGGTGAGAATGTAGTTGGCATGACTCCGATCTAGACATAGCTGGAAAACTTGACGCTCTAGTTGCAAGATATCATGAAAGGAAAATAGCATCCCGAGGAAGTATGGTGTACTCAATGTCACACAGAGGGACATACTAAGGATAATTTCCTGGATTTTTGAAACTATCTGTTGTCAGGAGAGCCAAAACCATTAAGTTGTGGCAGTATTCCATGGTGCCGTATTTGTCAAGTTTATGGGAATCGACATGAACATTGTGGATATATGCAGAAGATGATCATGAAGCCGATGAACTTATACTGTACATTATGTCAGTCTATGGGGCATGATGATAAGGATTGTCTCCCATATGATCTACTCCAGGACAGAACAATGGACATGTATTATATAAAGGGAGAGGACCATCAAACAGTACAACAACTGTAACCGCAGCCACAGGTTGTACAACCACCACCTCAACCGCAGTTCGTACCACACCCGCAACCGCAGGTGCAGTTTGTACCACAACTGTAGTTTGTGCCACAACTGTAGTATAATCATATAAATATGGCCTCGCAATAGCCACAATATGTTCATCCACAACAGTATGTTTAGCATCATTTGAATCCTTCATAACAACAATTCAATCAAGCACAGTATCAGCAACAACGAGGATTCTGTGGAGGATTTCGAGGACAAGGTGGAGGCTTTGTTCAAGGAGAAGGACGAGGTCACAGACTAGTGCAATGTTATAATTGAGGAGTGTTGGGACATTATCAGAGATATTGCTCATAATTGCAAGCATAGTGTATGTATTGTATCGTTGTTGATCAAATTATTGAGAATTGTCCACAGCTGATCGCGAAGTGGTAGGAAGGGAATGTTCCAAAGTCACAGAACCATAACCAAATTCAAAATCAGAACCAAAATGCAAATAAGAACATGAACCAACTTATGAATACGCCATTGAACTAGAATCAAGGACCCATAGTTGCGATGATCTCAGCAGAACCCAGAATGCAGGATGTTGATGTTGCGGTCATTATTCATGGAGGTCCAATGATGGGAGAAGATATCCCATTTCCACCAATCTGGTTAGCTGGAAAGAAGAAGGCGCAGTTCGATGTTGATGCCGAGAAAGATAAATTCATTGAAGCATGAGATGGGATGAGGAGAGATCCTAGTAAGTTGCATGTTTATGAAATGCCAACTTCTTTTTATTCAACTTCGATAGCAGGACCATCGCGAAAACATGGTACCTTGTAGAAATTATTTGAAAATTTCTTGTTGCTAGCAAAAGATATCAATGTTCTTTCCGAGATTGAGTTTCTATTGCATAGACTGTCCAAGGGATAGAAAGAGTCCACGGTGAAATCTTTACCTAAGAAAAAGACATGAAAAGAGATGCGCATGAATATTCATATTGGGGACTATGAGGTAGATTCATTTATCTTGGATCTAGGCTCAGATGTTGATATTATAACAAGGAATACATGGAAAAATATGGGGATCCCACAGTTAGTTTGGTCCCCCGTGCAGGTGCGATTGTATAACCAAGCAAGAGTAACACCGATTGGGCAAGTTCTGCTCCCTATAGCGGAGGTTGAAAGGATGAAGACTTATGTTGATTTTGATGTTATTGACGTTGTTGATGGTGGAGGCTCCTATATCGCGTTGCTGTGTTGGTTGTGGAGCATGATATTCCAAATCCATAGATATTATTCAATCGTTTTTGTACCCCAGGTGTACTGTACACTCGTTCCCCCTGATTTGGGGTTCGGGGGCAGAGGCCATGAGAAAACGTTTTGGGATGTGTGTTGGCAAACAGTTATGCAGACCCATGGTATTGGGTTAACCGTAGTATTTTCCCATTGTATTTTTCCCCTATAAAAGTAAGCATTGTAACATGGCTATGTATGGTATTATGGCATTGTAAACAATCTCTGTGATTGTCTGAGAGAGATTGTGAGAGTGTGAAGAGGAAGTGCAGCGATTTTGCTGCAGGTTGTATCCCTTCATCTTTCCGGATTGGAATTATTTTTTTGGACGTAGCCCATCGTTTGGGTGAACCATGTTATATCTGTGTTTCTCTGTAACATGTTTAATTTGTTTTTCATCTTGTTTAATGATTTAACTTTATACATGTTATTTCTCTGCGGTCCTATTTTCTAACAATTGGTATCAGAGCCAAAAAGGTCTATTTGGCTCTTAAACTTGCAGGAAAGAAGGGTTCCTGGTTCGAGTGGGAGCAATGGAAGAAGAGGGAAAGTTTAGGGTCGAGAAATTTAATGGCCAAAACTATCAGTTATGGAAGATGCAAATGGAGGACTATCTGTACCAGAAGGATCTGTACATGTCATTAGGCGAAAAAGAAAAACAATTGATGGCTATGAAGCATGAAGACTGGGAGGTTCTTGACAGAAAGGCACTAGGAACAATACGACTCTGCCTGGCTTCGTCGATGGTGTTAACCCAAAAATCCCCCAATAATCTGTCAATGGCCTACACCACCCAAGCACACCATCTCACGACCCTCCATTGGACCCCCACACCCTCAAAATAGCCTAAGGATGAAGAAAAGGGCTTAAAAACCCCAAAAAGAGCCCAAAATAGCCTCCTAGGAGTTAAATCCATAAAAAAGGGGCTAAAACCCTAAAAGGGGATAAAGTTAGGGAGGAAGGGGCTAAATCCCTCACCAAGGGCTTAAAATGCTAAAACCCCTTGGAAAAGCTATAAAAGGAGGGTGGGGGGTCACTCTCAAAACACTTCTCCCTTGCATATTGTTATGCTGCCCGTGGATGCCTTGAGACACATTTGCCTCTCAAGCCACCCACACTCCCTCTCCTCCATCTCCATTCCCCTTGAGCCATTGCTCCCCAACCAAGAGAGGTGATCCCATGAGCTAGGGCATGGTGGCTCATTTCCACCCAAGAGAAGGTTTTATTAGTGACATTGTTTTTGCAGGTTCTCCATTAGAGCTTAGGTTTGTTTGCAGGTTTTAAGGAGGCGGAACCCTAACCCATTTTCTACAGAGGGGTTCACCAAAGCCTCATTTTCTTCTTTTTTCCATTAGATTTAGTTTACTATTCTTTCCATTTACTTCATTTTGTTTAGATTAGCTTAGCTTAGTTTACCATTCTGTCTCTACTATTCCTGTTTCATTTTTCTGCATTTTCACCATTAGCAGGAACCTACCCTTGTGCCCTATAGGCATAAGGGAGCCATTACTACCCCTGTAGCAAGGAGAATCCTTGCTACAGAACTGGTGACCATACCAGGTCGATCCCACAGGATCCCTGGTCCCAAATTTTTATTTCCGAGTTTTTAAAATTTTTGCCCTAGTTTTTTAGAAATTTCATGTTAAATACATCTTAGATTATTGTTTATATACATTTCTAGTTATTGCCGAGCCTCCTCAAGGCCAATCCAAGACCATTTTGCCACAGTACCAGTTATTGTTGGCCATTATGTGGTTTGCAAATCACTCAACTGTGCTAAAACGACCGAACCGAATTTCTGAAAATTCACCTGTTTTTGGGCTCATTTTCTGCCCAAATAGTTGAGCCATTTTCGAATCTGCCGACGGTTAGGGGTAAAAGGGCCCATTTTTGAAGTGTGTTTTGAACTGTTTGAGGTAATACCTCATGGTTTGATCAGAATCCAATTCGCAAAAACGAGACTTTTACAGGTGCGCGACCCATTTTTGGGCTTTTTAATTTCAGTTTCTGTTTTTATTTTCTGCATTTTATTTCATGAACAATGTGTAAATGTTAAGTAAATAATTATGGCTTAATAAAATGAACCTATTCTAACTAAAATAAACTTAAAATCAACCATCTTTCTTCCCCCTTCCTCCTCTACCCAGTCATCACCCTCCGGGGTATTCTGGGATACGATGAAGGGCAAGCTCGTATAGATCTAGGCACTCCATGATATTTTTCCAAACCACTAACACCAGGTGACCTGGAAGGTAGAGGGGGTAGAGAAGGAGGGCTTCTCACGGTGCTAATCATCCTCCCTATTGACCAACCTAGCATCCGGGAGGTGACCTGAGGATCTACGGATGGGCTTAGTCCCATTGTGTTGAGAGCCCAACACCTTCTCTTGGTTGAAGAGGAATATCACTATGAGGTAGACATCTAGTTAGGCCAACAAACATTTAGGGTTAATCACTATACTTGTTTACAATTTCTGTTTATGCTTGCATACACAACTACCATGATAAATTCATAAACCATATTGCAACAACCAAATACCAGAAAAATAAGCAAACAACTACACCATACCAAATAATTAACCCAACTCAGTTCATGACGCTTAGTAAGCCTTAAAATTTACTAATTTACACTAAGTCAAAACAACTCTGTAGTTTTTGAGGACATAAGTCCCTGACTGCTTCAACTGTGGGAAGTACTTAGGCTTTTCCCAGAAACTTATTATGAGGAGTACCACAGGAACCCCAAAGTAGCTGGCCGCTAAGAGGAATTGCCAAGCGAAATGGGCAAGGACCCCTTCCGATTGAGTAGAAGCACATGTGAGGAACAACCCAAGTGTTGTATTTTGGCAGTCTTGGTGGCTAAGAGTCCACCTTCAGCCAACAGGAAGCCACTGAAACCAGGGTCCAAATCTCATACCCACTAGTTTCACACACAAAATGAAACACAATTGATCCTCCATGTTGTTCCTCACGCCTGAGAGGCGAACCACCACCGTTTGGAACACTCAATCGGCACCATCGAAGCCGTTATCAATGATCTCCCACACCATTAGAGGGCCACATAGCCTCTGATTCTAATTCAGACCCATATCAGTCTGAACCAAGCCTCCACAATGCACCATCAAGCCCCATGTCTAGTGCGAACCCGGATCCATTTTTCGGCCTAACCTTAGCAAGTGGACGCATGTCCACATCACAACCTGTCACCCACAACTTGGCAAGTGGCCCAAGCATAGTCATGCAGACTGTCATTAGCCAACTGCCACCACCCATAGTGACTAGCCAAGCTGGCCCAGTGGTAACACATGGGGGTAGTGGCCCCTCCACACACACTACCGCTCCTGCTGCACAAGGGGGCAGTGTACCGTCCACCTACATTGCCCCTACTCTCATACATGGGGACAATTCCCCCGCCACCCATACCGTCCCCCACATAGCACTTGGGGGCATTGGCCCATCTGCAATGGTGCAACCGCAAGCACCCCTAGCCATGCAGATGCATTATGCACCTGCAAACCCCACCACCATCGCAACCCCATCCCACATCAACTTGGGGTCAAATCTTCCCTTCATGGCTCGGCTGAACTTGCCTGATTTGGCTAGATTAACAAATGACCCCATCTGCCACCAAGATTTCTGGCTGCCCATGCCAACTAAGCCGGCATCAGACATCCCGAAGTTTGAAGGCAAAGCAAGGGAATGTCCCCAAAACCACATAATGACATTCCATCTATGGTGCTCATCCAACAACATTGTAGACGACTACATCAGGTTGAGCCTGTTCCAACGCACCCTTACAGGTGCCACAACTAAATGGTACATCGAGCTGCCACAAGCGAAGTACCCCGACTTCAACTTCCTAGCCTTCATGTTCCTAAAATATTTCCAACTCCCTGTTAGATATGATGAGGGGGTGGAGATCCTGCTATCCTGCCGTCAAAGCACTGCCACTCACATAACTGACCATATCCACGAGTGGTGGCGACGCCGTAGCTTATGCAAAATCCAACTAGACGATAGGATCTTCTTGGATTGGTTCCTTAAGATTTTTCTCTCACCCATTGCAAAGGACGTCGCATTCGAACGTCCCCAATCTGAAGAAGGGGCCATACTGAAGGCTCAGTAGTTTGATTTGACCTACTCTTAGTCTTGATACCTGTACATTGTCATTCCAGGCGCTCCCCGTCCAAGTACGTCCTACCGCAACGCACCGGGGGCATCCCACACCGCGGACGAGATCATAGGGTCAGTCTCCCAATAGCCACAGCCTTGATCAACACCACCTTCCATCACACCACAACCAAGTAACACTACTAATGTTGCTTACCAAAACCAAGCTCTGGACTATGCTAGAATGATGTCCTATTGCGGAGCGATGACTTCCTATACACAACCTGCGCCATGGCTTGGCCAACACAACAGTATGTGGGGAAAATGCCCACATTTGTGGCACCGCCACCCCCACAAATCTACTATGCACCACCAGTGCAACAAGTTTAAGCCCCCACCCCTCCTCCACCCACTCCATTAAGACAAGTGTTTGCACAGCAAAACCGTCCCAACTAGCTTCCCCCCAATAATCAACAAGGGCAAGCTAGAAGCAACTGACCCCGCAACCAAGGAAATAACCAACTGCATGGAGGCAGTCAACAACCGAATCCTCCCAATAATGCCACAGCAAACCAGCCAGCCCAGAACCCCTCGCGACCAAATGCACCAAGATGCAATGCCCCATTGCGCAGAAACCAACAATGCACACTTCGTGATGTTTATGGACATCACATGTTCGAGTGTCCCCTCATGTATCGTGCTAAGCAAACCAGTCAAAACGAGGCCCAACAAGCCGCCAATGCTACCAATCAAGCCCAAGCCAACCTGGCACCAGAAGGACCTCCTCCCTTGGTGCTTCAAAACCCACCACCAATCCAAGGATTCGTGGAAACTGCTCCCCCTCCCCAGGCCAATCCCAACGCTATGGGGGCACTGCCCACGGCCGAAACAAGTGTTCACCACCTGCTAGCCATGATCACTGAAGAGGTCAACTTACAGACTAGATGAAATTAGTACGGTACCACCACTGAACCTGCCGACTCATCAGTAGCATCCACGTCTAAGACAGCCAACCTACATCTCCAGTTACCCCCGTTCCCGTGCCCCCCCATACACAGAATTGCCAATAATACCACAGCTAGAGCTGTAGTCAGCTATAACATGATGGATGATTTGGCCCAAATTCCAACTGCCATGTCTGCTCTTGAGGTGCTTGAAACATGCCCAACACAGCGAAAAGCCTTGCTAGCCGCCCTGGGGGCAGTAGACCCCTCCGACTCTAAGTTGATCACCTTTGACATAGAGAATGGGAAACCACGCATGCCATTGACCATCACCTTCCAAATCCCAGTGTCCATTCGGAATTTGGTTGTGCACTGATGCATAGTGGATGAGGGGGCATCCATGTGTGTCATGTCTACCTTGGTTGGGTAGAAGCTTGGATGACCAATTCTACAATCATCCTCCATTACTATACAGGCTTATGATGGACATCCCACTAAAGCCCAAGGATTCCTCCCCCATGTCCCCATCACGTTAGCCGGGAAGACAGTCTTGATTGACATCGAAGTCGTCAACGCTCAACTGGACTACAACCTCCTCCTCGAGAGGAGTTACATGTACGCCATGCGAGCCGTTGCATCAATTGTCTTCCACCTCATGATGTTTCCCCATGAAGGGAAGATTGTAACGGTTGACAAACTCACCTACCATGATCCGCAAGGGTTAACAACACTTTCCAATGTTATCCCTACCATCACCACCATTGAGCCGCAAGGGGCGACCACACATGCTAACGTCATCCCTGCAACCAACACTGTGGTTGAAAACACACTAGCTTCCCCACCATTGAATGTGGGCCCTGGGTTGTTTACCGATCCCACCATGACGGCTCCTTTCCCATTGGTGTCACCACCACCGACACAAAATCAAACTGCGGACTTGTGCATGGTCTCATCAAGCACTGCTGCACCCAAATGGAAACCACAGCCGTAGCCCCAACCACAACCACAACATCGTATGCAACTGCAATGCCAACAACAACTGCAACATCACCTACAGCAGCAGCATTACGCGCAGCCGCAACCACAACCTAACCCCCACATCCAACCAGCTGGGAGTTATGTGGGCTCATCTCCAGTCCATACAATGCCCTTCCTATTTCCCCCACCTGGTGTCATGAGCAATTCAGTCCTTGCCACCTTAAGCCTACCCAACTTTTTGTTGGGGATTCTGGTGTGGTATCTTAATCCACCAGCTCAACCAGCAATGCCCCAGGTTGTGTTAACCTCAGTGCAACCTATTGTCGTTGAGTCTCACCCTCAACCTGGTTTGCATAAGCCAACAACCGCACCCGCACCTGCACCGCCCCAACCTAAAAGGGCTAGGGGTAAAAACAACAAAACCACCGCAGAACCACGACAAGTTCCACCTTGTGCCGTCTGTGAACAACAGGGCCATCCAACTCATAATTTCCCTGAAATCCCAATGATCTGTGCGCATCTGGATGCCATGGATACGGACAAAAACATCCCCGTGGTTGAACTCCCATCTGCGCTAGTAGTCAGGAAGAAGGCATTGAGGACAAACCATGCTTGCACCCTTTGCAGCTTGTATGGACATTACTCCCACCATTTCCAAGACCTACCTGAATTTTGATTGGCTCTCGCTGACCTTCGTCACCATTCCCTTGAGTTTGAAATCACCTTGATCGAAGAAGTTCACCCACCACCTCCTTCTTCAGACACCATGTCCATCTACATGATTCGGAGGATTATTCCTCTTTGAAGATCCAATATGGTACATGGTTCAGAAACGACGATTGAAGAAAATTGGACTGCACAAATACAAAGCATCGGAGGTCGAAAGAGATCTCCCTCTGCAATGGCGGGCGGCCAAACTCCTAGTCTGTCCGCGGGGATAACCGGACACAAAAAATATGAGGATCGACGGTCGGAAGCATTTCCCCTTCCGCAACGACGGGGCTCACAAGCCTTTCCCCTTCCGCAACGGCGGAAGCTTAACGGACGTCGGAGCTATAAGGGATTGGAAGTTGGAGTGATTTGGGAGCTGCAATGGCGGATAGATAAAAGACTTCTCCCTTCCGCAACAGCGGAAGCTTAGCGGATGTTCGGATGGATCGGAAGTCAGAGCGATAAGCAGTCCGCAACGGCGGAAGCCCAAAACTTAAAAGATCGGCGAAATAACTCGACGGAATCGGAAAAAGAAGTGATGCGGCATCCACAACTATGGAAACCAAAGTAACAAAAATTCCGAATCAGAAACCAAATGACAGTCGATTGAGACCATCGGAGCCCGTTGCTTGTCCCCTTCCGCAACGGCGGAAGCTCAGATGACTAAAACTTTCGGAATTTTAGTTCGCAGGGTTCCATTCTGATCTTTGGCATGGCAGGAATATCCCTCATGCGGCACATTATGATGTGGCTGGATATTTCATCATGGGTACAGCTTCCCTGTAATGGTTTGGCGAAGCTTTCTTGGCAGTTATGCCACAGTGGGGATAACGTTGAAAGGCACATGAACAGCCGTGATGCCGCGTTCCCTGGAATGTGAACAGTCGCATTTCTTTGAGCGTTTTGGCTCATTTGTAACGGAAAAGATGAGTAATAAAGGGGGCCCAGTTCATTGAGACCATTGGAGAGGACAATGTTTCTTTGTTATGAGAAGCTTGGAGAGTTTGCTATAAAACGATCCACATGCTTTTGAAGTCGACCATTCTCAGTTATACTTGGCTTCTTTTGACTGTTGAATTCCAGTTTTGTAACTTTCAGAGAGGAGGTCTTGAAGACTTTACGGTTAATATCCCGTTGCTGTGATTGTAAAGAGTCGACTGTTTTCTCTGTTTAGGTGGATGTTCTTTGTTTCTAAAGGCCAATTTGTATTAGTCCAGAGAAGAAGTCTTGCAGACTTTTGTCCATACTGGTCAAGTTGTTTCCAGAACCATTTTGTACCCTTTTTTAAAACCATTAATTGGATCGGTTCCCATTGGAGAGGGACCCAGAGACATAGCCCAGTGGAGGGGGTGAACTCTGTTATCAACTTCTATTTGTGATTCTAGTTCTGTATTTTTTGCTTAGCATCTGTCTATCAGTGTTGTGGTTTTCATTTCTGTTCTGAGCGTTTAATTTCTGTTAATGCTGTTCCATTAATTAACTTGTTGAATGCATTATTTTACAACAAACTTTTAATGCACTAAATTTGAGGTCCTACGGATCACTACATGATGTCCAGTTCTGCAGACCCTCTTGTCTCCACCATCACCAACGGTCCATCAGACCTGTCTCTTCTATTGTTTCCATAGCCACAGTCGCAACCTCAGTTACCAAAGAAACAATGGGGTTCATTCCCGATCAACATGATCCTTTTTCTTTTTTTTTCATTTTCTTTTTCCTACCATCCAGGATCGTGAGTAAGTCTACCTTGGAAACCCTCCATCTGCAGGATTTCACACTAGGAGATCCTTTGTGGTACCTTGAACCACCTACCATACCTTTGAGGCCCCAGGATGTGTTGACTCATGTCCAACCAATTGAGAAGATGTTGCACCTACCTCCAGGTCCATCAAAGACTCCTCTTGTCTCCAGGCATGCCCCTCTTCCTCCAACAGAGACTGGGGGCAAGGCCACAAAAACATCAACCAATACCATTTACATGATCTCTAGCACCAGTTTCCCTTCTGTCTCGTCAGCTGTGGAAGATCCACTTGATCTATCCCAACACCACTTATGCAATGACAGAGAGATCTGTAAGACCACCTTCGGTTTTACCCCATTCCCTTTAAACCATAGTGCGGAATCGGTTCTTCCCATAAAAGACCAGATTTCATCATCCTGCCTTGCCAATGACCTTCATCTAGGCAAGGGGGCATACACCCTTATTGAATTTGATGGACAACTCTTGGACAACCCCCGCAATGGGCTCTACCTCAAGAAATTTTACGCTTAACATCACCAATGAGTCACTTTATTTTCTTTTTTCTTGTTTTTCAACATTTTTCAGCAAAAATCAGGGGTAGCACCTTCAGCTACTAGTTCAAAGTCACCCGAAACCTGTTCCAGACACCCCTCACACCTCTGGGCCCAAATTTCTACCTCTTTATGAGACCATCGTCTCATGTTTAATAAGTCAATTTCGAGACCATTTCCCACAAGTCACCTCAGTTACGAGCCATGACATGATGATGTAAGTTTCTATAGACCTGTACTTGTATCACACTTCTCGATCGCAACTCATGCGAGTTTTCGGGCCACCACCCATTAAGGAATGTAATTTTACTTCTATTTTTGTATTTATAATTGTCTTTTTTCACTGCACCTTACGCGGACATCTAGACCATCGTCCATAAAAGCCTTTCTTTTTCTTCCATGTATTTGGCATATAAGTATCCACAGACTTGCACTCACATCACATGTAGTCAATTTCGTCCACCACAACACACACACACTCTCCTGACCTCTGTCCGAGAACCACTTCGGTTTGCATGCCTTTGCCACACCGACTCGCGAGCCTCTGCTGCGATCTATCCCACGCATGTATTGGTATGTTTGAGAGCCTTCTACTTCATCCATACTGCGCAGATGACCTTTGGACCTCTGTTCACTGTCCCGACATGAGGCACTGCTTGTGCCACCGCAATCGGTTGACCACACTAGAGTTGCATTTAAGCTCTTTTTTTACTCCTTAAAACAATGAAAAGATTGCCGAGCGCAGCTGCTTCCTTTCCCGCTCACTAAAGTATAGGAAAGGGCGTCTACATTGTCTCATTTATGTCCTTTTATGGACCATGTAGACCATCAATCAAAAAGGACCTCCTTGGCACACTCAAGGCAAGACCGTTCCCCTTTGCATACTTTTATGTTTTCTCGGACAAAGGGGCCGCACTTCACAAAAAATCTCACCACCGGTTGTCGTTAAGCTCTTTTCTAGCTGTCTCAACAAGAAAAGATCACTGAGCAAACTTGGTTTCGTTCATGCTCGTAAAAGTATCTGAATGACTGTCCAGTCAGTATAGGTTTAACCTTTTCTGGCCTGATTGGACTACCAACGGTAAAGAAGTCTCTCATCCCCTCCAGGATGGGCGAGCTCTCCTATGTATACTTTTATGCTTTTTCAGGCATAGGAGACTACCAACAAAAAGAGCCCCCACTAGAGTCTTCTTCGTGCTTTCAGACTCTCTAAAATTGAAAGCACCATTGAGCATTTACCTTCTCGGGCTCACCAAAAATCCACAAGATCATACCACAATGGTGTCCCTAGACACCACCCCACAGAAAATAGTTTGGAAGCATTCCCACATTGGGTTGCCTTTGTTTAGAGTACTCTGCAATGTTTCTTCCTTGGATCCCATCAATATCAAAAGTGTCCACCTCCTCCAAGTATTTCCCATCTGCAGCGATATTCCCGTTATTATAGCTATGATCCCATTCCCATGGGTTAAGTTTCATTTGTTGCCTGGTCCGCCCTGCCGTCATACTCTAAACAAAGGAATTTTGAGTCTTCCACTCCCCCCCTGCCCCTTTTAAGTTCTTTCCCTTCCCTCCCCCCCCCCCCCCCCCCCCGCAATTCAGTGAGTCAGTCCGCAGATTGCTTCACACCTTTCAGTTATCTCCCTCGCACTCCTATTCAAGGAAACATCATTGCCTTGACTAGGGGCAGGTCTCCCTCTGTCGACACCAACACACTTATTCTAAAGGATAGAACCAGAGGTCCCTGTACCTTGGTTTCATTAACATCATTGATGAGTTCCTTGGACCACTTGAGAGGAGTCCTTAGTGCCTCTTGGGATGTTTGTCTCTCACGTGCTCGACTTCAACTCCATCATCGTGCCGTTGAGATTCGTACAGGGTTTGTTCTGCAGAGTACTTGGTTGAAGACCCCGGATGTCACTTGACTCTAGCACATTAGTGAGTCCACTTGAGGGACCTAAAACAGGTTATGTCCCTTGTGATTTTCTGGTTGCATTGGAGACAGTGATAAAAAGCCCCAGCAGTGCTTCGATATACCTTTATGATTGATCCAACATACTTGTACCGCAGAGACTCTGACTCTCAATTAGCAAGTCCACACAGCTATGTACCAGATCCAACAGACCGTCAGTAATGAAGATATATCATTCCATGAGAATGCCATGGGTCCAATGTACCAGATCAATATTGTATTCAGCCTCACATAGAGGCAACCAACATTGTAACATCATCTGTATATGATCGGCTCTTGTATGTTAGAGCATATATCAAATTATTCTTTTCACATTGTCAAGAGCATGGGGATTCCCACCTCGTCCATACACATGTCACACATTTATTGTATCTCACCCATTGATAGGAACCATATTAATACAAAAACCAAAAGCCACCATGCCTCAGCCCCAGAAGCACCACCTCCACGCAGCAAATCCTATGATGTCCATCGGCCATATGTTGAGCTCCTACCCTCACATATCAGGGGGCAATCTATTAACCCAAAAATCCCCCACTAAGCTCTCAATGTCCTACACCACCCAAGGACACCATCTCACTACCCTCCATTAGACCACCACACCAAGGATCCTCCACTAAGCTCTCAATGGCCTACACCACCCAAGGACACCATCTCACGACTCTCAATCAGCAAGTCCACACAGCTATGTACCAGATCCAACAGAGCGTCAGTAATGAAGATATATCATTCCATGAGAATGCCATGGGTCAATGTACCAGAACAATATTGTATTCAGCCTCACATAGAGGCAACCAGCATTGTAACATCATCTGTATATGATCGGCTCTTGTATGTTAGAGCATATATCAAATTATTCTTTTCACATTGTCAAGAGCATGGGGATTCCCACCTCGTCCATACACATGTCACACATTTATTGTATCTCACCCATTGATGGGAACCATATTAATACAAAAACCAAAAGCCACCATGCCTCAGCCCCAGAAGCACCACCTCCACGCAGCAAATCCTATGATGTCCATCGGCCATATGTTGAGCTCCTAACCTCACATATCAGGGGGCAATCTGTTAACCCAAAAATCCCCCACTAAGCTCTCAATGGCCTACACCACCCAAGGACACCATCTCACGACCCTCCATTAGACCACCACACCCTTAAAATAGCCTAAGGATGAAGAAAGGGCTTAAAAACCCCAAAAAGAGCCAAAATAGCCTCCTAGGAGCTAAAGCCCTAAAAAAGGGGCTAAAAACCTAAAAGGGGCTAAAGTTAGGGGGGAAGGGGCTAAAAAGCCCAAAAAAGGGGCTAAAGCCTTGAGCAAGGGCTTAAAACCATACAACCCCTTAGAAAAGTTATAAAAGGAGGGTGGGGGTCACTCTCAAAACACTTCTTCCTTGCATATTGTTATGCTGCCCATGGATGCCTTGAGACACATTTGCCTCTCAAGCCACCCACACTCCCTCTCCTCCATATCCATTCCCCTTGAGCCATTGCTCCCCAACCAAGATAGGTGCTCCCATGAGCTAGGGCATGGTGGCCCATTTCCACCCAAGAGAAGGTTTTATTATTGACATTGTTTTTGCAGGTTCTCCATTAGAGCTTAGGTTTGTTTGCAGGTTTTAAGGAGGCAGAACCCTAACCCATTTTCTGCAAAGGGGTTCACCAAAGCTTCATTTTGTTCTTTCTGCCATTAGATTTACTTTACTGTTCTTGCCATTTACTTCATCTTGTTTAGATTAGCTTAGCTTAGTTTACTATTCTGTCTCTACTATTCTTGTTTCATTTTTCTGCATTTTCGCCATTAGCAGGAACCTACCCTTGTGCCCTATAGGCATAAGGGAGGCATTCCTGCCCCTGTAGCAGGGAGAAATCCTTGCTACAGGTGTATTTAAATATTTTGAAAGAAAAAACAATGGAGGGAGTGATGAGCGCATTGGGTAAGCTCTACGAAAAACCCTCGGCTTCCAACAAGGTATTTTTAATGAAGCATTTATTTAATATGAAGATGTCGGAAGGTGGATCTATTGCCGATCATTTAAATGAGTTTAATACACTTACCAGTCAGTTAAGTTCTATAAAAGTGAAGTTTTATGATGAGGTTAGGGCTCTTCTAATCTTGTGCTCGTTACAAGAAAGTTGGAATAGCTTGGTCATGGCTGTAAGTAACTCTGTCCCTAGTTCAAACACTCTTAAGTTTGATGATGTTGTTGGTGTTATTCTTAGCGAGGAAATGCGAAGAAAAAGCACAGGTGAGACATCAGGTAATGCGTTGACCATGGAGAGAAAAGGGAGACAAAATGAGACAGGAAGGAGCCCAAGAAATCATGAAAAGTCTAAAAAGGGCAGATCCAAGTCCATATTTGGAAAAATAGAGTGTTGGAACTGTGGTAAGGAAGGACACGTGAAGAAAGACTACAGAGCACCAAAGAATAAAGGTGAGAGGCAACAAGAGACTACTCAAGAATAGAATGTAGCAGGTGATGTGTTACAATATGCTTTGATTCTTGCATTAGATAATACTAGTGATTACTGGGTAGTATATTCAGGGGCTTCATGTCATACTACACCCCATAGGAAATTCTTTCATGATTATGTTCAAGGTAATTTTGGACATGTTTTATTGGGGGATGATGAACCATGTAATTTTTTTGGAAAGGGTAAGGTACGGATTAATTTAAATTATGGAAATGAATGGCTGCTAAAAGATGTAAGGCACATTCCTAATATGAAAAGAAATCCGATATCAACAGGGCAATTGGGAGATAACGACTGTTTGTCTACTTTTGGAGAAATGTGGTGGAAGATCACTAATGGATCAATTGTAATAGCAAAAGGAGATAGGATGGGTATGTTATATTTATGTTCTCATAATAATGATTATTCTATCTCTATATCTTCCACAGAAATAGGTGCGGCATTGTGGCATCATAGGCTTGGCCACATGAGTGAAAAGGGGATGCAGATTCTCCACTTAAGGAAATTGCATCCAAATCTGAAGCAGGTAAGTTTGGAATTTTGTGAGAACTGTATTTATGGAAAACATATGAGAGTTATATTTCTCATGGTTGGGAAAGAAAAGAAGAGTGAAAAGTTAGAGCTTGTCCATAGAGATGTATGGGGACCAGCTCAGGTACAATCTCTTGGTGGATCTCATTATTATGTTACTTTTATTGATGATGCAACTATAAAAACTTGGATTTATTGCATTAGACAAAAATATGATGTGTTTGATACTTTTAAGAAGTGGAAAGCGTTTGTTGAGAATGAAACAGGAAAAAGGTTTAAATGTCTTAGATCTGATAATGGAGGTGAATACTACAACATAGAGTTTGACAGTTACTGTTCAAACAATGGGATTCGCAGAGAGAAGATAGTCCCTGGAACACCACAAGAAAATGGCGCGTCAGAAAGGATGAACAAAATGATCATGCAGTGTGCAAGGTGTATGATATTGCATGTAGGGTTTCCCTTACAGTTTTGGGATGATGCTGTAAACATTGCTGTTTATTTAATAAATGGAGGGCCTTCAAGCACTTTGGATGGTGGGATTCTAGAGGAGGCATGGACAGGTAAACAGGTAAAATACACATTTCTGAGAACTTTTGGTTGTGAATAATTTGTCCATATTGATAAAGTTGATAGAACAAAGCTTGAAGCTAAATCCAAGAAATGTACCTTTATTGGATACGGGGTTGATGATTTTGGTTATCGTTTATGGGATTATGAAAAATGGAAAATCATTAGGAGTAGAAATGTAGTATTCAATGAAAAGGTCATGTACAAAGATCAGTTGCAGGGAAAGAAAGAGGAAAAGGAAAACGAAGAGTACACACTGCTTGATGAAATCAAAGAAAATGAAGTTCCAAAGGCACCAGAAAATCAAGAACAGCAACAAGTACCTGAAACTCCTGCAACTGTAAGAAAATCTACCAGGTTAAGTAGACCCCCTAAACGATTCTCTCCTTCACTGTATTACTCATTGATGACTGATTTTGGTGAACCAGAATGTTTTGAAGAAGCAATGCAGGTAGAAACTAGAAAGAAGTGGTAGCAAGGCATGGATGAGGAGATGGACTCATTCGTAAGAAACCAGACTTGGGATCTGGTTAAGTTTCCTGCAAAAAAAAGGGCATTGCAGAATAAAGGAAGAAGATGGATGCAAGAAGCGATACAAGGCTAGACTTGTTGTAAAGGGATTTGCACAAAAGAAAGGTATATATTTTGATGAAATATTTTCTCTTGTTGTTAAAATGACTTCAATTAGAACTATTTTAAGTCTAGTGGCAGTAGAATATTTGCATCTTGAACAGTTATATGTAAAAATAGCCTTTGTCCATGGGGATTTGGAGGAAGAGATTTATATGTAGCAGCCATAGGGGTATGAGGTCAAAGGTAAGGAGAATTTGGTTTGCAGGTTGAAGAAGAGCTTGTATGGGTTGAAGCAAGCTCCAAGGCAGTGGTATTTAAATTTTGATAAGTTTATGACAGAACAAGGTTATGATAGGTGTCATTCCGATCACTGTGTTTATTTCAAGAGGTTAGATAACGAAAGATATATTATCTTGTTATTGTATGTGGATGACATGCTTGTTACAGGGTCTAACATGTAGGATATAAATGTGCTCAAAAGAAAACTAGCTAAATCATTTGCGATGAAGGATTTGGGTGCTGCAAAGAAAATCCTTGGTATGAGAATAAGAAGAGACATGAAAAATTGCAAATTGAAGTTGTCTCAAGGTGAGTACATAGAAAAGGTGTTGCAGAGGTTTAGAATGCAGAATTAAAAACCGGTTCGTACACTTTTAGCCAGCCATTTCAAAAATAGTAAGGAGATGTCTCCAAAGACATAGGAAGAGATCAATTACATGTCCAAGATTCCCTATTCATCAGCAGTTGGAAGCTTGATGTATGCCATGGTGTGCACAAGACCAGATATTGCACATGTAGTGGGAGTTGTGAGTAGGTACATGAATAATCTAGGTAAAGAGCATTGGAAACTAGTACAGTGGATTCTCAGGTATTTGAGAGGTACCACTTCTCATGCATTATATTTTGGAGGTTTAGACACTGTTCTACAGGGATATGTTGATGCAGATATGGCTGGTGATAAAGACAACAAGAGGAGCACCACAGGGTATTTGTTTACTATGGGTGGAACAATAGTAAGTTGGATTTTAAAACTGCGACAGGTTGTTTCACTTTCAACAATGGAAGTAGAGTATGTTTCTGCTACAAAGGCTAGTAAGGAGATGATTTGGTTGCAGAGGTGTTGTAGCACATTGGATTTCCACCATATTCTCTATGTTAGTGTTAGAATGGAGACTGTGTCTGGTCGCTTGTTTTCGAATTGCTTACTGTGACACGCTGTTGTAGTTCAATTTTAGATCTTGATTTTTCCCTTGTGTGCCACCATTTATTAAATATCCTTCTACAAACTTGATTGTAGTTGTATTTTTGAGTTTCTGTTTTCCACCCTTGAGTCTTCATTCATCATATAGAACAGGATCATGTCATCATTTCTCCACCACGTCAATCCCTAATACTTAGGGGGCATACCCCTCAATTTGGTTCCTTGAAAAGATGTCATTGGATCCATATTCGACGTCCTTCCCCACCTTAATATCCATGCAATGCATATGAGTCATATTCTTATTCCTATCAATCTAAGCCTGCCTTGTTCACTGTCCCATATAACCCCATAGATGGTGTACCTATAAATCCCTTTTATGCAGGATTGTTGATAGTGGACTTGTTACAACTCCACCTGTGATACTGGGTATCCGCTCTACTAGACCTATAGGTCTTGGTCCTAGTGGGCACCTCGCCACCACACACACTATTGTTGTTTCGCTACCCACTAGTGGTGGCCCACTCCAGCCACCATGGTTCACACTGTTCCCACATTCATGCATGGGGGAAATAGCCCTTCTACTACTATTTAGTCTATTCACACCATTCCAGTGACTACTTCTATTGTTGGGAGTCATCCCTACCAACCCCCATTTTCTCGTGGTAACTACATGCCCGCTGGCCCCAACACCATTGTTTTCCTTCCCAGATCCAGTCCAGGTCCTAGTCTTCCATTCATTGCTAGTATGTGCCTACACGATTTATCATGGTTGACGATGACCCCATCCGCCTGACCCGTTTTGGCCTCCCATGCCTATCAAACTCCCTTTAGACATCCCTAATTTTTAGGGAAAGGCGGGAGAAGACCCTCATAACCATATCATGCCCTTCCATTTATGGTGTTCCTCCAATAACATAGTCGATGACTCTATATGATTACAGTTATTCCAATGCACACTCACTAGTGTTGCAAATAAATGGTATATTGAGCTGCCCCATGCAACTTATCATGATTTTTCCTATTTAGTCTCTATGTTCTTCCTTTATTTCCAGCTACGCACCTGTTACAATGAGGGTGTGGAAATCCTGTTATCTTGTAGGCATATCACTACTACCCATGTCACGGATCACATTCATGAGTGGAGTCATCACCGTAGTTTGTGAAAAATATAGTTCAATGACATGAACTTCCTTGATTGGTTTCTTAAAACCTTACTCTCCCCTGTCGCCAAGGATGTTGCATCTAAGCGCCCACAAACTAAGGAAGAAGCAATCCTCAAAGCACACTAGTTTGACCTTATCTATGCCCAATAAAATTACCTTTATACCATCATACCTGATGCTTTCTGTGCTAGCTCCTCACATCAATATATGTCGAGGGCATCCAATGCTTCTGATGGAGTCATTGGATCTATTACCCAGCATCCACACCTATACACAACCTCTCCTTTGATGGCACCTCACTCCAGTAACACCCCTAATGTTTCCCAATCTGGCTACACCCCTGATTTTTCACGCGTAGCGGCTCAATCTGGAGACACACCTTCATATGTGTCTCCCACACCCATGGCTCACGTTCATGTACCGAATTTCCTGGCACCTGCTTGTAAGGGTATGACAGTAGGATTTGCAGCCCCTCCAGCAACTCCCACCTACTACCCACCACCTGTGTAACCTACACCTGCTCCAACTACGATTCCTCCTATTCCGCAAGGACAAGTCTATGCTCAGTAGAACCTCCCACTTCAACATACCCCCAATAACTGACAAGGGAAAGGAATAAGACATAGAGGTAGGAACCGGGGAAACAACCAACTAGAAGGGGATGGTCACCAACACAACCCTCCAAACAACAATAGATCTAATTCCCCTGCATAAAACTCCCAACGTCCACCTAGACCTATGAATAACCCTTAGTTACATACTAATCATTTGTGTACCATTTGTGATGTTTATGGCGATTATACAAATCATTGTCCCAAGATGCATCGAGTCCACTTTTTACAAGCCAAAAATCAACATGAAACCAATGCTACCGCCCCGGCACAACCAAATTCAGCACTATAAGGTCCACCACCTATGGTGATGTGGAACCCATTACCAAATCAAGGAATGGTTGCAATCCAACCCTTGATAACACAAAATATCGCAACCATTTCTTAGGGTCAACCCATTGATCTTGGTGTTCATCATCTTATGACATTGTCATTTGACGTCAACTTACAGACTCGACATAGCCAATATGGATCCACCATGGAAGCTATTAATCCCTCCAAAACATCTACCTCCACTAGTCCTAATATATCCTATTACACCCCGGTTTTGACCCCATGGTATTAAAATTGTACATGATGTATATATCATAGTTAAATCACGGCAAGGAGCTCAAGGCCAAGGCCCTGCCATTGATTTGGTGTTTTGTGTATCGATGATCAAGGTCGATTCCGATGGTTATAGTGCTAGTCAGGCACACCACATTTTGAAGTTATCATGTAAATATGCAATTTAATAAAATACCACAACTAGCTATGCATGAAAATGTAAGATATGGGGGCATGATTTCACAAGGAATGGGAAGGGGGAATTGTGAAAACCCCTTGATCCAATAGGGTGAGATCAGATGTCAATCTACCCTTTTTGTCTTCTGCACTCAATCATTCAATTCTTCCATAAGAGTGGTTGCGGTAGTTAATGCCTTGGTCAGAGCAAGGCATGCCAGTTATATTTAGTGTTTGAGAAAGCTTGCAGCCTACAGTCTGAGCAAACCTGTAGCCTGCAGTCCAGAGAAGCTGCATTATTTATTTTGAAGAAAGTAAGCATGTGAATGCGTGCCCATCCCATCATTTCCAGAGTTGCCCAGAATCTTTTAGTCATTCCTCATTCCATTCCAATCCGCGATTCAATCCATTATGCATGGTTCACTAACCTGAGTTGCAAAGATACACGCATTGTTCAGTTGTTCACTCTCCTGAGTATCAGAGTGGGTTAACCTGTAGTATTTCTCATGTGTACAAGTAAAAACCTTGTTTCTCCTATGTTATAGAGTGGTATGCAAACCTGGTCTTCTGTGTTACCAAGTGGAGCCATGTGTTGCTTTGTCTCCTTTTTGTTTCCTGTTATGTGTGCCCTATTTTGGGTTTGAATTGTATCCAAGGATTAGGAGTGGAAGAGACATTGAATGGGATTAATAAAACCTAGTGCAGAGAGGAACCTCACCTAAAAGATAAGAGTGGCTGGTGAATCTTCTATGCACACCCTGAAGAGAACTAGAAGGGAAGGCATAGCCCGAGGGACTGTGTAGCACAGAAGGGGATGCTTCCTTGTGTTGGGTGTGTAGGTATTGTGGGTTCCAATCCAGATATATCTTATGGAGGTGTCCCTAGCTCTTGAATGAGCCACTAACTTAGCCATTCTTCATTTCCACTACCTTATCAACCCAAGAAACCAAACGGTAGTTGGCTTGGCTATGTCTTGATGTGTATTTGGCCATGTGTAATCCTTGGCTGGAGAACCTAATAAACCCAATTTTTAGTTGGCTTGGATGAATATCCTGAGAAACCCAATAGTAAGATGGCTTGGATGAGTGGCCTGAGAAACCTATATGTTAGTTGTCTTGGCTGGTCCTTAATGTGAATGTTGGCTTGACTGTGTGTAGTCTGATAAAACCAATTGTTGATGGCTTGGTTGTGTAGCCTGATAAACCCAACAGTGTATTGGCTTGTTTTCCTGCATCCTAATAAACCAATTGAGTATTGATTTGGATGGACAATATGATAAACCCCAAATATAGGTTGTCTTGACTAAGTTGATATGTTATGGCTATGTGTGAGGTTTTTGTGCCCTATTTCCTTGTGGAAGTCATGCCTAGCTCAGAGGTGGAAATCGTGTTGAGAGATTGATAAACACAACTGGCCCATGGTTGGCCGGAATGTTGCAACGACATATATAGTTGCGGGACAACTTCATCTTCAAGATAAGTATTCTCTGTTGTGTTATTTCTGCAATGTATTTGCTTATGAATATACTAATTATGTAGAATTATTATGAATGAATTAAGTAGAGTTTACTATTGATTAAATGTCCCTGCATTTGCATCTGTTTATGCCTTGTATTTTCCAATGCATTTGATTAAGTTCACAGAGGCTAGAATCCTGGTTACAGGGTAAAAAAATGCAGCTATCCTAAGTCAAGAAATGTTGGTTTTCCACACCCCGAAATATTTCTGTGGAAGGCGGAAGGTGGAAAATAGGAAAATAGACAAGGCAGAATGTTGGTTTTCTGCACCCAGAAATATCCTTGCGAAAGGTGGAAGGCAGAAGCGAAAAATAGTAAAAAAATCTAAGGTAATGTGTATGTTTCTGCACCCCGGAGTCTGTAGCGGAAGGAGGAAGATAGGAGGAAAAAATTATAAAGAGAAATGAGGCCAAGTGTTGGTTTTCTGCGATCCGGAGTCCATCTAGGGAAGGATGAAGGAGGAAAGAGGAAGGTGAACAAATGAAGGTATTGATTTTTTTGTTTTCTGATTCCTGAGTTCCGCAGTGGAAGGTGAAAATGTGGAATGTGGAAGACGAAATGTGGCTGAATGATTCTGTGAAATGTTGAGTTTCCGATTCCCGAGTTCTGCACTGAAAGGCGGAAAGGCGGAAGGCAAAAGGCGGAAATTAGTTAAATGATTTTGTCGAATGTTGAGTTCCACAACAGAAGGAGGAAAGGTGGATGAAGAAAGGCAGAAATTTGTGGAAGGAATCCATCACACATTATGTTTTTGGTTCCCATATTTCACAATGGAAGGTGAAAAGGGGAATGCGGAAGGTGGAGTGCGGAAAGGTCAGGTTCAGTGTGGAAATGACCTTTCCAGCTATAGAGTGGATATGTTGATGGCAGAACAATGGTTAGATTGGTTTTTAAGCCTAATAATGAATGCTAAAGGATGTTACATGACCCATGATTGTGTTAAAAGAGATAGTAAAGATAAATTTTAAATTATTTTGCATATCAGTCAAGTGTATGGGCACCAGGTATATGGACATCATGGGTATCAAAGTGATGGGGATGCTACAGTGTGGTATCAAAGTGATGGGTATGCTACAACATGGTATCTTAGAATAGTGGTAGAGTAGCGGGGATGCTACATGTTCTTACATTTTCCGAGACCCTCTATGCACAAGACTGCCAAAGTCCCTAGGTTCCCTTTGCATCGTGTTGCAAATAATCCTAATACCATACCCGATATTAATTAGAGTATTGTTGATGACTTGGCCCAATCTCCCTCTGCCATGTCCACTTTGGAAGTCCTAAGAACTTATCCTTCGAAAAGCAAAGCGTTGTTACCTTTTTTAGTTTTCCTCGACCCCTTTGATTCCATGTTCATGAATTTCGACTTGGATCAAGGAGAACCTCAAATTCCTTCACCCATATCCTTCTAGGTTCCTATCACCATTTGGAATTTAGTCATTCATCGATGCATCACCGATAATGGTGCATTAACTTGCATGATTTAAACCTTCGTTTGACAAACGCTAGGATCCCCAACCCTTTAACACTCAACCACCACCCTATACGCTTACGGTGGTTGTGCTGCCCAACCATAAGGCATTCTAATGATTGTCGCCATTGAGTTGGTGGGAAAAATTATGTTGATCGACATCGAGGTTGTAAACGCCCAAGTATATTATAACCTCCTCCTTTGACATAGTTACATGTACACAATGTGAGTCGTTGCTTCCACCATCTTTTGATTCTTGATGTTCATTCATGATGGGAAGCTTGTGACCATCGACCAGTTCACGTACTATGATCCTAAAGGATCTATCACTCCATTGCATGTACTCCATACCATCAACACCACCATTTATAGCGTATCCATCCCCTCTATGTCTGCCATTGGTCCATGTTTATTTACCACCTCCCATTTTACAGACACCTTTTTGTCCGTACCAACTCCTCCCGCTACGGCTGAAATATAGGATTTGTGCACCATCACATTTGGTAAACTCCCAACCTCAACCTAGCCTTAGCCACAGCCCCAAATGTAGACCACATCCACCCCCAATATTTTTCCAAGAAATTATTGGGGTTCATTTCCCATACACACCATCTTGTTTCTCTTTCCACCGTCTCGAATTGTGAGTAAACTAGTCATGGATACTCTTAACCTTCTCAGATTCACTTTGGGCATTCCAGTGTTGTACCTAAACCAAACCAACCTCACCTTGACACTCCAAATCATGCTGACACGAGTCTAACATATTGATACAATGTCACACCCACCTCCTAGTACACAACCCTTTGCTCCTCCATCCACTCCTGCACCCCCTTCTCCTGCGAAGACTTGGGGAAAGGAAAAAAAATACCATGCAGAGTCATGTCCACCTCCTATTTATGCCTTATGCGACTCAAAATTGTCTTGACTTGCCATTTCTTAAAAAACCACATCCGCACAATAGTAGAGACCAATGACAGTCCAATTGCTAATGTACCCAAAATCCCCGCGGCTAAGAACAAATTGTTACAGACGAAACACTCATATGTAGTTTGTGGCCTCTATGGTCATTATTCCCACCATTTCCTAAACATGCTTGAGTATCAATCCCTCCTAATAAATCGCCACCAGCACTCCCTCGAGTCTGATATCACGTTCCTTGAATAATTTCAGCCTCTGGTTTCTTCTTCGGCTACCACCAACACCATTTTTATGATATCAACTTCCAATAATCCTTCCCCACATCAACCAAGAAATATCCCTCCGATCTATCTCAACAACACTTTCATAATAATAAAGAGATCCTTGAATCTCTCACAACTCTGTAATATCCTTGGGATGACCTACACCATCGCTCCTTTTTCATCCTCGATGACCCTCCTCATCGTCAGATGAGTTCTCTGTCGAATCGAAATATTTTATTCGTGGAAGTGTCGATTGGTTCAAAAACCTAATTTCAGCCACTGAATCCTTTGAATAAGGTAACATGGACAATATCTCACCAACCATCCTAATCGACATCTCAACAAAACCTGGGATAGTTGAGAATATCACGCTTAGTGTTTCATGCTCTCCTGAGGAAGTCACCGCCTATAAGACACCTTTTCAAAAGTTTTGTGATGTTTTTGCTTGATCCTACACTAAAATACTTGGGCTTGATATGTCTATCGTTGAGCATCGGATTGACACATGGACCGATGTTGCCCCCATTTTCCAAAAGCAACGACCCATCCACCCATCAAAGGCTCCTTCCGTAAAATATGAAATCGAAAAATTGCACAAAGCAAGCGTTATATACCCCATTGTGTATATCACTTGGGTTTCCAATCCCGTTCCTGTTAATAAAAAATAAAGAACCATTAGTTTATGTACTAAATTATGTGATCTTAATTTGGCCTATGTCAAAGAAAACTTCCCTACTTTGTTTATTAACCAGATGATAGATGCATGTGCCAACCATGAAGTATTTTCCTTCATGAGTTGTTTCTCGCGTTACAACCAAATCTAGATTTGGAAAGAAGATTAGTATAAAGCTTATTTTATTCCCCCATGGGGCACTCTTGTGTATCATGTAATGTTGTTTGGGCTTACAAATACTGAAGCCATTTTTCAACAAGCCATGAGCTTTTTCTTCCATGACCTTGTTCACATTATCCTTATCTATTTGGACGACCTCATAGCTCATACTCAAAAGAGTTACCAACATTTGGATGACATACAGCAAGTGATCCTTCGATGTCACCAATATAATGTCCACCTAAACCCCCTCAAGTGTGTGCTTTGTGTCCTAGCCAATCGCTTATTAGTATTCATCATGTCCTGGAACAGGATTAATGTGGATCTCTTGAAGGTTTAATCCGTCCTGAATCCCCCCCACAACGCACTCTGCACCAATTCCATATCCTGCAAGGCAAGGCCAATTTCCCTCGTCTATTTATTCTAGATTATGCAACCAAATTCCATGTATTATTATGCTGGCTTCGTACCAACATTCCTTTTGTTTGGGATGAGCACGTGAAAGCTGCTTTAGATGCATTGAAACAAGCTATGACTTTCTCTCTCTTATTGTCTCCTCCGTACTTCACCAAGGAGTTTATCGTCTATGTATCAACATCTGAAAATGCCATTGTTTGTGTCCTAGTCTAAGAAGATGATTCTCTTCAAGATAATGTGATCTATTCTGTGAGTCAGAATATTTTAGGACCGCCATTAAATTACTCCCACAAAGCAAAAATGGCCCTAGCTACTATCTTTTCGGTACATAAGCTACATCATCACATTCTCTTGAGTCGCACCAGAGTTGTGGCTGATTCCAATCCCATGCGTTATCTCTTGAGTCACTGCGTCATGCAAGATTGTACCGCCAAGTGGATTGTTGTTCTTCAAGAGTACGACTTTGAATTTGTCACACCTAAAAGCACCAAAGCTTTGGGGTTAGCTTCCTTGATGGAAGACCTCCCACCATCATCCACCTCACCTCCTATAATGATCAGTATTCCTAATGAATTCTTGTTTTTCATATCTACTAAATACCTATGGTATGGGGGCATCCTCCTTTACTTGTGCACCCATAAAATCTGGTTCCATTTAAGCCACAAAGGTCATTGTCACATCTGGCATCAGGATACTCGATATCTCCTCATCGATGATGTCTTGTATTTCCATGGTGTAGACACAACATTGCATCTTTTCTTCACCCATGATGAAGACAAACAAGTCTTGAATGAATCTCATAGAGGAGCCTGTGGTGGCCACCTCTTTGGTTTTGCTACTGTCCAGAATATTCTTCGCACATGTTATTTTTGGTCCACAATATTTGCTGATTGTGTTCAAGCAGTGAAACACTACCGCAATTGCCAACTCTTTTCGCTAAAGGCAAGGAGGCCTCACGTGCGAATACATATTGTTGTAAGAGTCGATCCCTTTTGCAAGTGGGAAATTGACTTCAGGACTCATAACCCTCCTTTGGATGACAAAAATAAATACAAAATTGTGGTTGTTGATTACTTCACGAAGTGGGACAAAGCCATGCCAACCTTCAATTGTAAGGATGATACTTGTTAACCCAAAATCCCCCACCCAATTCTCAAATGGCCTACGCCACCCAAGGACACCATCTCATGACCCTCATATCACTCCATGAGACCCCCACACCCTCAAAATAGCCAAAGGATGAAGAAAAGGGCTTAAAAACCCCAAAAAGGAGCCCAAAATAGTCTCCTAGGAGCTAAAACCCTAAAAGGAGCTAAATTTAGGGCGGAAGGCGCTAAAAGGCCAAAAAAGGGGCTAAATCCCTGACCAAGGGCTTAAAACCCTAAAACCCCTTGAAAAAGCTATAAAAGGAGGGTGGGGGGTCACTCTCAAACAACTTCTCCCTTGCATATTGTTATGCTACACGTGGATGTCTTGATACCTTTGCCTATCAAGCCACCCACACTCCCTCTCCTCCATTTCCATTGAGCCATTGCTCCCCCATCCAAGAGAGGTGCTTCCACAAGCTAGGGCATGGTGGCCCATTTCCACCCAAGAGAAGGTATAACCATATTTCATGTTTTGTTTCTTAGTTTCTTAGTTTTCTTTGCTTTCTAACCCTTATTTCATTTGCAGGTTTTAGATCTAACATTGTGTTGCAGGTGTTTCAATCTATTGTAGATTTGGATTTATTTGCAGGTATTTGGAGGCGAAACCCTAACCCTTGTGTGCAGAGGGGTTCATCATTGCTTCTATCTCCTTTCTGTTCTTAGCTTAGTATACTGTTCTGTTTATTTACCTTATGTTTTATTTTCTGCATTTATCCACCAGCAGGAACCTACCCTTCTACCCTATAGGCAGAAGGGAGGCATTCCTGCCCCTGTAGTAGGGAGAAATCCCTGCTACAGAACTGGCGACCATACCAGGTTGATCCCACAGGATCCCTGGTCCAAATTTTTAAATTTCAAGTTTTTAATTTTTTTTGCCCTAGTTTTAAAAAAAATTCTGTTAAATCCATCCTAAATTCAGTTTATTTCCTGTTTTTAGTACTACCGAAGCCTTTGTTAGGCAAAACCGAGTCAGATTGGCCAGAGCATAAATTACTGTAGGCCAAATATGACTCTGTCTCACAAAAACCCCAAATCCGGAGCAGGGCGCTCTTATCGAGGCCAAAGGTGAGACTAGGGTGCACTTAATGGGAAAATAGGTGCGCCCAGGGCACACTTAATCCCCTGATAAGTGTGAATTCAACCCAAAAACTCAGTCTGCGACTGTTTCTACATTCTGTGCGACCCCATCACTTGTTTCTGAAAAAATCTCATGACCCCCTCGCCATATTTGATCAGAAATGTGCGGCCTGTCAAACATAACTTTAATTTCAGTTTAATAACATCTAAATTTCAGTTTTATAGGACTATCAGTGCAGCTCAGCCTCCTCTGTCTAGCACTACAAGTCAATTTCAGTTACTGTTTTCATTTTCTGCAATTTCTTTCATAAACAATGTGTAAATGCTAGATAAATGTTAATGGCTTAATCAAATGAGCTATGCCTAACTAAAATCAACCTAAAATTAACTATCTTGCTTCCCCTTCCTCCTCTACCCAGTCATCACCCTCCAGGGTATTCTAGGATACGACGAAGGGCAAGCTCGTATAGATCTAGGAACTCCACTATATTGTTCCAAACCATTAAAACCGAGTGACCTGGAAGGTAGAGGGGGTAGAGAAATAGGGCTTCTCATGGCGCTAAGTGTCCTCCCTGTTGACCAACATAGCATCTGATAGGTGACCTGAGGATCTATGGATGGGCTTAGTCCCATTGTGTTGAGAGGCCAGCACCTTCTCTTGGTTGAAGAGGAATATCAGTATGAGGTAGAAATCTAGTTAGGCCGACAAACATTCAGGGTTAATCACTGTATTTGTTCACAATTTCTGATTATTCAATGCTTGCATACATAAACATAATGAAATGAACTCTACCATGATGAATTCACAAACCATTTTTAGTAACCAAATACCAGAAAAACAAACAAACAAATACACCATACCAACTAATTAACCGAACTTAGTTCATGACACTGAGTGAGCCTTAAAATTTACCAATTTACACTAAGTACAAACAACTCTACAGTCTTTGAGGACGTAAGTCCCTGACTGCTTCAACTGTGGGAAGTACTTGGGATTTGCCCAGAAACACATTGTGAGGAGTACCACAGGAACCCCAAAGTAGCTTGCTGCTGAGAGGAATTGCTAAGCGAAATGGGCAACGACCCCTTCCGATTGAGTAGAAACACCTGTGAGGAACAAGCCAAGCGTTGTCTTCTGGCAGTCTTGGTGGCCAAGTGACCACCTACAACCAATAGGAAGCAGCTGAAACTGGGGTGCAAACATCATTCCCACTAGTTTCAGACATAAAATCTAACACAATTGATCCTCCACGCTCTTCCTCACGCCTAAGAGGTGAACCACCACCATTTGGAACACTCAATTGATGCCATCGAAGCCACTCTTAGTGATCTCCCACACCATCAAAAGGCCACACATCCTTTGATTCTGATTCAGACCCATATCAGTTTGAACCAGACCTCCATACTACACCATCAAGCCCGATGGCTAGTGCAAATCCGGATCCATTTTCCGGCATAACCATAGCAAGTGGACCCATGTCCACATCACAATCTGTCACCCACAACCTGGAAAGTGGCCCAAGCACACTCATGCAGACTGTCATTAGTCAGCTGCCACCGCCTATAGTGACCAGCCAAGCTGGCCTACTGACAACACATGGGGGTAGTGGCCCTTCCACACACACTGCCCCTCCTGCCACACATGGGGGCATTGGACCATCCACTTACATTAACCCTATTTTCATACATGGGGGCAATGTCCCCGCCACTCATACCATCCCACCCACAACACTTGGGGGCATTGGCCCATCCGCAATGGTGCCACCGCAAGAACCCCCAGCTGTGCAGATGCATTATGCACCTGCAAACCCCACCATCATCGTAGCCCCATCCCACATCAACCTGGGCTCAAATTTGCCATTCATGGCTCATCTTAACTTTCCTGACTTGGCCAGATTAACAAATGACCCCATTCGCCATCAAGCCTTTTGGCCTCCAGTGCCAACTAAGCTGCCATTAGACATCCCCAAGTTTGAAGGCAAAGCAAGGGAATGTCCCCAAAACCATATAATGACATTTCATCCATGTTGCTCATCCAACAACATCGTAGATGACTCCATTCGGCTGAGGCTACTCCAACACACCCTTACAGGTGCTGCTACCAAATGGTACATTGAGCTGCCATAAGGCAAGTACCCGGACTTCAACTCCCTAGCATTCATGTTCCTACAGTATTTCCAACTCCCCATCAGATATGACGAAGGGGTGGAGATCCTGCTATCCTACCGTCAAAGCACTGCCACTCACATAACTGACCATACCATGAGTGGCGGCGACGCCGTAGCTTATGTAAAATCCAACTTGACCACAAGATCTTCTTGGATTGGTTCCTTAAGACCTTGCTCTCGCCCATAGCAAAGGACGTCGCGTCCAAACGTCCCCAATCGGAAGAAGAGGCCATACTGAAGGCCTACCAATTTTACCTTATCTATGCTCAGTCTGGATACCTGTACACCGTCATTCCAGATGCTCCCCATCTGAGTACCTCCTAGCGCGATGCACCGGGGGCATGCCATGCTGCCGACGACATCATAGGATCGGTCTCCCAACAGTCACAGCCTCGATCGACACCACCTGCTGTTACACCAGAACCAAGCTCCAGACTACGCAAGAATGATGTCTCAGTCTCAAGCAACAACTTTCTATGCATATCCTGCACCACCGCAGTAGGCCCAGGCCATGGCTTGGCCAACACAACAGTATGTGGGGAAAATGCCCACATTTGTGGTGCCGCCACCCTGAAAAATCTACTATGCACCGCCAGTGCAAACAGTTTAAGTCCCTGCCCCCGCTCCACCCACTCCATTGGGACAAGTGTTCGCAAACAAAACCATCCCAACCAGCCTGCCCCTAACAATCAACAAGGGCAAGCTAGGAATAGTTGGCCTCGCAACCAAGGCAATAACCAACTGCAGGGAGGCAGTAAACAATCGAACCCTCCCAACAATGCCGCGACAAACTAGCCAGCCCAAAAACCCCCACGATAGAATGCACTAAGACACAATGCTCTGTTGTGCACAAAACAACCGTGCACACTCTGTGATGTTTATGGGCATTACACATTTGAGTGTCCCCTTATGGCTCGTGCTATGCAGGCCATTCAAAACAAGGCTCAATAGGCTGCCAATGCGGCAAATCAAGCCCAACCCATCCCAGCACCACAAGGACCTCCCCCCATGGTGCTTCAAAACCCACTGCCAGTCCAAGGATTGGTGGAAACCACACCCCCCCAGGCCAATCCCAACGCTCTGGGGGCACCTCCCACTGTCGAAACAGTTCTTCACCACCTGCTAGCCATGACGACTGAAGAGGTCAACTTGCAAACCCGACGGAAGCAGTACAGTACCATCACTGAATCTGCTGACACATTAGCGACATCAATGTCCAAAACATCCAACCTACCTCTTCAGTTACCGCCATTCCCGTGCCCCCCCGTATGCAGGACTGCCAATAACGCCATAGCTAGAGCTGCAGTCAGCTATAGCATTGTGGATGATTTGGCCCAAACGCCAACCGCCATGTCTGCTCTTGAGGTAATTAAAGCATGCTCAACGCAACGAAAAGCCTTACTAGCCACTCTAGGGGCAGTAGACCCCTTCGATTCCAAGTTTATCACATTTGACACGGAGAACGGGGAACCGCGCATGCCCTTGACCATCGCTTTCCAAATCTCGATGTCCATCTAAAATTTGGTCGTGCATCGGTGCATAGTGGATGATGGGGCATCCACATGCGTTATGTCTACCTTGGTTTGGCAGAAACTTGGATCACCAATTCTGCAACTGTCCTCCACAACTCTATGGGCTTATGATGGACATCCCACTAAAGCCCAAGGAATCTTCCCCCACATCCCCATCACATTAGCCGAGAAGACAGTGTTGATCAACATAGAAGTCATCAATGCTCAACTAGACTACAACCTCCTTCTCGGAAGGAGTTACATGTATGCCATGCGAGCAGTCGCATCAACTGTCTTCCGTCTCATGATGTTCCCCCATGAAGGGAAGATTGTGATGGTTGATCAGCTTACTTATCACGATCTGCAAGGGTTAACGACACCTGCCAATATTATCCCTACCATCACCACCATTGAGCTGCAAGGGGCGACCACACACGCTAATGTCATCCTTGCAATCAACACTATGGTTGACAACACACCAACACCTCCGCTGTTGAATGTGGGCCCCGGGTTGTTTGCCGATACCACCATGACGAATCCTTTCCCGTTAGTGTCACCACCACCAACACAAAATGAAACTATGGACTTGTGCATGGTCTCATCAAGCATCGCTGCACCCCAACAACCACCGTAGCCACAACCCCAACCCCAACCACAACATCATTTGCAGCCGCAACACCAATAGTAGCCGTAACGTCACTCGCAGCAGCAACATTACGTGCAGCCGCAAACACAACCACATCCCCACATGCAACCATCATGGGGTTATTTGGGCTCATCCCCAGTCCATACGATTCCCTTCCTCTCCCCCCTACCTGGTGTCATGAGCAAGCCGATCATGGCCACCTTAAGCCTACCCAACTTTACGTTGAGAATCCCGGTGTGGTATCTTGATCCACCAGCTCAACTAGCAATGCCCCAGGTTGTTTTAACCCCAGTGCAACCTATCGTGGTTGAGTCCCACCCTCCACCCGGTATGCACAAGCCAACCGCCGCACCCACACCTGCACCACCCCAACCCAAAAGGGCTAGGGGAAAGAACACCAAAGCCACCGCAGAGCCATGACAAGTCCCTCCTTGCACCATCTGCGAGCAACAGGGCCATCCAACTCATAATTTCCTTGAAATCCCAGTGATCTGTGTGCATCTAGATGCCATGGATACAAACGAAAACATCCCCATGGTTGAAATCCCAACTGCGCCAGTAGTCAGGAAGAAGGCATTAAGGACAAACCATGCTTGCGCCCTTTACGGCTTGTATGGACATTACTCCCACCATTGCCAAGATTTTCCCAAATTTCGAATGGCTCTCGCTGACCTCCATCACCATTCCCTTGAGTCCGAGATCACCTTGATCCAATAAGTTCACCCACCACCTCCTTCTTCAGACACCATGTCCATTTACATGATGTCCAGTTCCACCGACCCGCTCATCTCCTCCTCCACCGACGGTCCATCGGACCTATCTCTTCGTTGCTTCAACAACGATGAGGAGATACTTGAAAATCTGACTGCCCTGGAATACCCATGGGATGACATGCACCATCGCTCGTTCTTCCTCCTGGAATAACTGGTGTCGCAGTCTGACCAGTTTTCTGTGGAGACCAAAGATTTCATCCATGGTAAGGTTGACTGGTTCAAGAACCCCATCCCAGCACCAGATGCCTTCAAAGAAGGGAATATGGCAAACATTTTTCCAACCATTAAAATCGACATCTCAACCAACTATGAGATCGTTGAAGAAATCATGCTGGGGGCATCTTGCTCCCTAGAAGAGGTTGATGCCTACAAAGCTCTCTTCCAAGGATTCCAGGACATCTTTGCTTGGTCATACACTAAAATGCCCGACTTAGATCCATCCATCATGGAACACCGCATCAACACATGGCCTGATGTGGCACCCGTAAGCCAAAAGCAACAGCCCATCCATCCATCCAAAGTGGCTGCGGTGAAAGCCGAGATAGAGAAGCTACGCACAACCGACTTCAGTTATCCCATTGGATACACCACTTGGGTTTCTAATATTGTTCCCGTGAATAAAAAAAAGGGTACCATTCATGTTTGCACAAACTTCCACAACCTCAATGGGGCATGTCCTAAAGAAAACTTCCCCACACCTTTCATCGACCAGATCATCGATGCATGCGCCGGACATGAAGACTTTTCTTTCATGGACGGTTTTTCTGGATACAACCAAATCCAAATCCAAAAATAAGACGGTTACAAAACGCCATTCAGGACCCCATGGGGCACATTTGCCTACCGAGTCATGCCCTTTATCCTGAAAAACGCTGGAGCCACCTTCCAGCGTCCCATGACACACTGCTTCCACGATCTCATTCACATCATGTTGGTTTGTTTTGACAACCTCATCGCATGGTCGCAAAAGCACACACAACACATAGATGACTTGTGGCAAGTCCTCATGCGATGTCGCTAGTGCAGAATATGCTTGAACCCATTCAAGTGCATTTTCTGTGTCCCCATGGGCCATCTCCAAGGATTCATTGTGTCACATAAAGGAATGACTGTTGATCCTCGAAAATTCCAAACGACTTTCCCTCTAACATCACCCCTTTGAGTGACAGCGTTCCAACTTGTATTATAGTCTTTCTATTTTTTGTTTTACACATTTTTTCCGAATTGAGTCTTATGTATCGTTTCCTCTCATTGCTTCAGATGCAACACACCTCAGATCGGTATATGGGATTTGTATATGGAGCAAGAATATGGTCTCCAAACCTCACCTTGGCTACATGGGTAATCTACTCCCCCTCGCATGAGTTGATCCACATCGATGGAATATGTGTGGGCATCGCAACCAACAACCAGGCTGAATATGATGGTGTTAACGGCCTCTTGGCTTCCGTTCTCCAGTTAGACATTCATCATCTCGATATCTTCTTAGACTCCCGGCTGCTTGTTACTCAATTGAACAACCACTACCGAGTCCGCAATCCCTGCCTCTTCAGAAAGTACTTGCGCACTAAACAAATGGTTAGAACATTTGAATCCATCACATTCACACATGTTCCCATAAAACCTCAATAGTGTCGTAGGTCAAATGGCTAATGATATTCTAAATTGGCACATCCACAACCGCATATAGGAAATATACAACCATAACACCATGCATAATCATGTCTAAAAAATACATGCACAATGTAATAATACATCACATAGACATTTTCATTCCACAGCATAATAAAAAGACTTGCATAATAAAACCATAAAAGCACATCCACGTGTGTCAAAATATATATATATAAGTCGATCAGTTGAATGTCCAAAACATGTCCAATACAAAAATGAGAAGCCACATATGCTTTCTCAGCAAGATATACATAAGCGACACAAAAAACCCCTAAGTGCACCAACGCACTAGGGACAGCCCTACTAGGCCACTAATCCAACTCATACCCATCATCTTACTTAGTATCATCATCTTCTGAAGAGGACTCCTCCACTGCAGGAAGATCACCTCTCGCCGTCCGACGAAAGTTCTCACAAGCCACCGCCATCTTCCTCATCACGCCAGTCAACTCTGGAGGAAAGTTGTGAAAAGCGGCAATCAAATTAGTACTCAGGTGCTGCCAGCCATCATCTGACACTCCATTAGCAAGCTCCTCCATATACGGCACCAATCCATCCATATATCGCTGCCACCTGTGGGAGCTCTCGACAGGAACAACCATAGGAGGTACGATAACAACCCGCCTCCAAGGTCCGGGCGGCGGGCGAGGACCAACATCTGCACATACAAATAAGGACACCATCAGTCCACGTATAAAAATATGCAAACCACTAACCAGCTCAACTATGCTATGCATAAAGATGAACATAAAAACATCACACATACATACCAGCTGGTCCCCATTCCTGGCCAGGAGGTCGGGGCATCTCAGGGTCTCCCTGGAAATCCATACTCACATACGGGTACTCCTCGATCACCATAAGAAGATGGAGCCACTTCTCCAACAACTCCTCCGTAAAAAAGTGGCCCACTCTACCGCCACCCTCGCGAATCATCATCTGGCACCACATGTACATCCTCGACTCCCGTGGACCACTATCTTGCACGGTCCGATGAGGACAAAGTGTAGGTACTTTCTCAAAGAAGAAAGCACACAGGAAGGAGCCAAAGAAAAAAATAGCACCATCAGTCTTTGACTTATTCAGCTGACGCTGAATAGCTTCTAGATACATCTAGCCCCATGCATAATGCATGCCACCTATGGCACACTCTACTAGCTGCAGCTGACCACCAGAAATCATGTGGCTCCTCGTGGAACCCAAGATACGCTGCAGTAAGGTCCCCACCACCCGGGTGGACAAGTCCTCGATGTCACACATCAGGATGTAAGAACCACGCACATACGCCGTAGCATAATAATGTCAATCGCACAGCTCATCCAATGTCTCCCCTCGACACAGCACATGTACCAAGTCACCAACCACTCCCAATATAGGGAGCCCAGTAATGAAGTATACATCCTCGAGTGTAATCTCAATGTGTTGGCCCTGAAAGAGGAACACCTCCTCGTCAACATCCTAGAAACCTATCAGTGTTTGCATCAGCAAACCTAAGCTCAGCATAAGGGGTATCCTCATAAATTTCAGCAATCCACAATGGGATAATTTATCTCTAACATTCCCATCATGCAAGGATGCATCCCTGACACTCTAGTAGTCTCTCTCCCTCCACTTGATCTCCACCATCTTGCACAAGCAAAGACCTTGATGTGAGCCCTTGCCATCATAAAAAAATCACACAAAAGAGGCTAGGGAACACCTGTTTGGGAAAAAGGAGCGACCAGGGTGCTCATAATTTCCCCACAGGTGCACCCAGGGCGCACCTTTTCCTTCGAAAGGTGCAACTTTCCCCCCATGAAACCCCAAACTGTTCATGGGGGGCCTCTAAGTGACCAAATCCAACAAATAAACCACCAAAATGATGAGATTCAGTAAGAGTTTTTACCTGCAAGTAACGGCATGCAAAACTGTCGGTCGGATCAAAAGAAATTAGCAAATGAAGAATTAGGGCCCACCTCTCCAACTCCACAATGAACAGTGACAATGACACTTCACCATGTGGAGCCCCCCCTTTTTATAGGCCCCATTTGACCTAATTTCTCCCGATCGACATAACAGGACCATACAGACTCCGTTTGAGACACCGTTTGCCCCACTAGTTTCAGAATTCTGTTGTTTATCTCTTTATGAGACCACCGTCTCATGTTCAATAAGTCAATTTCGAGACCATTTCCCACCAATCACCTCGATTTATGAGCCATGACATGACGATGCAAGTGTCTATGGACCTGTACTTGTATCACAATCCTCGATCGCAACTCATGCAACTTTTCGGGCCACCACCCATTAAGGAATGTAATTTTACTTTTATTTTTGTATTTATAATTGTCTTTTCCATCGCACCTTACGCGGACATCTGGACCATCGTCCACAAAACCCTTTATTTTTCTTGCATGTATTTGGCATATAAGTGCCTCTGAACTTGTACTTACATCGCATGTAGTCAAGTTCATCACCCGCAACACACACACACGCTCTCCTGACCTCTGTTCGAGAGCCAATTCGGTTTGCATGCCTCTGTCGCATTGACTCGCAAGCCTCTACCGTGATCTATCCCGTGCATGTATTGGTATGTTTGAGAGCCTTCTGCTCCGTCCATACTGTGTAGATGACCTTTGGACCTCTGTCCACAGTCCCAACATGGGGCACTGCTTGTGCCACCGCAATCGGTTGACCATATTGGAGTTTCGTTTAAGCTCTTTTCTGACTCCTTAAAACAATGAAGATATTGCCGAGCACAGCTGCTTCCTTTCCAGCTCGCTAAATCATAGGAAAGGGCATCTACATCGTCTCATTTACCTCCTTTTGCGGACCATGTAGACCATTAAAATGAAAATCAAACCCTTGGCACACTCAAGCCAAGACTATTCCCCTTTGCATACTTTTATGCTTTTTCAGGCAGAGGGGCCGCACTTTACGAAAAATCTCACCATGGGTTGTCGTTAAGCTCTTTTCTAGCCTTCTCATCAAGAAAATATTGTCGAGCAAACTTGGTTTCATTCATGCTCATAAAAGTATCCGAATGACCATCTAGTTAGCATAGGTTTAACCTTTTCTGGCCTAATTGGACTACCAACGGTAAAGAAGTCTCCCATCCCCTCCAGGATGGGTGAGCTCTCCTATGCATACTTTTATCCCTTTTTGGGCACATGAGACTACCAATGAAAAAGAGCCCCCACTGGAGTCTTCTTCATGCTTTCAGACTCTCTAAAATCAAAAGCACCATCGAGCATTTACCTTCTCGGGCTCGTCAAAAATCCATGTGATCGTACCATAACGGTGTCCCTAGACACCACCCCATAGAAAACAATTTGGCCGCATTCCCTTGTTGGGTCGCCTTTGTTCAGAGTACTCTACAATGAGTATTCCTTGGATCCCATAAATTTCAAAAGTGTCTACCTCATGTCTACCTCCTCCAAGCATTTCCCATTTACAGTGACATTCTCGGTATTACAGCTATGATCCCATTCCCATGAGTCAAGTTTCATTTGCTGCCTGGTCCACCCTGCTGTCATACTCTAAACAAAGGAAGTTTGAGTCTCCCTCCCCCTACCCCTGTTCAAATCTTTCCCTCCCCCCCCTCCCATTCAGTGAGTCAGTCCATAGATTGCTTCACACCTTCTAGTTATCTCCCTCGCGCTCTTGGTCAAGGAAACATCATTGCCTTGGCTAGGGGTAGGTCTCCCTCTATCGACACCGACACACATATTCTAGAGGATAGGCCCAGAGATCCCTGTATCTTGGTTTCATTAACCTCATTGATGAGTTGCTTGGACCACTTGAGAGGAGTCCTTAGTGCCTCTCGGGATGGTTGTTTCTCACGTGCTCAACTTCAACTACATCATCGCACCGTTGAGATTCGTACAGGGTGTTGTCCGTACAATATTTGGTTGAAGACCCTGGATGTCACCTGACTCTAGCACATTGGTGAGTCCACTCGAGGGACCTAAATAGGTTATGTCCCTTGTGATTTCCAGGTTGCGTTGGAGACAGTGATCAGAAGCCCCATCAGTGCTTCGATATACCTTTATGATTGATGCAACATATTTGTACCACAGACACTCTGACTCTCAATCAGTGAGTCCACACAGCTATGTACCATTCTAGATCCAATAGACCGTCAGTCATGAAGATATAGCATTCCATGAGAATGCCATGGGTCCAATGTACCAGATCATCATTGTATTCAACCTCACATGGAGGCAACCATTATTGTAACATCAGTTGTATATGATCGACTCTTGTATTTTAGAGCATAGATCAAATTATTCTTTTGACATTGTCACGAGCATGGGGATGCCCACCTCGTCCATATACATGTCACACATTATTTGTATCTCACCCATTGATGGGAACCAGATTAATACAAAAACCAAAATCCACCATGCCCCAGCCCCGGAAGCACCACCTCTATGCAGCAAATCCTATGATGTCCATCGGCCATACGTTGAGCTCCTACCCTCACACATCAGGGGGTAATCTGTTAACCCAAAAATCCCCCACTTAGCTCTCAAATGGCCTACACCACCCAAGGACACCATCTCACGACCCTCATATCACTCCATTAGACCCCCACACCATCAAAATAACTAAAGGATGAAGAAAAGGGCTTAAAAACCCCAAAAAGGAGCCCAAAATAGTCTCCTAGGAGCTAAAACCACCAAAAAGGGGCTAAAACCCTAAAAGGAGCTAAAGTTACTGCAGAAGGGGCTAAAGCCCTGACCAAGGGCTTAAAACCTTAAAACCCCTTGAAAAAGCTATAAAAGGAGGGTGGGGGGTCACTCTCAAACAACTTCTCCCTTGCATATTGTTATGCTGCCCGTGGATGCCTTGAGACCTTTTCCTCTCAAGCCACCCACACTCCCTCTCCTCCATTTCTATTGAGCCATTGCTCCCCCTTCCAAGAGAGGTGCTTCTACAAGCTAGGGCATGGTGGCCCATTTCCACCCAAGAGAAGGTATAACCATATTTCATGTTTTGTTTCTTAGTTTTCTTTACTTTCTAACCCTTATTTCATTTGCAGGTTTTAGATCTAACATTGTTTTGCAGGTGTTTCAATCTATTGTAGCTTATGATTTATTTGCAGGTATTTGGAGGCGGAACCCTAACCCTTGTGTGCAGAGGGGTTCATCATTGCTCCTATCTCCTTTCTGTTCTTAGCTTATTTTATTGTTCTGTTTATTTACCTTACATTTTATTTTCTGCATTTACCCACCAGCGGGAACCTACCCTTCCACCCTATAGGTAGAAGGGAGCCATTTCTGCCCCTATAGTAGGGAGAAATCTCTACTGTAATACTATGGCACTCTTCCTTTTCAACCACGTTATTGCTCGTTTCAGTGTCCCCCTCCAGCTTGTCTTAGACCACAGTTCTCACTTTGAGGACGTAGTTTGGACAAAGCTCTCCATTATGTTGAAATTTTAACACCAGTATTGCTCTGCTTATTAGCTTAAGGGAAATGTCCAAGTTGAGGTCGTCAACAAGATCCTAAAAACCATGCTCCAACAAATTGTGGACAAACAAAAAACCAACTGGAATCACTTGCTCTTTTTTGCCCTTTGGGACTGTTGGACATTGACCAAAACCGCCACTAGTCTTACCCCATTCCATTTAGTCCACGGTGTGGAGTCAGCTCTTCCCATTGAATGCTAGTTTTCGTCACTTCACCTTGCCATTGAAATTCCACTTGATACTTCACCATTGGAAAAACACCTACTTATTCTTGAACCATTTGGAAAATTTCAAGTTGTAGTCGGGAGCCAATAGGAATGAGCAACCTGTTCACATGAATCACGGATCTCACGGCGTCTAAGGGGTTGGTGTACAACACCTGTGTTGCTGGGATCAATATATTTGCATATGGTTAAAATAATTTTTACTGTGTGGTAGGGTTTTTATAAAACCCTACCTCAGTGTGTCCAATTAGAGGATGCACCTAGGATGTTTATAAAAGAAATCACACTGGGAAAAAGTGTTTTCCTTTTCCCTTGTACTCTTTGTCTAGCTTAATGACGCATCAGAGCTGTCCATTCTATAAAAGGCACAGACAAAATAATTTAAAATATTAAATTTTAATCCTAAAGCGATGTGCCTCATTTATATATGCACCAGGTCAATTTATATTATTTAATGCATCGATTGCAAAATCTAAGATTTTTTTTGCTTGATGGTTTTTCTGGTCATGATGCAATATTATTTGTGGCATCACTGGTGTGTTCACGTTTCATGAGGGAACACACTGAATAAAAACCATTAGCTAAAACCTTTAGTTGCTTGCTTTCGCTATTAACCTCCGTTATAAACAAATATTTGGTATTTTTAGAGTAGCATTTGTTATAACGTATGGAAAAGGTCATTTCCTCATAGTGTATCAAGGAAAATAATCCTCTGTATGGGTTTTGACAAACAAATCCATTTTGGATACCAATTTACAATATCATTGAGTTCATGATAAAAAACAATGTGGTGTGCAACCACTCACTAGAAGGAGAGTGGAATGCTATTTGTGACACCTCAAACGGTATGGATGATAGAGACTCCCATGGAAATGTATGGCAAAAACATGGTTTCCAATAACCTTTTACAATACATTTCGAAAAAAAAAAATTTCCAAAAGAATCTCCAAAAATACATGGTGACTATGGGAATTGATCCCTAGCCTCATCCATCAAATGCAAATGTTTACCAACTGAACAATTCCAAAACAGATCATAAGTATATGCAACCTAATTTCAAGTCTATGCAACCCTATTTGAGTTTTCGTAGGGGACTTAATATTGATATGATCACTAGAGGGAAATCCTCGAACATTTGAGTATTGGTACAAATCCAACCAAGCAACAAAAATGATTAGTATTTTGAACCTAGAATAAGATTTGACAAGGTCCAAGAACAATTAAAAAAAGGCAATCCAATCATGTACTTTGTCCAATCAAAGGCCTACGACAAATATGGAACACCGAGAGCTTGTAAAAACCATAGAAAAGGAAATTCCCCATGAAATAAGGGCATCCAAACAAAAAAGAGACTGCCATTGTTGACTGCAAGAGCATGCACGAGCCCAACAAAAAAAATTCCATCTCTTAAACAGAATAAAATCTAGATCATATATACCATGTAAAGGTAGGAGGATTAATTTAGATCAAAGAGAAACTTCATGGCAATAGAAGGAAAACTCTATTAAACTAGATTAATTTGAGAAGAAATTCAAGATATTTCCATCCAAAATCCAATGCACACAAGGTAAAACTATTGCATGAAATGCGAAAGGTGACAAGTTGTTCAAATATAGATGAAAAAGAAGGATCGATACAAATAATATTCATACCAATCAAAGATAAGAATTAGATGCAAGAGTAAAGAGATTGAAATTCTTAGGCATTTTCTTAAATCCTAGCAACACAAGAATCCGACACTAGAACTGTTGGTTTCTCAGAATGACCCATAAGTATGAAGCTACCATTACTAGACATCTCAATGCAAGCGATTGATCTACATGTTGATTTCATATCAGAAGTAAATTCTTCACCTAAGAAAAGAAAAAACAATGGTTGGACACTCCAATCTTGAGAGGAAACTTACAGATCAAGAGGAAAAGGATACTAGAGAACCTGCTATGGACATATGTGTGCGATGTTAGAGATGCACACATCAAATTTAAGGCGACCATGAAGAGATGAAAAACACATATCTGTGTAAAATGTGGCCCACTTGAATACCAAAAATATTCCAGAAGAGAGAATTACTTCAGAAGTAATTTGCAGAGATCACTTTGATACCATGTAAAGATATGGGACTAACCCAGATCGTAAATGAGAACCATTAGAACAAAATAAGTTCTATCAATATCTGATGATTGATAATATCTGAGAATGGATTTATTTTTAATAATGGAGAAGTGAAACTACTACTAAGAACTACTGGGTGAATGAGGGTTCCTATGTAAGCTTAGTTGGTTACATTGGAACTCCAACATACCAAAGTTTACAATAGTGACCGTCTAGGGTAACCATGCAATGTGCAATAATAGTTGGAGGCCACTAGGAAATATGTAGCATTGATTTGGATGGAAAACTCAGTGTATTAAAATAACACTGCTAAGGGAAGAATTCAGGTTGCCTAGGGTGATAGAGATCGGCAACATGTGTTATGGGTTTAAACCCAAACATTGCAATAAAATAGATACAACATCCAACCTATAGGTGGAGAATTGAACAATAGTTGTATGTATTTAAATCCAAGGTCATAACAATAAAACATTATATCTACTTTATGGCATAGGATAGGGATATGACTAAGTGGGTGTTAATATAGGTTTCCATTAATAATATGCATATAGTTGAAGTATAAAACTAGGAATGAGTTACATGGATTGACCCGTGATTCCATGTATGCCTTTCCATCAATGATAGTAAAATGAAAACCAATAGTTAGTACACAGCAAGGATAGGGGAATTATACTTATAACCAAGGGGAGAGCCAAGACTCTACAGTTGCAGACTTAGATATTTATGTCACGACCACGGGGCTGAGCACAGTTCAAAGTGCCATCTTCCACACCCAAGGGAGACTTAGTGCTCCCACCCAAGTGGGTTTGCTTGGGAGCTCGTTGGAGAAACACACTAGCAAAACATTCGGTTGGATGAAGGCGGCACACCATGACACCTTGCCAAGTTGACAGATGTGCTATGTGTGCTAACATGGGGCGCGCTTCCAACCGAAGCGCCCACACTTAGTTAAATGGACCAAGGCTTGGGGAGTGCCTAGGTGAATATGCACTGGAAAGGGGTGCCAACGCGCACCCTTGAGGAGTGCTCAATGCACTCTTGGGAAAGCGCTAAACACTTAGTTGACGTGGACAAACAGATGGATGGTAGCATGTGCACCCGTGTGCTTGGATGTGGCACTTCGGAAGTGGTCCTGGGCATGCCTACACAGCCCAAGGTGAAGAGGTGACGCCAAGATATTCCCACGACATGAAACATCAAGTGGACTTGATGCATTAGAGGAAATTTGGGGTCTAAAATGGGCCTTATAAGAAAACGTGCCAAAATAAGTTTTTGTGAGTTGGAATTCAAGAACCAATAGAATTTCAATAAAACGAGTCAACCATAATGGTTGAATTGACATATTTGTCATTAAAAAAAAGTACTTTTCTGGTTCGTATTTTCGACATATCTCATTGTGTTTTTACTCAAATTTTGATCGGGAGAGCTCGTTGGATGCAGAATTTGATTCTGCATCCAACGAGTACCCACAGTGCATACTTTTGATGGACCCTGCTACCCCAAATACCTGAAAAAATGTGATGATGATGTCATCATCACATTTTTTCGGGTATTTCTTGTTTTTGGTGTAGAGGGGTCCGTCAAAACTATGCAATGTGGGTACTCGTTGGATGTAGAATCAAATTCCGCATCCAACGAGCTCTCCCGATCAAAATTTGAGTAAAAACACAGGGAGATATGTCGAAAATACGAACACAAAAAGTAGTTTTTTTCTTTCTTCCTCCAAAATTAATCAATATTATTTTATTATTTTAACTATTATTTTATTATTTTCCTTAGGAGGCCCATTTTAGACCCCAAAATTCCTCTATTGGGAGGGTGTTGGCACATGATGAGGTGGCGTGTTTGGTTGGAGCTCCAACTTTAGCCGACATGAAGGAAATAGATATCGACCTAGTGGAGGAGTGAAGCACACACTAAGGAGCGCGCGTCTTTGGAAGGTCAAGAGTGCTCCCATATAAAATCACTTCCAAGAGCACTAAGGAGGCATCATGAAGAAGTTCATCCAAGAGGTGGCAACCAAGTGAAGTAAATTTGGTAGCAGACGAAGGAGGCGTAGTAACATGAAGCAAGGTGGCAAAGTACGTTAGTTGGGCGCCTTCTCCTTCTCTTTTCTATGATCTTCACTAGTGGGTGCGGTAGATGTGGAAGATGTTGGCATTGACACCTAGTTGGATCTTTTTTGTCATCTTTGTATTTTGTGCGTATTAGCTGGTTAGGAGCGCACAAGAGTATTAGTTGTGTTAAGGGCGCTCCCTCTGATTTAATAGAAAATGATTCAAGGGGCTCTGCGGTGTGGCAACCCCAATGTTATATCCACAATAGAGTGGTGTAGTATGTCGGTTGGCACTTGAGTGACCAAGCCATTAAGTTTCCTCTCGAGTAGTGCCGCACACCCTGTTCATTCGTTGAAGTGATGAGCACTAAAAGGGGTCGTGACCGGTGGTATCAAAGCACTTTTGCAGTTAAGTGTTCTTCACCATTCTTTGGATGAGAAGGTGACTTCAGAAGTGGCAGTGACCGAGCTGACGTTCTTTCTAGAAGAGAGGAAGGTTTCAGAGGTCTAGGGCTTCATTACCTAAGACACTCCCGAAGCCGTGACAGTGGTGGCGCTGAAGCATAGCGCTCTTGGAGCGAGCCTATGGAGAGCACACCTACTAACCATAGTGCTCTTGGAGTGAGACTAGGAAACTCTCTTGGAGGGAAGCCTGTGAAGGAGTGCAATGCTCTTGGAGTGAGCCTGTGGTAAGCGCGTAGTAGAGAGCGCTCCGAAGTGCACTAGGAAGAATGTGCTGGAACTAAGCGCTAAGAAACACGCTAAGGAACTGCATTTGAACAGTGCACTGTGGGATGTGCTTCATGAATATTGATGAGCTAAGGTTCTACCAAAGCCACATAAGCACCAAAACAGCAGACCCACGACAGAGGCAACCGAAACAAGCACTAAGGTGTGCGGTTTGTGGGAGTTGCACCAAGACGCAAAAGGGAACGTTGGGTGCCAAAGTGACTTGGAACCAAGGTAGCTGAAGTGAACAAAGAGGGAGCTCTTCAAAGGGTGCTCAATTGGGACACATCAGTAAGGAAAAGACGCCAACATTACATGACTGAGGCAGAAAGCTCTGGGCGATGGGAGAGCTCAAGAACATGCCCAGTATAAGGAACAAGAGTTTGCGATAAGTCTACATGATGACACTGAGATAGGAACAAAGGTAGTGGAACCTGTCTCTGATTCTGAGGCAGAATCACCTTTAGATGGAGAAGAGTCTGCTCTTGAGGAACTAGAACCATGATTTGCCAAAGTCAAACGTAGGATTTCTAACCTTCAGAAGCACGTTGAGCAATTTTCTGAAGCACTCTATGCTCATGGGGAGAAAGAGATGACTTTGGGTAGCGATGTTGAAAGGATGCAAAAGGAATTCAACGAATCTGTGGATGAGTTTCAAGAGGCAATGGTTGTGTTGCATGTGATAGTTCAAACATACAAGGAAGGTAGAGTTTAGAAACTTGAAGCGTTCATTGAAAAAATTCAATTGCGAGTGTGGGAACAAGATGAAACAATCGCTTTGATGAAGCGTGTGTTAGCGAATGGGCCTGCCACTTCTATGACAATGAAGATTTGAATGAAAGAAAAGGAACCTTATGATGGCACATGAGACGTCGAGTTGCTTGGTAATTTCTATTTGGATGTTGAGCATTATCTTGAGGAAATGAATGAAAGTTCTGAGGAGGCTAAGGTGAATGTGGTAGCTATGTTTCTCACCGGAACAATGAAACTGTGGTGGAAAAACTGTGCACAATACATTGTTGCGGGGAAGGTTACAGAATGAATAAAAAACTAGGATCAAATGAAGGTCTCCTTGAAAACATAGTTTGTATCAGGAAACCAAGGATGGTTTGCTCGAAACGAGCTCATGAAGCTCAACCATTCAGGGAGGATCCAGAGTTATATCAAGGCATACACCAGCATGATGCTAGAGATTAGAGACATGAGGGATGAGCATCGCTTGTATAAGTTTATGAAGGGTCTTCAGAACTGGGCTAAAGCAAACTTGTGGAGAGAAGTTGTCAAGACAAGACTCTTGTGGAGGCCATCGCTATTACAGAAAAGTTGTTGGATTTCTCAACTGAAGGCAAGGAGGAAACCAAGGGCAACGAAGATGGTGCTGAGAAGGGCCATAAAAAGTTCACAAAGAAACCTAAGGTTCCATTAACAAATGGAGTAAGTGATATGAGGAAACCTCCAAGGTTGGATAAAATAGAATAAAAGAAAAGAAACCGATTTCCTGCTACATATGCATGAAGGATCATTATTCATGGAATTGTCCTTTACGCCCGCAGAAGCTTGATGTGGTTGAACATGAAAAACTAGCGGTTGGATTGCTACAAGTTTTAAACGAAGTCCTTGACGAACCAGAAGTCTTGGTTGAGGTAGAATTCACAAAATTCATCTTTGTTGCAGCAGAGTTGAGGGGAAATGAGCTGTCGGAGTTGATTGATAGCGGTGATACGCACAACTTTGTCAAAAGAGAAGTGGTGGAGTAGTTTGGTCTTAATACTGAACCAAAGATGAACTCATTCAAGGCGTTGAATTTAAAATTATAGAAGGTGGTTAGATTTGCTCAACAGGTTCCTTTGAAACTTAGAGAGTGGATAGGCGTGGGTGATTTCATAGTTGTACCCTTAGACAATTTTGATGTGGTCCTTCGTAGGATTTCATGAATAAGGAAAAGTTGGTTCCCATGACACACTTATACGGGTTGGCATTCCTTGTACAAAATAACCCCATATTTGTGAAGATGGTGAGAAAGGAACTTGGGTATAGGAAGGTGACAACATTGGCAGCTGCTCCTTCCACCGAAGTGAAGAGTGCGCTCAAATCACTCAACGTAGAGGAAAGAAAGGCATGTGACTGCGGTAAAATTGTTGCTCAGTTAGAGGAGTGCTTAACAACCAAGGCATTTGTGGAGGCGTTAGATGAACGTCTCACTAGCATGGAGAAAGTCAGTGAAACGACTATAATGAGCTTGGAGCAGCTCATGGTTATACTCAAATAATTTGACAAGCAGAAGCAAGAGAAGGTGGTTGAGCTAGAATCAACACTTGTGCTCGAAGGAGGCACTTCAAGTGGAACTCACTTTGGGCTTAGCGACGCTGAGGCACAATGCTTGTTCATTGAAGAAAATGGCAGCATAGGCAATAACATGCCACTACTTATTTACATGAGTCAGAAGGCTAAAAACCAGGGTAAGGGGGAAACAAGGGTGAATTGTGGGAGTGCCACCTCCCTCCTCATTCTAGCTAGACTCACTTGGAAGGTGTCCTCTGCCTTTGGCGCAGGTAGAAGGACTGTGGGGTCTCGTGAGAAGGAGCTCTCCAAAACTTAGCCCCACCGACGAGTGAGTGAAGGTGCACCACTTGACCAACATCAGAAGTGAAAAACTCATGTGAAGAGGGCTAATGGAATGAAATACTAATGGATCCCAGTGGACATACTGATCACCCAGACACTGACGATCGTGACAGGAAATTGAGACCTAGTGAACTAGCGGAGAAGACACATAGGGAAGAGAAGCATTGAATCTTTGCAACATTTGTCAGTATGACAAAAATTTTGAGTCAGGGAGGCCTTCCCTTTCAGTCGTGGTATAATTTCGATCAACAAATTATAACTTTCTACTAGCATATGCTATTGGATGATCCAAGTTGCCTTCGCTTGGCTGCACAAGAAAAAACCCCAGCGCAGTAGAACAAGCATCAACATGAACATGGAATTATTTGTTCCAATTAGGAAAAACCAGTATTGGTGCATAGGCCATCTTGGCCTTCAGGGTATCGAAGCTTCCTTGACATTCAGGAGTCCATTCAAACACATCGTCTTTTTTTAACATATTTTCCATGGGAGCAGTAATTGCAGTGTCTCCTTTGATAAACTTGTGATAGTATCCCGTATGTCGCAGTTTTTACCGGAGCATCTTTACGTTCATCGAAGGTGGTAAATTGAGGATCAGTGCAATCTTCGCCTGATCGACCAACATACCTTCTTTGCATACTATATTCCCAAGTAGCATGCCAAAGGGTGCACAAAAAATACATTTTTTTGAATTCAATGCAATCTGATGTTGTCTACACCGTTCTAGCATCAATCGTAGATTGTCTAGATGGTCTCTAATCAGGCCATAGATGGTCCACTCATCCATATATACCTACAAGAATTTTTGAATAAAATATTTAAATACAGCGACAACTACACGGGAGAATAGAGCGGGTGCATTCTTCAGCGCAAATGGCATGGTGGTATATTGGAAACAGACCCACTTGGTGACAAATGTAGTCTTATGGTGATCCTCCTTAACAATCCAGATCTGGTGGTATCCTGAAAACCCATATGTGAAGGAATATACTTCCTGGCCGCCTACACCTTCCAGGACTTCATCTGTAAAAGGGGTCAGGAACATATCGTGTACACATGCATCATTCAACTTTCTCAGATCAACACAAATGTAGATTTCACCAGTCTTCTTGTCTTGGATCACAATAAGTATTATCCACTCTGATTCTTCTACAGGTTCGATGATCCCAACATTGAGCATCCTATCGATCTCAGCTTTCATGTGATCTTTGTAGCACGGGTTCAATCTATAAGGATTCTGGCGTACTGGTTTTGCATTTGGTTTGAGTGGAATCTTCATTTCCCCCAAGTCACCGAGTATCCCCTTCATCTTTGAAAATCGTGTTGGGAAAAGGTTCTCGAATTAAGCAGTAGATCTGTGATTTGGCCATCCTCTCTTCGCCCTAATAGTCTCCAACATTAGCAAATTTCGGATTCTCTGCCGACCCAATGTTAACTTTTCGGATCCTCAGTGGCTGATTCATTGAGTCCATCGGTACATCAGGAGCTGTGACACCACGACTTCCTTCAGACTCTAGGATATTAACATTCCACAGCTCATCATCATCTTCGGGTTCCCTGGACAAGTTGTAGCGCGTCATCATGGATTGGATGGAGCAACTTGCATGTTGATCAACTGGGTATGCAACTGGGATGAATTTTAGTACTACATCACGGATAATGTGTAAAGCGTTACATACCTCGGGGTTAGCATCCCGAAAGCTAAACACTTGCATAAAGCAAACTGACAACTCCTCCCAACTGGTAATGGTTCTACACAATTATGCCGCCACATACTAGGATCTTGGCATCTCTTCTAGAGTATGAATGAAAGCATGAACCCACTCATCTTTGGGTTGCGATGTCCATAAAGTATAACACTCAATAAAATGACTGGTGGGGTCATTTCATCTGTCTTATCTTCCAGCATGATAGACCTCTACATTTCCAAAGCGGACCATCATCAATCTGCGACACTGCTCCCAGTCATAGATCGTCATTTTGTGTGTCGTCCACCATCGAGCCGGAGTAGCCTTCAGTGCTACATAAAGAACTAATATCCTTTGTGGTTCAAACACTTTCTCTTCAAATACCTGAAAGAAATATGATAGCCCTGATAGTCCTTCATAAATGGGAAACTCTACAGTCTCAGTCACAACATGTCAAAGAGATTGTGTAATGAACCCGCATTTTCTGAATGATATTTCATGCAATCGATTCTGCCAATTTTCTAGAGCATATTTATAATCAAAGGACGCAAAACTTGCACTTTGTCATCCATGTTTGCCATCAATAGTGGGATGGATATAGTCCTCAGATATGTTCTAATCATGATCCCAACTTCTATCGACTCCATCCTTTACAGGTTCGATATATTGCCCTCCTTCTTGAGGGTCCATAAGAGCAATGACCCTAACATCCTGGTTTTCAAATGTCATAACACGTTTTTTGAAGTTGATAACTAACATGCTATCATTGGCCCATCCAATTCCTAGTAGCATGGGATAGGAACCACCATCTTCTACAACTTCTATCACATCAAAGTCAACACGTGTTTTCATACATTCAATGTCGACAACCAAGTTTGAAACACGACCAATGGGCTGAACCTTTGCCTGGTTTCCTACACGTAGTTGTACCGGTGACCATCCGAATGTTGGCTTTCCCATCAATTGCCAGGTTTTCTTCATCAGAATGTTTACATCTGATCCAAGGTCCAAAATGACTGAGTCAACCTCATAGTCTCCAATTTGGATATTCATCCTCATCTACTTTCGTGTATTCCTTTTTTGCAAGATATTCACAACAGAATCCTTCACTGTCTTATCTGGGTGGTGCAATAATGTCTCAAGCTCGACAAGGGCGTTCGAGTCCCTCGCTAGCGATAGACAATTCTTAAAAAACTTGCACAGGGTACCATGCTGCTGCGATGGTCCTACTTCTATGGAGGAGTCAAAAGCAGAAGGCATATCATTAATTGGTAACTTACCCAGATTTCTCCCAATCGCCTGCTTTGCTTCAAATAAAGTGTCTTTCTTTGTCGCAACATCATATGCTACTTTTTTCTTGCCAACAAGCCGAACTAGTTTCCATGGTCCATCATCACCAGTTTTCACACCAGCGTGAATGAAAATCCTGACATCAACATCCTTCATCTTTGGTTCAACATGAATTGTTGCAATTGTCGATCCTTGATTCGAGTTCTGGGCTTGAGTTCTTGGCGGGTTTTGATTCAGCGGCTGATTCATCGATTGATTCATCGGTATAGTCTGAGCCTGGGGTGGGTTATGAGTCTAAGTCTAATTTTGCTGTGGGATCTGACCTTGCATCAGTGGTTGATTCTCTACTTGGAACATAGGCTAATTCTGATTTTATGTGTTCCGCAATCGGGGAATGTTGCCAGCCTGCCATTTTGCGATCAATTGGGGACAAATCTCGGCATTATGATCACTAGCTACATAGTATGTACACTACACATGAGGACATTCTCTCTGATAGTTCCTGAATACCCCACAAGTATAACACTGAATGGATTCTCGACCTCTTCCTCCTCCTCGACCATAGCCTCCTTGGCGGCCCCTAAATTCTCCATGGAATTCTCCACAGGTTCCTCCCTGTTGAAACTGTGATTAAGCCATCTGCTGCTAAACATAATGTGCATCCTGAACATATTGTGGTTTATTTTACTGTGGTCACAGTGCCTGGTTATACTGTGGTTGTACCACCATTTGCGATTGTGGTGTGAACCGCGACTGTGCTATAAATTGTCGTTGATGCTGCATGGGGACAAACTGCATCGAAGGTGGTGATGAATATGGCACTTGCACTACTGGTTGTACTACTTGTGGAATGCTTTCACTTTCTGGGGGTCCTCACCTTTCACAAAGTATGAATCGTATGTCCTTTCCTAGAGCAAATCATAAGCACGATAGTTTTTGTCGTCATGTCCAGCTGACCGACAAAATGTACATTGCAAATTTTCTGCTTTGGTAACCATCTTCTGCACGTAATCGTAGTTCTCATGTTGATGCCCATAGACCTAATAGATGCGACACCATGGTGCACCACCACAACTCAACGGATTGGGGGCTCCCAACAGCAAATAATTTTGAAACATCGGGCAGGTATCCTTTTTATGTCCACCTGCATGGAAACGGGTGCACCAAAGATCATCACAATCTTCCTTGGCCTTTTTGATGTCTTGCAATTGCAACATCAAATTGGCCAACTGCGCCTGAATCTAATTCATTCCAACAGCGGTTTCCCCAACTAGTGATGCCTCCAATTTAATCGTGGTCTCCGGAGCCTTGCTCTGTGTCACAATATTTTGCTGCATTAATGGTTGTTGGATATGAGGGACAAGAGCCACGATAAACCATTCTTTATGCTAAATTTCACTCATCTGAAAACTAACCCGGGCCATCAATGTCTTAAATCGCTGATCAAAATCCCAAATCGTTTCATTGGGGAATTGTTTGATCTCTTTTAATTCAGTAATGTACTAAGCTTCAGATTTCAGCTTCTTAAATTCCTCAAATAGCCTTGTTTGGATCTCATACAATGTTTTTGTAGTACATCCTTGAGGCACCCTTGTGAATATTATAAACCATTCCAATGCCCGGCCCCTTAGAGTAGTTGCTAGCTGACTTTTCTTGACATCATCATCGATAGTTTGTCGAGCAGTCAAGATTGCTTCACATAAGAACTAGTACTGCTCTGGATCGTCGATGCCATTTCCATGGAATATTTGCAACTTCATTTCATTGCCTTCCATTCTGGACCTTCTTCCTCCTGTTGGTGCTCTATTACTAGACTGTTGTTGACACGTCGGGCAAGTCGATGTAGAATGCATGTTCCTTCCTTGTGGTGGATTAGTACATGGAGGTGTAGACACGTTACTGCTAGGGTTCAACCCTGTCGTTCTTTCGGGCGTAGCTTGGGCCTGTATGTCCTCATCATCACAAAAGGTCGCTTCATCCCGTGTGGTTGTTCTTCATGGTATCGCACTTCGACTTCAGCAGAACCTTCTCCCGTCCTCTACCTCTTTTCTCGAAACCTTGCTCCTCCCCTCGTACAACCACTTGTTTCTTCGGTGACCTTTACATTCTCATCAGAACTCTTGCCCACCTACCCCTTACTTCCTTATGCATTTCCCCCCCTTTTTTCGTAGTGCCTACATCCCCCGCACACTAGAGTTCCACTACTCTTGGTCCATCTTTAGGATACCTTTTTCACATACTAGTTGCTTAATCGACAGTTCTAGTGACAATAAGAATCTTCCTTGTGGTCCACTAAAAAAATCCCTTTCTGCTTCACTAAAATATTTATTGGTATCAACGATAAACCCAGTGATGTATCCTTCTAATATACTATCCAACCATACCTCAACTGCCCCCAATTCCTTGTTGTTGGTTTCTTGTAGCTCTTGAATCAATTCTAGGCTCTAGGATGTTGGTTTATCCTCCTTGAAAGTTTGTCTTCTGCTTAGCGAACTTGGCCAACCATTCATGTAAGAGTAAAGGAAATTCACAAAAGAACCATTCATGGGGACCGTCGTGGCTACATCTATCCAACCATTGGCTTGTCTACACCTTAGGATTCTAGTTTTTGGCTTCAGAAAACTCTCACAAATTTATATCAAACCATCCCTTGATCTCTGATCAAGTCGAATGCTAGAACATATCCCCCTCTTATTTGCAACTCGGTCCTGTCAACAGAACCATTTTTTGGCGAAACCCACCAACAAAGATTCATCGACAAGGGTTCCCACTCTGTCGACTCCCTACAGCACAATCTCCCTGAGCACTAGCCCACACAGGTTTTACCCTACCCAGCAACGTATGCGGAGCAGATGAGGTCTCACCAGAAGATTTTAAGGGAGAGCTGTCGGAACCGAGTTTCTGATAATGGGAGAGGAGGATATGGGGATCCAATGGAGGGACACCATGACTTATGAAATCATCCCACAGTATCACAGCATTATTCATGGAACATCATTACTCATAGTGCATCAAACAATTACAGAAACATATATTGCATTGACATAAAAAGCAACAGATCGCAGTGATATAGTAGAAAGAGGCTAAATTATATCTACATTATGCCATTGTAACAAAACGGAGTCACCATATCATAACATATCTATAACAATAGACAAGATTTGAGCCATACATCATATTAACCTTACACAAATGTACCACATTACACAATTCTTCTCCAAAACCAGAGAGTGCGTACATCAGGAAAAAACCCAAATAAATCACAGTTAAGACATAAAATTATCCATAAATCAGATCGCACCAGATCTTATCCGATACAATCTCTCTTTTTTTCCTCAAAAATATATCTATAAATAGGTTTACACCTTTACATCGAGGGACCCACTACTAACTATTTTCTAACCGCTACTGACCTATTACAACAAAACTTGGTCAAAATATTCAAAAAGCGGTTATTCTTCTGCTCATCGCACTGATCTGCCCTTGAGCGGTACCGCGTGAGCTTGCACAGCTGCTGCAACACTGCACAACTCACTTACCCCCAAAACCCCTACCAACAGTTGGCACTTGAGTGGCCAAGCCATCAAGTTTCCTCCCGGGAAGTGTCGCACGCCCCATTTAGTCGTTGAAGCGATGAGCACTAAAGTGGGGCCGTGACAATTTATTCCTTCGTTGTCAACAAAGTAACGTCGATACACGTAGTTTCATAAGGAAAGTTGACGGTGTTATTTGATTATCGTAAAGGAATTAATTGTACGAAAGAGACAAACAGGTACACACCAGTCGCAAGTGACCTCATAACATAATTACGAAAGGGAAATAATAGATAGACCACTATAAGTATAAAATATATGTTTTTAATAAGATAATGGGTATGTTATATCAAGCCACCATTATGTATAGGTATGTTAAGTAGACCTCATGCAATCCTCTTTGGGTGGGATAAGTGCTTCGATAGTTTAATTTTTTATCAATTTATCTTTACAATTGTGACATATGCATTTGGACCATATCTATAGTTCCCTTCTAACAACTTTCATCCTTGGGACTAAAATACACTCAATCATCTTTGAAATGTTGTTTTGGTTTTTTAATTCTTTTAATTATTTATGTGTTAGATTAAAGAAACTAATTTATGAAGCTCTTACCATTGTGAAGAACCTCCTTTGAATTTTTTTTAATTGTTTTAGTTATTTATGTGTTAGAGTAGAGTAAAGAAACTAATTTTTGAAGCTCTTACCATGGTGACTTATGGTATCAAATTTATAGTCTCCTAAAAAAAATTAAATGGGGTTAACTTATGGTATTTTTAAATTGTTAAAGATAGGTTCTACGAAACCTCTTTAATTTAAAGTTGTCAATCTTGATAGATAAAGGCTTCTCCCTTGGGATATTAGGGTATTGTTTTAATGGATATGGGAATACAAAATTCCCAATTTTGGAATAGAGATTGCATTGGAAGAGAATGTTTATATTAAAAGGTAAATCTGAAGTATACAAATGAAACATAATCCTTGAAGAACATCACAATTGTTATACGGTGAAACGACACTTCTCCGCCTGAGTATTGACATTGATTACATCGGTACACAAAATGAAATTATGGATAGAAGTTTCCCAAAAGCTATAGATGAGAATGAGCCTTAATATAAATTACTTCCTGCAACCTTGCCCATGTTTTTTAATGAGTTTTTCTTACAACCACGACTCTTATCATTGCAAGTCATGAGTCATTCGTGGGTAGCGCGTTATGAAACCCGCGATTGGATGATCGCAATATGTATTTGCATGTTGCCTTCATAGGAGTCACGATTCATTCATGACCTGCCAGTATATGCACCCACGATTACATTAAGACAAAAAATAAAAAAATAAAAGATGATTAGTCAGGTAGAGTTGGGTTTGAAATCATAATGTCCCTAACCTCCATATCCATCCTAACCTTCATAACTCCCCCTAATAACCAAGTATAAATAGAGGGGAGGGGTTGAGGATAGAGGAAGCAAGATATAAGAGAAAGGTTATGCTGGAGGAAATACCTTGGAGATTGGAGCAAGAGAACTTAGTTTTTGGTCAGAAGAGGAGGGCTTGTCTCAGATAGAGGTTGTATCAATCCTTGCTTATGAATAAAGAGTGATGTCCTTCCATATCATGTATTGATGTTCTTACTTGTTATGATTTATGAAATTCATTGTCATCTATATTTTATGAAACTGTAATATTTCATTTATATTTATATAAGAAATTAAGATCTATGTGTTAGATATCAATATCTTTTGCAGGTGTTGACCGTCTTGAAGTTTTTGGAGCATTTGGAGTGAAGGTTTAAAGCCAAGACCAACCTTCATAAAGAAGATGAAGGTGCTTTCTACCCTATTTCTCTCACAAATATCTCTAGATTGTTGTATGTCTAAAAGTTAAATATTTGTATGTTGATGAACCCAGACCCTTGTGTCATAAGGTAGAATCCCTAAACAATAGAAATGATGAAATTGGTGGGGAGTTTATATTTTTTTGGGTCTGTTCCATAGAGTTTTCCAGTCCATATTTTCCTATGCTTTGTGTTTTTTTTATGTAATGATTTACCTATACGTTGCTTTCAGCCAGCCTTCTGTTATTCTTAGGGTTCCTCGGCCATTATTTTTCTTCGAAAAAATTATGGTTGTAACCGCGGGTTGCTGTGTACACAGTCACGGTTAGCAAGTTGTAATTGCGGGTTTCCTTGGTGACAGTCATGGTTTATTCATGGGAAACTTTAGTAATAGTCGCGGTTTCTTGTAGGGTTTTTCCAAACTGCTAGGTTTTTCCCTTTTCTCTATTGTTTGGATTATAGGATTCCTGTAGGGTGCTTTCCTTAGCTTAGGTTGTGTTGTTTCTGAGTGTATTTCATTCGTGCTTGTTGTACAAGTTCCTTGTTAGTTGAGTTATGTTTGGATCCCTGTGTGTAAGTGGTTTAGGTCTTTCCTTCTTGGTCTCTTTGGTTCAAGTGTTTGTGCCTTTGTAGGTTGTTGGTCTCTATCAGTCCTTCTAGGACACTGATATGCCTTTGATTTCTTGGGTAGTGGTCTAGGTTTTTCATTTTTTCCAAGTTTGGATCTACTTGTATTGCCAAGTTAGTAGTTCTGTCCAAGTAGGGTTTGAGTCATATTTGCATTATTTGTTAAAGATTGTTACTTTAAAGATTTGAACATTATTACTTGCATTGATACATATTCCTATTAGCCGATCTTACTTAGTTGCATTCATTTCCATCAAATTTTGATTTTTTGAAAAAAAAGAAAAAAAACATGGTAGATGTAGTTGCATTACTAGCCCTAGTCTAGGTTCATTGCATCTTTGTTTTTCTAGTTATTTTCAAAAAATAAAAAATAAAAAAAGTATTGTGTTTCCAAGTTATTCTGAATATTTCATTTGTTTCATAAAAGGAAAAAAGAAAAAGATCATTATTAATAGAATTTGCTTTGAAAATTTTAGACCATATTTTCTTTCAAATGTTGAGTAAAAACATCATTGAGTTTCACTTCCATCACCTCTGAGTAATATAATCCTAAAAAAGAACGCTTAATTTAAAACTTATTAGGAACCTTTTTATTTTTAGGTTCTATCACCAACTAGCTTAGGCTAGGTTCTTGGATTATGAAAATTTTAACTATCTAAGAGCATTTTAAACTCAGACTCTAGTGTCCAATTTGTAGGTAAACCCAAGTTTACAAGGGATCAACTGGAAATATCCTCTAACACATGAGTCAAGCACGACGCCATGTGAGAGCTTGGTTGTGGACATAACCCTCCAATACCTCATTTGATCATTCACCATGATTGTTGTGCGTACGTGGGTTCTTTCAATACCACTTCTTGGGCCCCGTGAGGTGTCGGTATTGTTCGAATTTCAGGATTAGATACCCTTCCCATGCACACCAGTCAGGCTAGGGACTATTCCTTCGAAATCCCATTATGAATTTGGTATCCTTAGTGTCCAGACATCAAGTTCTTACACATGTAGCAGTTGAATTATATTTCCATTGCACCTAGGGTAGTCTTGGAAGGTAACCCCGGTTGATAATTTGGGAGGGCGGTTGGGTGGTTCCAATGCTTTCACCCATAAATATCTTCATGAGGTGCCAAGTAACTACTCTTCGATCTTCACTGGTTGGTTATGGGCCCTAATCATCCTAGAATTTTATTTGGAAGGTGTATCCATCACGTACTTGTGTCTGTGATACTTAATATATTTTTTAGTGTGCTCTTTGGTTTTTTTATTATTATTTAGTTTGACCTTTTAGGTGTGTGATCTAAATTTTTATCTGTGAAGGACCAACCTCTCCATAGGTCTAGAAGGTTGCAAAACCTTCTTCAACTTTCCACAGTGGAACCTCCACTGCCACCTCAGAGGTGGAGACTAGATACAAACTGTTCTTTTGAGCCAACAGGTGTTAGTGAAGTTCTAGGTGAACTAGAACTTGGGTATACACAGGAAGAAGTTCAACCAATAGATATAGAATACTAGCAAGTTGACGAGTTTGCAAGAAATTACAATACACTTCTAACTGATTTAAGTTACCCTGTGTTAGTCAAAGTTTGTCCGTTCAGTTCACCTGTATCTAGTTTTTCTTTGAGTCTATATATGTTTAGTTCAAGAGAAGGCATGTATACCCCTACTTCACCCATGATGGTTGGAAAATTCTCTCCTCCACCGATGAGTGCTTCAAGACCTAGTGCATCAGTTGCACCTACAGTGTCGTTGAACTTTTCAACTCGCTCTCTCCAAGTGCTTGAGTGGTTAATCCCTCAACACCTTTAAACATTACCAATCAGTATAATGTGGTGTTTACTGGGATACCCAATATACCTTATAATTCTTCTCCTTTCATGCAAAATGCTCAAAGTGGTACGAGTGGGTCCACTTCCTTTGTCCAATGATTTCCGTGGAATGGGGGCACATCTCTCCATCTGCACCTTATGTAGGCCCATCACCTATGTATGTTGGTTTGTCGTATGGGAACCAAAATCCCTTTACAGGATTTATTTTTCATACTTCTTGTCAAGTTTCGGTTGCTCCTTTTGGGAGATCTCCCTTTTCACTGTTTAGTGGAGGGATCTCTGCTCCTACTTTCCAAACTCCAGTTTCGGCCGAAACTGGACAAAAAACCTATCACATACCACAAGTCAGTAATCCTTTAGATTTTGTATGGAACCCATTTCAAGGAAGTGCTAATACATCACAACCAGTAGCTGGGGAAAACCCCTTCTTTGGAATCCCTGGGGCAGGTACTTCCTCTTAGACTCTACAATACCAAACACCTGCTAGGCCAAAAATTCCTTTTTTCTAGAAACTTTAAACTTGCCATATTTATCGAAATTAATGAAGGATCTCGTGCACCATAATGTGACATGGCCACCTGTTCCCATCAAAATACCTTTAGACATCCCAAATTTTGAAGGAAATATAGGTGAGGATCGAGGTGCTCAAATCACTACTTTCCATCCATGGTTTTCTTCAAACTCATTAAAAGATGACTCCGTTTGGTTGATGCAAATTCAAAGGACACTCACTAATGTAGTAGCTAAGTGGTACATAGAACTTCCTTCAGCTGCACATGATAGTTTCCTTGACTTTGAAACCGTGTTTCTGAATCATTTTCAACTTCTTGTCTGTTATGATGTCGGCACATACTTGTTGTTGAATTTTTGATAGATAAAGGCCACTCACATATCTAACCATATTTAGGAGTGGCAAAGGAGAAAGAGGCTTATTAAATCCAGCATTCATCCCAAGTTATTGTTAGAATGGTTTTTGAAATAATTACTGCCATATATTTCAAAGATGTTTCTACATTGGAGTTACCATAGAAGAAGAACCCATTCTCAAGGCCCAACAACTAGACCTGATCTATGCTCAATCTAGGATTCTTTATGAAATTATCCCTGAGGTGCCAAGGTATACTAATGACCTGTAGAAATCCAATCCTTGACCCCATGCATATGGTGTGGGTTGTTCACTAAGTACAGACACTGTAGAATCACTAGCTAAGCAACTCCATGAGATGTCAGTGAAACAATATCGAGCGGAGGTAGCCAAGGTTTCTTCTCCCTCACTGCAAAATGCTAATTTTTATCTAGCACAATCTTCTCAAAAGGGCACTCAACATCTTGGTGGGAAAAATAATAAAGGGAAGAAGGGTGAGGGAAACCAAAATGAACAAAATCCAATGAATAATGCTGATGGGGGTAAGAAAGATAAGAGGAAGATGAATTTTCCTTGCAAGTTGTGCCAAGGTGACCATCTAACTTACCAATGACCCCTGATGGATCAAGCAAAGAAGATGCTTAAGAATCAACAATCGGTTGTCCTAAAGGATCCATTTCTCCAAGGACAGAATGTAGCTTCTGCTTTCAAATACTTCAGGGGCACACCAAGTGCTCCTGCTGATCAGTCTTATATTCATATGGTCTGATCCAGTACTCTTTTATAGACCAAAAATAAAAAATACGAGTCGGATGCTCAACCAAAATATAATTTTGTTTCTGAACCTTCAAATCCTCTTACTATTCAAAAAATGGTTGAACCTATGCCCAAGATAGCTAAAGGTGCCTTTAAGAGTACATTCCACAACCCTAATTCCAATGTTGCTTTTAACTACTCTATGGTAGAAGAACTATCCCAAACACCTTATGCAATGCCAGCTTTAGAAGTGCTAAAGAGCTTCCCTTAGCAACTCTATGTACTATTAGCGGCTATAGGAAACATGGAATCCACAATCCTGTTGGCGAAATTTAATATTTGTGAGGTTCAACTACGCCTTTCATACCATGTGGCCTTCTCTATCATTATCATCCATGATGGAAAAACCATTAGATGAATGGTGGTTGATGAAGGTGCTTCCACATGTGTTATGTCGATGTCTTGTTGGAAAGCTCTGGGATCCCCTGAGTTGGTCCCATCAAACACTTTACTTATTGCTTTCAACGAAATGTCCTTCCATCCTCATGGCGTATTTCCATCTTTCAAAATAAATTTGGCAGGGAAAGCAATGTTTGTTGAAGTTGAAGTGATTGATGCTCCCTTGAACTATAATCTGCTTTTGGGGAGAATATGGACTTATGCCATGTGTATTATTCCTTCATCCGTCTTCCAAGTCTTAGTGTTTCCACACTAAGGGAAGTTGGTTATAGTTAACAACTTGAGTTATACTCAAAAGGGTCGTTTGGATACCACTGAGTCTAATAGAAGGTGTTGATATGACCGTTAATCCTTTACCTAAGAAGGAGATATTTGCCCCAGGGAATATGTAAAACATCTCTACCACCATCTCGATTAACATTTCTGCGAAACTTGATGTTGCGTAAAATGTACACATTGGTGCAAATTGTTCTCTGGAAGAGGTTGCTAGTTATACTTCCTTGTTTAAGGAATTGCGCGACGTCTTTTCCTGGTCATATGAGGAGATGTCAAGAATTGATCCCTCGATAGTAGAACATGAGATCCGAAAGTACCCTAATGCAAAATATATTTGAAAGAAGCTCAAACTTGCTAACCCGTGGAAAGTGGCTACCCTCAAGTTTGATGTGGAAAAGCTGTTGAAAGCTAGATTCATCTACCCAATATCTCTGACGGAATGGGTGTGAAATCTCATTCTGGTAGACAAGAAGCAAGGGAAAATACATGTTTGTACTGATTTTCAAGATCTTGACAATGCTTGTCCAAAGCACAACTACCCCACTCATTTTATTGAGTAGATCATTGATGCTTGTGTGGGTAGTGAGTTGTTTTCCTTTATGGATGGTTTTTCAGGGTATAATCAGATTCAAATCAAATCGGAAGACTAGCACAAAATGACCTTCATTTGTCCTTGGGGTACATTTGCATAAAAGAAGATTCCCTTCAGTTTAAATAATGTTGCAGCTACCTTTCAATAGGAAATGGACTTTTCCTTCCACGACATAAAGCACATTCTTGAACCTTACTTAGACGATATTCCTTCCCATTCTCACAAGAGGATGAACCATCCAAGTCATCTTTGTTTGATTTTTGAACAATATAGGCATTATAAGATACGCATAAATCCCATATATCTCTCTCTCTCTTTATATATATATATATATATATATATATAATATTTTCAAAATACATCAAGTTTTATCCGAATATCCTTCCATAAATACATCCAAAATACAAAAATAAGAACGAAATCCATCATACTCCTAGATCTAGGGGTGCTCCTTGGCCTCCTCAATTGTGGATGCCTCTACATCCTCACGATAACAAAAGACTGCTCGAGTTACCCTTAGGAGAAGCCATAACGAGGATGGAGGAACCCCAACAACATGTTGTTGCATCACTATTGGGATCCTCTCCATCCGCAAAGTGGAGAGATTATGGGTAACCCTATCCAACTTCCCCTCTACCACATGAAGCATAGATTCATCTCCTCCAACATCCACTGACTAAACGAAGGTCCTAGGGTGTCCGTCAGGTCAGACTGGCCCTATATCTGCATACAATTAAAAACATGTCAAACTCAAGTACATATGTATATATAAAAAAATATGAACAAAATTTCATAAAAATCAAATATTAAAAAAGTAAAAAGTGATACCCATGTCTTCTCATGCCCCTCTAGGAGGGAGGATGAGCTTTGGATCACCTCTGGAATCCAAACCTGCATAAGGAAACTGCTTTAGTATAGGTACTTGCCCTACTCCACCAGGAGTAGAAGTTATCATTGTACCCACTCTTGACTCCACCTCCACCACCCCGTCAGAGAAATATGTCACCCCACCACGTGAGTCTAGGCTCATGTGGTGGGCATGGTGGTATTATAACTACGAGACTAAGAGCAGGAACTCTCGAAGAAGAAGAACGAGACCAATATACTCACATATCTGAAATTATTCTTCCTACCTCTCTTGCAATCAGAGAGTTGTATTTTCATGACCGGCACTAGTCCCAAACAGTAATCATATAATGCTCCCCGTAGACACTCTAATTCTATGTGCATGTGTGTCCACGCAACTAAGTGTAACGTGAAAGATCCTGCTACTCTGACTAAGGTGCTCACTAGGAATTTCAATGAAAAGCTAGTGATCTATCTACTCAGGGTTTGGGTCCTTGATTTCTGAGTCCTGGGTAGGCAATAAGTGTTTATATAGCCTTGGAAACTGAGAGGGTCACCTCTCTGACTAGTGCCCTCCATGTTCACAAGTTCTCCCCTATGCGATAAACCCATGATAAAGTATAGTTCTTCTGTGATCAGTTCCAAGGTTTCCCCGTAGAGGTCAAACATACGAATGTCATGATCCCACAAGCTCACTATGGTTCAACAAATGGACTTGTGCACACATGTTTGAGGTGTGGTAAAACTTTAGCAACCCACATCTCCACAAGGTATTCAATGTCACGGGATCGTCCATTGCAAGGTGTTCCAGATACTCGTGCTCTCTTTCTCACATTCCAAAGCCTTGGTTTCTTTCCCAAGAAACAATTTCACCATTGTATTTTGAAAAAACCTTGTTTGCATAGTAACCGCGACTGTGTAGTGTGCACAACGTGATCCATTAACGTGTTGCACTACTTTCAACCTGCAGTTACAATGCATATTCACGGTTCCAATAAAGGCTACACGCAGTTACAGTGTGGTTCCTTTAGGGCTTGCCAAAACCCATAAATTAACCATGGCAATTGAAAATTAAAGATATGAAATTGAAGGGGATGGAGAGATGAAATAGTAGTAGTTCACGGATTTGAAAACCATCCACCAAATTTCCTGCACCGATTGATCATAGTAAATCTTGATTCCATGAAGGTGGGTAACACTTTTTGGCCAAATTTGGTGATGAAAACTTGATTTTTTACTCATGTGCTAGATACAAGCCCTAGAAAAGCATATATTCCATGTGAATTTTGACTTGCAGTAAGAAAACAAATTATAGAATATTATGTTGGCTTCCCAATGATATTTTTAAAAAAATATTCCGATGTCATTTAATGTGTGAAACTTCACATNATATATATATATATATATATATATAGGAGCATGATCTACACAAAATGCAAAGTGGTCTGCATATTTTTTTGTTAATTTATTTCGCAATATACAATTATTTATTATTTTTCGAAAGTGAGCACATTTGATTTCAACATCATTTTATACACGTGTGTCCATCCGAGCTTTTTTTTCACTATTTTCAAAAATTGAAAAACCAAAGTACCCTTTTGAAGAGGACGTGCCAATGTGTGGGATGTACATTTTTAAGAAATTTTTGGATGTGTATTTTTTACCCTGCGGATTTTTCTTTAAGCTTCTTCGAAGTTGTTGTCAGGTTTTCTAAGTGTAACTTTTAGAATGAATTGAAAAAAACCATATGAATGCCAAAACTCATACATGATACCTCAATGGATATAGGATTCCATGATGAAACTATCGGTATAAAATCCACTCAATTATGTGCCATGAATGGTAGGGTTTACACCATTGGAAGACACAGAGAAATATTGATTTGTCTGTAAGAGGGATAATACTTTGTTTTTTAGGCCCTCAGTCGAGGTATGTAGCTTGATCGAGGTATTCAAATCCCTCGACCGAGGTTTAAATAGTAGCTCAATCGAGGGTCTATTGGACCCTAGATCGAGGGTCTACTAAAACCTTGATCGAGCTACTGTTAAAACCTCGGTCGAGGCCCTTGATCAAACTAAGATCTCGATTGAGGTCTTATTTTTGTTAAAATCCTAAACAAAATGCCCAGGAATGAACATAGGAATTGATGGAATTAATTCCATTCCAACTACATCTCGATCAACATTTTCTTAAACCCTCAATCGAGCATCTGCTAAAACCTCGATCGAGGTTCTAACACCTCGATCAAGGTTTTAGAAGAAGCTTGATCTCTAGAAGCTTGATCGAGGGTTTAAGAAAACCTCAATCGATCGTTTGTTAAACCCTCAATCGAGGTGTTAAGTCCTCTATTGATGCCTAAAAATTGCACGATCGAGGTACGTTTTTTTGTTTTTGTCGAAAGTTCCTTGCCAAAAAGTGTAACCCAGGTCCATGGATACACCTGTAGTTGTGTTAGGTTTCGGGAGCCTTTGTAGTCATTTTTTTGTCAAAATGGACCTCATTTTGCATCTTTTACCAAGATACCCTTGAAAATAAGGCTCCCTCCCTCATGGAGTTATCTTTAAGACCTGGCCTGACTCCTTAAAATTGACTAGATTTCTGAGTCACTTGTTATTTCATACTTATTAGAGTAATTGAATGATCATAAATATCGGTGGTAGGTTATTTCTTTTTCGAACCATGTGGATTACTTATGAAAAATTAATACTCTATTTTCTTCGGAATCTAGAAGAGTATCTTCAGGCATAGGGTTATCTATTTTCCGGACCTGGAGGACTAAACTTACGGAAAATGAACCTATTTGAGCTTAGTTTTCTCTTTTTCATGCTCTGGACCTAAACATGAAAAATATTATGAGCATACTTTGTGTCTCCGTCATGCTCGCTAAACTCTAAGAACAAAGCGTCGACTTTATTTTTGTTAGTCCCAGTCTCTTAAATAAATGGAACTTTCTGAGTGATCTTTCCTTCTTTCACACTCGTTAAACTAAGGCTATATGTTGCTTTTGAAGGTGCATATGTTAGGTGATAATTTAATCATTTTTCGGACCTTCCTAACTAAGTACGAAAAATGTATACCTTAGTTCTTCGGAAGCTAAGAGAGTTATCTTGTGGATTTTTTTTTATACTTTTTCAGACTCTTGAGACTAAATTTATGAAAAATCACCCCCCTAGAGTCTTCTTTGGAGTTTTCAGACTCTCAAAACTATGGAAGCACCATTAGGGGAGCTTTGAGGTAAAAAATGAGCCTCAAAACAAAAATTGTACCATTAAAATTCACTTTATAAAAACCAATAGAATTCAAGATGATGATGTCAACCATAAGGGTAAAATTTGTAAAAACAAATGGAGGGAAAAAGAAAAAAATATTTTTTCTTATCGTATTTTTGGTATATCTCCTTATTGGTGCACCAAAATGTCGAGTTTGGGGACTCGTACCCACACTGCATACTTCTGAGGTACCCATGGCACTCAAAAATGTAAATTTCGATAAAATAACTATTTTAATATTAAAATACGTTTTTTATTGAAATTTTCATTTTTGGGTGACGTGGGTACCTTAGAAGCATGCAGAGTGGGTATGGGTTGGATGCAGAATTAAATTATGCATCCAACAAGTCCCTAAACTCGAAATTTGGTTGAACGGATAAGCATATATGCCAAAAATACAATAAGAAAAAATATTTTTTCTTTTTCCTTTCCAAAATTTAGAACTTTTATTTTATTTTTATAACTCTTATTTTATTATTTCCCTTATGAGGCCCATTTTAGACCTCAAAAATCCCATAATGCGATGATCGTTTACTAATTCGGGCTCGTAAAATCCACGGATCAATGATCTATCAAACATTATTCTCTCTTTTCTTCAAGCTTGCAAAAAATGAAGAAGGACTTGAGTTGACTTTCTTGGACTCGTTAAAAATTAACAAGAAAAGAAAGGAATAATTTCACTCTTTTGGTTATAGGTATGATGACAGCATGTCATCCTTGAACAAAGAACTTTTTGAACCTCCTGATGCTAATGTCTCAGTTTTTCACTTCCAGTTCAACTATCACTTCGATTTATTACTCCTCCACTCGCCCTTTATACATGAGGAATATGTTCATGTCTGCTACATGATAGATAAGTCTACTTGTACCATCCTGATTCATGCTCACGCTCACTGTTCAAGGATCTTTACCTTTGTCTAGTCATCCTGATTCCTATCATCTTCATCCTCGAGAATTTCTTGTGTCTACCTTCCCTCATCCATTCTTCCAGTTACTCTTGTGATTTGTTGAAGGATCCATTTCCTTCCTCCTCGCATTACGGATTCCGATCAATACCTCCTGAAGAAGAAGACCTAGAGTTCTAAATATTGTACCTTAGGATTCATTACTCATATTAATGGATTCCTTTACATTAGTTGTCAGCATCAATCATTCACTGACACTCTGATGAATTCCTTCCATGTTCTACTGTAGCTCACATATTCACATGGTGGGAATCGTACTAGTTTATATGGATTTGAATGAAGACCTTAGGTTACAATATCTATAACCTAAGTTGTACAAGATGGTGTTGTGCTCTGTGACACTCTTTCTTGTTTTTGAATACTAATCATTGTACTATTGTGGCTTAGATCCACCATTGTAAAACATGTGTGGCCTTGTTTCACACACTATATGATGTAATATGATATTGATAAGGAGCTAGTGTTCAACTTTATTGAACATGGCATCTTCAGTAATGATTTTGAACATGATTTTGATCTGTCTATTTCAGGTACCTCTCTACGACCTTGATAGTTGAGTTTCTTGAAGATAAAATCTTTGTAATGTATTTCGGTCATCACTTCCCTCTGACCTCATACATTAGGGTCATCTGTTATATGATGATCCGAGTACTGACATTGAGTGCGTCGGTACACAAAATGAAATTATGGATATAAGTTGCCCAAAACCTATAGATGAGCATGAGCCTTAATCTACATTACTTCCTCCAACCTTGCTCATGATTTTTAATGAGTTTGTCTAGCAACTGCGACTCTTATCACTACAAGTCGTAGGTCATTCGTGGGTCGTGTGTTATGTAACCCGCGGTTGAATGATCACAATCTGTATTCACGTGTTTCCTTCATAGGAGTCGTTATTCATTCACGACCTACCAGTATATGCACTCACGGTTACCATAAGACAAAAATTAGAAATATAAAACATGATTAGTCATGGACACTTGGTTTCAAAATCATAATGTGCCCAACCTCCCTAGGCATCCTAACCATCGTAACTCCCCCTGATCACTAAGTATAAATAGAGGGGAGGGGTTGAGGATAGAGGAAGTAAGTTAGAAGAGCAAGGTTATGTGGGAGGAAATACTTTGGATATTGAAGCAAGAGAACATTGTTTTTGGTAAGCAAAGGAGGGCTTGTCTCAGATAGAGGTTGTATGAATTCTTGCTTATGAATAAAGAGTGATTTTCTTCCACATTGTGTATGGATGTTCTTACTTGTTATGATTTGTGAAATTCATTGTCATCTATCTTTATATGAAACTGTAATATTTCATTTATCTTTATATAACAATTAAGATCTGTGTTAGATATCAATCTCTTTTGCATGTGTTGATCATCTTTAAGTTTCTAGAGCATTTGGAGTGAAGGTTTAAAGCTAGGACCAACCTTCATAAATAAGGTGCATGTGCTTTATACCATATTTCTCTCACAGATATCTCTAGATTATTGTATGACTGCAAGTTAAATATTTGTATATTGATGACCCCAAACCCATGTGTCATAAGGTAGAATCCTTGAACAACAACAATGAATCATAACCATTGATGGACATTGACATATGACATTTCTATTGAGAACTTAGGCTTTTGAATAATTAAACAATATTATCATAATGCCATGTAACCATTTAGAAACATAAAAATACATCATAATAATTCAAGATTACCATAAAATGATATAACCTTTAAAGGACATCATAATGTAAAATAATTGTATAGGAATGTATCAATTTGACAAAACTTGCATATTGCAATGCAACATTATAATATCCCGAATTTTGACCTTGAATATATTGGGCATGAGCCCCACTACATATGATTTAATTTGATGTTATGGTTATTTCTATATATTGGGCATATGCCCGACTGCACGTGACTTATGCTGATTAGATAGATACACTGGGCGTGATCCAATGCACATGTTTTATTGACTTGTATATGATTATATATGTTGGGCATAGGCACTGATGGACAAGCACTATTGTCGTTGTACTAGGCATAAGACCCGATGTACTGAATTTATTATTACGTGCTTGGGCACAAGCCCTAATATATACTGATATGATTATTTGTGATGTATTGTGTGGAAGACTGAATGCATGATTTATTTCTATGATGTGTTGGGTATAAGCCCTGGAGCACATGGGTTAGGAGATTTTATGTTGAGCATCATCCCTGTAGCACATGAGTTATGAGATAATGTGTTGAGAATAAGCTTTGGAGCACAGGGGTTATAAGACTATGTGTTGAGTGTAAGCATTAGAGCACATAGGTAACCCCAACAAGTAAATAATTGAAGTGTTGGGCATAATCCCTCGAGCACTCCAACTTGATGTTGAGCATAAGCTCTGGAGCATCGGATCATTGGCCATTGTATTCCTAGGTGTATTATACAAGTGCATCCTAGTATTAGTGTTGAGCGAGAGGCTCTGGAATCACACTTGTGTAACGTCCGATCGATAGTGTTGAGCATATGATTTGAATAGCACCTGGGGTTACTATAATTAAGGGTGTTGAGTTGGAAAGACTCTGAATAGCACCAACCATCATCATACTTATATAAGTTGATTAATTAAAATTTCAAATCTACTTCTCATCAAGGACTGGAAGAACTGCCACGAATACGAAGTAATCCAACATGCAAGGACGATATAGAGCTACCTAACCTAGTTGACCAACCAAACCCTAGCTGAGGCCTTGATAAAAGAAATAAACGTAAACTAAAGGAATTATCAAAATATATAACTATGATATATGATGCAAGGATAATAATAGAGGATAATAAGTAAAGTATATATATATAAGAAATAACGGTAACTAAAATAAAGAGTGAGTGTCTATGTAGATATTATATCATAAACTAAATATTTAAATAAATATTCTATTCTAAAAGCTCAAGTAGGAACTGGTAAAAGTTGCTAGTTAACAAAATAATTATTTATTACATAAAAATCAAACTAAATGTTTATTTTCAAGAAAATCGTAAAATCTTGATTTAACTGAAGTTAAATCAACCGCCTTTTTTCCCAAAAGATTACCTATAAGAACAAAGGAAAGGGAAATCTTAGGGGATTTGATTATTATTCCTAGATGGGATTGGAGAGCATTTTCCAAACCAAACGCTATAACCGCGGGTATCCTTCATTGGAACTGCGAATATGCATTGTAACTGTGGCTTGAAAGTAGTGCAACACGTGAATGGATCATGTTGTGCACACTGCACAGTTGCGGTTGCTGTGCAAACAAGGTTTTTTCAAAAGGCAATGGTGAAATTGTTTCTTGGAAAAGAAACCAAGGCTTTGTAATTTGAGAAAGAGAGCACGAGGATATGGATCACCTTGCAATGGATGACCCCTAGTTTGAGTATAATGACCTGCTACCACCTACTATCGAAACTTCTTAAGATTTGGTGAGAATACATTCACGCCATACCAAAATAAATGATAATAGATCCACCATCAAATCCCATTTAAACTAAGCATTGGATGGAAGCCAGCTTATGTTTTAAAAGGGAGTTAAACAAAATTATATCAACCATTCCAGATACACAGGCTAAGTTACCATGATAATACACCAACGTCGAAGCCTTAGGGTCATGCTTCCAGCAATGGAATTATAAAATATTATTTTCAAACCACATCTAAAATATAAATAAAGAACATAGATAGGGCTTGCCCCTTTGCTACGATATAGAAGCAAAATAAACATTTCAAAACATCAAGTATAAACACACAGATACGAGTCTACCAAATCATGCTAACCATTTCATAGAATACAACGTGGGCATAAACCCAAAAATAATTCATATTCAAGTAATATTTATGAGTAACAATTACCATAGTGCCATTTCTAGCAATGGCACTAATATTCGATAACCCTCTTCATTAACATAAATACAGTTATCTCGACAATGATTTTCCCAAACTAAACTCAAATAATAAAACCATAATTTCCAGATACGCTCTTGTACACACAGAGCTACAATTAAAAACATAGAGCCATGATTTAAATGCATATTTTAAAACCAATTGAGAGGGAATCCATTTTAAGATATCTCTTTCACCATTAAAAGTATGCCGAGGCGTACAGGAACATAAAACAACATTCAACCATGAAAATCCAAACATAATATTTTATTTAAACAGAATTTCACCGCAGTCGTTACCACATTGCAAAACACCCAAACGGGCCATAATCATAAAAACCCCAAATCCACGAAGACTCTAAGGTTCAATTCTTTTCCCAAACCTTGGAAATTCCCAAGTGGAAAGCCATTACAAAAAACAAACAAAGTACCCCAAATCCTTTCAAAAACCACATACAACCAAAAATATGGTTGAAGATCTTTGCGTATGGGTTTTCCAGGTGGTCGTTGACGGCCCTTTCACTTCCCCACATTTGACGGCTGCTCCAAGACAAAACCTACAACAAAAACCAGATGTGCATTAGAAGTATGCTGCAACCAATTACTAAAGAGAAATAGCTCAATATTTTAAACCACATAAGTTGAATGCATACATGTTAGCAATTCGAATAACCCTGTAAACACTGTGACCTTGTCTCTCCCAGTGAAAGACCCAAGAATGAGTTCAATCTTTTCTCTAATAACTTCACCATGCAGAGGAATGGCTTCGAACCCTAGTTTGAGTATTAAATATGCACCAGCGTGGAGGAGCCATGCAACCATCACATCGCCACATTAAATGTGACATCCAAACATCCATTATAAATTAAATTTTTAGCCCTCATTTATAATTTATGCTAGTTTCTTTCGGTTAAGTCTTTTATACCAAACAACTCAACCCCTTAGTGTGGAGGATTTAGAATTCTTCTAGGTGCTAGGTCTTGTTCCCCTTTTCTTTTACACACATGTAGCATTGGCTTGGCGACATAACACCTGTAATAAACATAGATACATCATACATTAGTTCATGAGAACTAAGTAAGCCCAAATTGTAGGATTTCCTTACCTTTTTGAGTGAGTCATTAGGTAAAATCTAGCCACTCCTCCCCTTTAGACGTAGAGGTAAGTTAGGCTCATCATTTCGTAAATAAAGACTAATTAGTAGCGTAATAAGTATCCAACATAAATAAGGAATATCAGAACATCATTAAACCAACTAAAGAACATCAAGATACAAGCACAATAGTACATAAGTAAACGACAATAAAAACCATCATAATGAGAATAAGATATAATAACCTAAGTAAGAAAATCAGAACATGAATACAAGTATACTTCCTATTAAATTTTTATAATTATGAAGTTAAGTATAAATGTCCCTTATATCATACCAGTGATATTGACCCTACAATTTTGTAAAGTCCCCAAAATTTGAATTTTTTTTTATTAGGCTAGTCAAATACTACCTGAACTGGACATTATCTTAGCTCATGTGGAATGTGTCGTACTTTGTTTCACTGCACTGTATTGTCATAAATTGTTCTTACTTCCTACTCTCTGTTTTCCTGATGTGGTTATTAGTGCAACACTATGTTGTCGTTATGTTGCTTAATATCTGAGTTTGATGGTTATGTATTTACATGTATGTATGTACGGTTAATTGCTTACTAATTGGTTATACTATTTGATTACTATTTATGATTATTTATGAATTGACTTGTATTGTCAAGGGGTGGAGTGGCGGGACTTGTTTCCCTTGTAAAAGCACCTGAAAGGTAACTGTTTCTACTTGTCGCTACACGACTTACTTAGTTATTTTGGAACTAATGCATTTCTTTCCTTGTCGCGTGTAGGTGCACTTAACGACAAAAAACTGACTATGATGGTGAAATAAAACATACTTCCTATGATCGCTGCCACATAGTCTAGACGACGAACAAACCTGCAGTCCTATCCTAGTGATTATTATTACGGTTGTTAGCACTACTGTTTATGCAAGGCTGAGTTTCATTTTTCCTATGTTTGTACTGGATACCATTATTGCTTAAGGTCTTATGACCTTGATTTAGTTATAGTTAAACTTTAACATTTACATGGTATAATTGGCATTTGTAAAAGGCTTAACATATTATATAGTATACCTATGTTCATTATGGTCTTGGTCTATAAGGTCAAAGGCACATGGTAAGCCATTCATGGCATGTGATATATGCCATGAGTTATGGCTTAGTCCTAACTTTATGCTACCAACGTTGGGGTTTAAGGAATGAATGGTGGTCAATGGTTGTAATGGGATTTGGGGTGGCATAAACTATAGGCCATGGGTTTTGATTTCATGTAATGGAGGCCAGGGTGGAAAAATTAATGCACCTCGGGAAACGGGGGTCTCAAGCTTAGGGCTTGGACTAGCGCAAAGGTTTTGTTCATTTGTCATTTTGCTATGGAAGCATTGTCTTTGGTTTGCATTGTGGCATGGAGCTTGGAGGTTGTTTGAGCTTGAGGTGTGTCTTCTAGTATGGTTTGGCAGTGATTGTTTAGTTGTTTCAGTTTGGTATTCGACATACTCCTCATCTTGGCTTTGGTTTGTTGCAAGTTGCAGGGTTCGGACAGCGTGGATCGTGGGTATCCCCAGTGGTCAACACGTTACCCATTACGAGTAAGCCCTGGTGTAACAAGTTGAACCTCGCTCCTTCTCTCGTGTGTGGGTGTTGTGATAGAGTGTGAATATCGTTGTTAGATGAATGCTTGGTTTGGATTTTAATGGTTGTGAATGGAAATGGGTTGTTTGAAAATTTATGTAAACCATCGTGAGATGCGTTTATGATTTGGGGTCTTTGTTTTGGTTGGCAACTTCGGTCCGAGATTGTTTGGAAATCATCTCTGTAAATGAATACTCTGTTTGATAATGTTGGCCTTGGTGTAATAATACAAACTATGTTTTTTCTGTAAATTAATGGGTATGGTAATTGGTGACAGCACCATTGCTTGCAATGGTGCAATTTCTTGACTGTGTATTTTCATATATATTTTGTAATGGTTTAAAATTGTAATGCATTCGTTGCTGTCAATGCATCGTGGTTATGATTTGTAGCTTGGCACTGGTTTGACTCTGTGTATACTTGTATTTCTTGTTTAAGCTCTTACTGTAAATATGTTAACAACGTTACTTGGCCTTTGGAGCCATGCCATTTATGGCAGTGGCATTCCCTCCATTTAGAGTAGCGACTGTGTTGATTAATGAAATATCGATTTATGGTTAAGTCGTGGATTGTAATTCTTACCTGTGTATTCATTTTAAATAGGTCATGACTGTGGGTTTTTCCCTACGAATGAATGCCGTTGATATTTCTTAGCGTTGACAGGGGTTTTAATTTCTGTGTAGAGGTGTATTGAATTATTTTATGGCCTATGTATTCGATTTTATAGCATAGACTGTGTAGTTTGTATAAATGAAAATGATACGACATTTGGGAAAACACAGCTAATGAATCTTACAGGATTCAATGTTAGGTTAAGAATTGGGGTTTGGAAATCAAAATGGGGAAACATTGATAGAGCAACAATTTCGAATTGTCTTTACAACATTTGAATTTGAATTTATAATGTAGGATGTGTAATTTGTTTATGAGTTAATATATCGTTAAACGCTTATAATGAATCCTACAAGACTCATTTTTTAGCCATGTTTTTAAATGTATGTTTGGAAGAATGTAAGTTGCGAGCATATCAAGATTCGATCCTGGCTATTACGATTGTAAACGATGAGTATTGTGAAATACTTGTTTGGCCATTAATTCCCACAAGATTCGATCCTGTGACTTCTTTGCATTTATATGATATACTTAATGAGTTTAGTGATTAGTTATATGGTTGACCTATTATATGGAAATCTCTCTTATGATATAAGATTTGGATAATGGTATTTTATGTATTAATTATATGGTTTGGTTATTATCAATGTGGCAATGGTGCTCATAGACCTTAGAGGTATTCAATAGCTTATATGTATATTTGATTTGTTTTTACTTATAATCATGAGGATGAATTTTCTTATAGTTTCATTATTTATAATGTGCATACAGACCATTAGACGTCTCAATGGTTTTAGCTTGGCATTTATTTTGTTTATAAAGTGGAAATATATTGTTTATAATTTTTTTATAATATTTTACTTAAAGCTTAGATTAATGCCATAGATAATAGTTGGGTTTATTCGTAATTACTAATATGGATGATAGTTTGGGTTTATTTCTATTTGACATAAGCCTGTTGGAAACTTGCAATCTTCCAGCAGAGATAATATATATAGGCTCTGTTTTGATTTGTTCTAAGTCTTGGAAATAAATTTAAAGATAGGAAAAAAATGTAGAAATGAATTTGGAAAAACAAAACCCTTAAATATTTTAGACAAGAAATAAATTGCAGACATAGTTTTTAGAAATATAACATAAACCCTTAAATTATGAAACATGGAATAAATTGCAGACATGGATTTAGAAATAAAACATAAACCCTTAAACTATGGAACATGAAATACATTTCAAAAATGATCTAGGAAACAAATTCCTTGAATACTTGATCATGAAATGCATTAGAGAATGAAAGGGAAAAATCAAGAACCTCATACCTGCAAGACAAAACTATTTCAATGGTGAAAACCTGCACAGTCAAATACCCAGCATTAACAAATTCATAGGCAGATCTGACCTTTGTATGGATAACTGAATCACATAGGAACTACCACATTCCACCCAACCATGACCCGGAACTGTTCCTGTTTTAATTTGGATCCCCACGTGCTAGTTCCAAGTTGCAAGTAGCTTAGAGATCCTAAGGTAAGGCTTCCCTAAATGGGATGTCAGGTTCTGAATTAGTTCTCCTTTTTCCTCTTAGTAAAATGTTCTCCAAAAACTCTCTTAAGATTAATCAAATAGAATATGAATCACCAAAACATGAAACATCCCCAAGCCTCTCTTTGGCTTGGGAATTTATAGACAGACTTTTCAAGAACCAAACACCGGCTAGGCCAAAAATTCATTTATCTGGAAACTTTAAACTTGCCATATTTATCAAAATTAATGAACGATATCGTGCACCATAATGTGACATGGCCACCCGTTCCCATCAAACTACCTTTAGACATCCCAAATTTTGAAGGAAATACCGGGTGAGGATCCAGGTGCTCATATCACTACTTTCCATCCATGGTTTTCTTCAAACTCACTGAAAGATGACTCCGTTCGGTTGAGGCTATTTCAAAGGACACTCACTAATGTAGTGGCTAAGTGGTACATATAACTTCCATCAGCCGCATATGATAGTTTCCTTGAATTAGAAACTGTGTTTCTGAATCATTTTCAACTTCTTGTCTAGTATGATGTCGGCATAGACTTGTAGTCGAATTTTCGATTAATAAAGGCCACTCACATATCTGACCATATTTAGGAGCGGCGAAGGAGAAATAGGCTTATTAAAGCCAACATTCCTCCTGATTTCTTGTTAGAATGGTTTTTGAAATCATTACTGACATATATTTCAAAGATGTTTCTACATTGAGAGTTACCATAGAAGAAGAATCCATTCTCAGGGCCCACCAGCTAGACCCCGTCTATTCTCAATCTGGTATTCTTTATGAAATTATCCTTGAGGTGTTGAGGTATACTAATGGCCTATAGAAACCCAATCCTGGACCCCATGCCTATCAGTGTGGTTGGTTCAATAAGTACAACTACTATAGAATCATTGGCTAAGCATCACCATGAGCTGTTAAAGAAACAATATCGAGTGGAGGTAGCCAAGGTTGTCGCTCCTTCACCCGCAAAATGCTAATTTTTATCTATCATAATCTTCTCAAAAGGGTACTCAGCAGCGCGGTGGGAAAAATAATAAAGGGAAGAAGGGTGAGGGAAACCAAAATAAACAAAATCCCACGAATAATGCTAAGGGGGGTAAGAAATATAAGAGGAAGGTGAAGTTTCCTTACAAGTTGTGACAAGGTGACCATATAACTTACCAATGACCCCTAATAGATCAAGCAAAGAAGCTGCTTAAGAAACAACAATTGGTTGTCCTAAAGGATACCTTTCCCCAAGGACAGAATGCAGCTTCTACTTCGAAAGATGTCGGGGGCACACCAAGTGCTCCTGCTGATCATTCTTATATTCATATGGTCTGATCCAGTACTCTTTTATAGACCAAAAATAAAAACTACGAGTCGGATGCTCAACCAAAAGATAAGTTTTTTGTTGAACCTTCAACTCCTCTTACTATTTAAAAACTGGTTGAACCTATGCCCAAGATACCTAAAGGTGTCTTTACAAGTACATTCCACAACCCTAATTCTAGTGTTGCTTCTAACTACTCTATGGTATAAGAACTATCCCAAACACCTTATGTGATGTCCGCTATAGAAGTGTTAAAGAGCTTCCCTTCACAACTATATGCATTATTAGCGGTTATAGGAAACATGGACTCCATAATCCTACTGGAGAAATTTAATATTTGTGAGGTTCAACTACACCTTTCATACCATGTGGCCTTCTCTATCTTTGTCATCCATGGTGGAAAAACCCTTAGATGAATGGTGGTTGATGAAGGTGCTTCCACATGTGTTATGTCGACGTCTTGTTGGAAAGCTCTGGGATCACGTGAGTTGGTCCCATCAAACACTTTACTTATTGCTTTCAACGAAAGGTGCTTCCATCCTCATGGTATATTTCCATCTTTTGAAATAAATTTGGAAGGGAAGGCAATGTTTGTTGAAGTTGAAGTGATTGATGCTCCCTTGGACTATAATCTACTTTTGGGGAGAATCTAGAATTATTCCATGTGTGTAATTCCTTTATCCGTCTTCCGAGTCTTAGTGTTTCCGCACTAAGGGAAGTTGGTTATAGTTGACCAACTGATTTATACTTGAAAGGGTCATTTGGATACCACTGAGTCTATAGTGCCTTTGATTGATGAGTATAAACCAACCAACGAAGCTTGGGATTTGGAATGTATACATCGTTGATGGGCACATTCGATATACCATCTCCTATAAATTACTTAGGTTCAACAAGTGTTGGGAAGTCTATCTCTATGATTGTAGATAGAATTGAACCCTCAGTCCTCCCTTCGTGTGAGGAGCCCAAAGTTCCTCTATCAACAACAGAAGTAGCTTTCTAAGCTATATCTTATGTTGTTGGTGATTCCATCACGACTCCTCCAGTCTAAGAAGATCCTGATAAAGCTTACTTTCTTGCTTGGACAAAGAACTCGACATATTGAGGATCTCCATCAAAAGTATTTATTCCTTCTAGAAATATGAAATATAGAAAACTCAGAATTCCATGTGAGACTAACAGAAGGTGTTGGTATGACCGTTAATCCTTTACCTAAGGAGGAGATATTTTCCCTAGGGAATATGTAAAACATCTCTACCACCATCTCGATTAACATTTTTGCGAAACCTGATGTTGTGTAAAATGTACACATTGGTGTAAATTGTTCTCTGGAAGAGGTTGCTAGTTATACTTCCTTATTTAAGGAATTCCATGATGTATTTTCCTAGTCATATGAGGAGATGTGGGGAATTGATCCCTCGATAGTAGAACATAAAATCCGAACGTACCCTAATGCAAAATATGTTCGAAAGAAGCTCAAACCTGCTAACTCATGGAAAGTGGAAACCCTCAAGGCTGATGTGGAAAAGTTGCTGAAAGCTAGATTCATCTACCCAATATCTCTGATGAAATGGGTGTCAAATCACGTTCCAGTAGACAAGAAGCAAGGGACAATACACGTTTCTACTGATTTTCAAGATCTTACCAAGGCTTGTCTAGAGCACAACTACCCCACTCATTTTATTAAACAGATCATTGATGCTTGTGCGGGTAGTGAGGTATTTTCCTTTATGGATGTTTTTTCAGGGTATAATCAGATTCAAATCAAATCGGAAGACCATCACAAAATGACCTTCATTTGTCCTTGGGGTACATTTTCATACAAGAAGATTCCCTTCAGTTTAAAAAATGTCACAGCTACCTTTCAACATGCAATGAACTTTTCCTTCCACGACATAAAGCACATTGTCGAACCTTACTTAGACGATATTCCTTCCCATTCTTGCAAGAGAATGGACCATCCAAGTCATCTTCGTTTGATTTTTGAATGATGTAGGAATTATAAGATACGCTTAAATCCCAACTATATATATATATATATATATATATATAATATTTTCATAATACATCAAGTTTGATCCGAAGATTCTTGCATAAATACATCCAAAATACAAAAATAGGATCAAAATCCATCATATTCCTAGATCTAGGGGTGCTCCTCAACCTCCTCAACTGTGCATGCCTCTACATCCTCCCGATAACAAAAGACTGGCTGGGTTACCCTTCGGAGAAGCCGTAAGCAGGATGGAGGAACCCCAACAACATGTTGTTGCATCACTATTGGGATCCTCTTCCTCTGCAAAGTGGGGAAATCATGGGTAACCCTAGTGAACATGCTCTACCACATGAAGCATATATTCATCACCTCCAATATTCCACTGGACGAATGAAGGTCCTAGGGTGTCCGTCAGCTCGGACTAGACCTATATCTACATACCATTAAAAACATGTCAAACTCAAGTACATATGTATATCATAAAAATTATGAAGAAAATTTTGTAAAAATCAAATATTAAAAAAGTAAAAAGTGATACCCATGTCTTCTCATGCCCCTCTAGGAGGAAGGATGAGCTCTGGATCACCTTTGGAATCCAAACCTACATAAGGAAAATACTCTAGTGTAGGTAGTTGTCTACTCCACCAGGAGTAGAAGTCATCATCGTACCCACTCTCGACTCCACCTCCACCACCCCGTAGGATAAATATGTCACCCCACCACATGAGTCTAGGCTCATGGGTGGGCATGGTGGTAGTGTAACTGCGGGACTTAGAGCATGAGCTCTTGAAGACTAAGAATGAGACCAATATACTCATGTATCAAACTTTCTTCTTCCTACCTCTCTTGCAATAAGAGAGTTGTCTTTTCATGACCGAGACTAGTCCCAAATAGTATTCATACAATACTCCTCATAGACACTTTAACGCTATGTGAATGTGTGTCGAGGAAGCTAAGTGTAAAGAAAAATATCTTGCTACTCTGACTAAGTTGCTCACTAGGAATTTCAATGCAAAGCTAGTGATCTATCCATTTAGGGTTTGGGTCCCTGATTTATGAGTCCTAGGTAGGAAATAAGTGTTGATATAGTCTTGGACATTGAGAGGGTTACCTCCCTGACCGGTTCCCTCCATGTTCACAGGTTCTTCCCTATGCGATAAACTCATGATAAAGTATAGGTCTTCTATGATCAGTTCCAAGGTTTCCCCTTAGAGGTCAAACATACCAATGTCATGGTCCCACAAGCTCACTATGGTCCAACAAACGGACTTGTGCACGCATGTTTGACGTGCGGTAAAAATTTGGCAACCCACACCTCCGCAAGGTATTCAATTTCATGGGATCATCCATTGCAGGGCGATCCATATCCTCGTGCTCTCTTTCTCGCATTCCGAAGCCTTGGTTTATTTCCCAAGAAACAATTCACCATTGTATTTTGAAAAAACCTTGTTTGCACAGTAACCGCAACTGTGCAGTGTGCACAATGTCATCCATTCATGTGTTACACTACTTTCAACCCGCAGTTACTACACATATTTGCGGTTCCAATGAAGGCTACCCGCGGTTACAGCGTTGTTCCTTTAGGGCTGGCCAAAACCCATAAATTAACCATGGAAATTGAAAATTAAAGATATGAAATTGAAGGGGAAGGAGAGATGAAATACCATCACTTTGCGGATTTGAAAACCGTCCACCAAATTTCGTGCACTGATTGATCAAAGTAAATATTGATTCTATGAAGGTGGGTAACACTTTTTGGTCAAATTTTGCAATGAAAACCTGATTTTTTACTCATGTGCTAGATACAAGCCCTAGAAACGCATATATTCCATGTGAATTTTGACTTGCAGTAAATTTTTTTTTTGTAGAATATTATGTTGGATTCCCAATGATATTAAAAAAAAAAATTCCGATGTCATTTAATGTGTGAAATTTCACAATTAATGAATAGTGTGACCTTAAAAAATTGAAGAAGTTAATAAGTGGGTCATGTTCCACCCCAGTAATTCAATCTTACATTAATAATTTAAATCTCTCTCTCTCTCTCTCTCTCTCTCTATATATATATATGAGCATGATCTACACAAAATGCACAGTGGTCTGCATATTTTTTCGTTAATTTATTTCGCAATATACAATTATTTATTATTTTTCTAAAGTGACCACATCTGATCTCAACATCATTTTATACACGTGTGCCCATATGACCTTTTTTTCACTGTTTTCAAAAATTGAAAAACCAAAGATACCCTTTTGAAGAGGACACGTCGATGTGTGGGCTGTGCATTTTTAAGAAATTTTTGGATGTGTTTTTTTTACTTTGCGGATTTTTCTTTGAGATTCTTCGAAGTTGTTGTCAGGTTTTCTAAGTGTAAGTTTTAGAATGAATTAAAAAAACCATATGAATGCCAAAACTCATACATGATACCTCAATGGATAGAGGATTTCATGATGAAACTATTGGTATAAACTCCACTCAGCTATGTGCCATGAATGTTAGGGTTTACACCCTTGGAAGACATAGAGAAATATTGATTTGTCTGTAAGAGGGATAATACTTTTTTTTTAGGCCCTGAGTCGAGGTATGTAGCTTGAGAAAGGTATTAAAATCCATTGATCGAGATTTTAAGAGTATCTCGATCGAGGGTTTATTATAACCTCGATCGAGGGTCTAATAAATCCTCAATTGAGCTACTATTAAAACCTCGGTCGAGGTAGTTTTGAAACCATCGATTGAGCTATGACCTTGATCGAGGTCCTATTTTGTTTAAAATCCAAAAAATAAATGCCCGGGAATGAACTTAGGAATTGACGGCACTAATTCCATTCCAACTACATCTTGATCAAGGTTTTGTTAAACCCTCAATCGAGCTTCTACTAAAACCTCGATCGAGGTTCTAACACCTCGATTAAGGGTTTAGAAGAAGCTCGATCGATGGTTTAAGAAAACCTCGATCGATCATTTGTTAACCCTCAATCGAGGTGTTAAGTCCTTCATGGACGGCTTAAAAATTGCTCAATCAAGGTACGTTATTTTGTTTTTTCCGAAAGCGCCTTGCCAAAAAGTGTAACCCAGCTCCATGGATGCACACATAGTTGTGTTAGGTTGCGGGAGCCTTTGTAGTAATTTTTCTCTCAAAATGAACCTCATTTTGCATCTTTTACCAAGCTACCCATGAAAATAAGGCTCTCTCCCTCATGGAGTTATATTTAAGCCCTAGTCTGACTCCTTAAAATTGACTATATTGTCGAGTCACTTGTTATTTCATACTCGTTAAAGTAATTGAATGATCATAAACATCGGTGGCAAGTTATCGCTTTTTTAGACCATATGGATTACTTATGTAAAATGAATACTCTCTTTTCTTTAGAATCTAGAAGAGTATCTTCAGGCATAGGGTTATCTCTATTTTGGACCTGGAGGACTGAACTTACGAAAAATGAACCTGTACGAGCTTAGTTTTCTCTTTTTCGTGCTCTGGACCTAAAAATGAAAAAGATTCTGAGCATACTTTATGTCTTTTTCATGCTCGCTAAACTCTAAGAACAAAGCATTGAGTTTATTGTTGTTAGTCCCATTCTTGTAAATAAATGGAACTTTCTTGAATAACTTCATAGATTAAGGGGATTTGTTATACAGTGATCCGAGTGCTGACATTGAGTATGTCGGTACACAAAAGGAAATTATGGATAGAAGTTGTCCAAAACCTATAGATGAGCATGAGCCTTAATCTACATTACTTCCTCCAACCTTGCCCATGATTTTTAATGAGTTTGTTTCGCAACCGCGACTCTTATCATTGCAAGTCGCAGGTCATTCGTGGGTCATGTGTTATGTAACCCTCCTTTGGATGATCAAAATATGTATTCATGGGTTTCCTTCATATGAGTCGTTATTCATTCATGACCTACCAGTATATGCACTCGCTGTTGCCATAAGACAAAAATTAGAAATATAAAACATGATTAGTCATGGACACTTGGTTTCAAAATCATAATGTGCCCAACCTCTCTAGCCATCCTAACCATCGTAACTCCCCTTGGTCACCAAGTATAAATAGAGGGGAGGGGTTGAGGATAGAGGAAGCAAGTTAGAACAGAAAGGTTATGTTGGAGGAAATACCTTGGATATTGGAGCAAGAGAACTCAGTTTTTGGTCAGCAAAGGAGGGCTTGTCTCAGATAGAGGTTGTATCAATCCTTGCTTATGAATAAAGAGTGATTTTATTCCGCATTGTGTATTGATTCTCTTACTTGTTATGATTTGTGAAATTCATTGTCATCTATCTTTATATGAAATTGTAATATTTCATTTATATTTATATAACAATTAAGATCTATGTTAAATATCAATCTCTTTTTCAAGTGTTGATCATCTTGAAGTTTTTGGAGCATTTGGAGTGAAGGTTTAAAGCTAGGACCAACCTTCATAAATAAGGTGCATGTGCTTTATACCATATTTCTCTCACAAATATCTCTAGATTGTTGTATGACTGCAAGTTAAATATTTGTCTATTGATGACCCCAAACCTGTGTGTCATAAGGTAGAATCCATGAACAACAACAATGAATCATAACCATTGATGAACATTGACATATGAGATTTCTATTGAGAACATAGGCTTTTGACATAATTAAACCAATATTATCATAATGCCATGTAACCATTTAGAAACATAACAATACATCATAATATTTCAAGTTACCATAAAATGATATAACCTTTAAAGGACATCATAATGTAAAATAATTGTATAGGAATGTATCAATTTGACAAAACTTGCATATTGCAATACAACATTGTAATATCTCAAATTTTGACTTTGACTATATTGGGCATGAGCCCCACTACATATGATTTAATTTGATGTTATGTTTATGTCTATATATTGGGCATATGCGCGACTTCACATGAGTTATGTTGATTAGATAGATACACTGGGTGTGATCCAATGCACATGTTTTATTGTCTTGTATATGATTATATATGTTGCGCATAGGCCCTGATGAACAAGGACTATTGTCATTGTACAGGGCATAGGCCCTGATGTACTGAATTTATTATTACGTGCTTGGGCACAATCCCTAATATATACTGTTATGATTATTTGTGATGTATTGTGCAGAAGACTGAATGCATGATTTATGTCTATGATGTGTTGGGTGTAAGCCCTGGAGCACATGGGTTATGAGATTTTGTGTTGAGAATAAGATTTGGAGCACAGGGGTTGTGAGACTATGTGTTGAGCGTAAGCACAAGACCACATAGGTAACCCCAACAAGTAAAGAATTGAAGCGTTGGGCATAATCCCTGGAGCACTCCAACTTGATGTTGAGCATAAGTTCTGAAGCATCAGATCATTGGCCATTGTATTCCTAGGTGTATTGTACAAGTGCATCCTAGTATTAGTGTTGAGTGAGAGGCTCTGGAATCACACTTGTGTAACGCCCGATGGATAGTGTTGAGCGTAGGATTTGAATAGCACTAGGGGTTACTGTAATTAAGGGTGTTGATTTGGAAAGATTCTGAATAGCACCAACCATCATCATACTTATATAAGTTGATTAATTAAAATTTCAAATCTACTTCTCATCAAGGACTAGAAATACTGCCACAAATATGAGGTAATCCAACATGCAAGGAAGACCTTGAGCTACCTAACCTAGTTGACCAACCAAACCCCAGCTGAGGCCTTGATAAAAGAAACAAACGTAAACTAAAGGAATCATCAAAATATATAACTGTGATATATGATGCACCGATAATAATAGAGGATAATAAGTAAAGTCTATATATATATATAAGAAATAATGGTAACTAAAATAAAGTGTGAGAGTCTATGTAGATATTATATCATAAACTAAATATTTAAATAAATATTCTATTCTAAAAGCTCAAGTAGGAACTAGTAAAAGTTCCTAGTTAATGGAATAAATATTTATTACATAAAAATCAAACTAAATGTTTATTTTTAAGAAAATAGTAAAATCTTGATTTGACTGAAGTTAAACCAACTGCCTTTTTCCCCAAAAGATTACCTATAAGAACAAAGGAAAGGGAAATCTTAGGGGATCTGATTATTATTCGTAGATGGGATTGGAGAGCATTTTCCAAACCAAACATTTTTAAGAATACAAAACCTGATTTTTCCAAACAACAGAAGCCTCACCCTTAGGAGTTTTAGATCTCTTGTATGTTGGAGCCATGTCGGGGGAATTCGATTGAGAACTAGGAACGATTTTAGGTCATGGTTGTGAAAAACATGGCAGTTTCAAGGTCATCTGATTATCATTCCTAAGGTTAGAAATATTATCATTCCTAAGGTTAGAAATAAAGAGTGTTTTATTAATTTTAAGTGTTGAAGTGTGCAGGGTTCTAAAGCCATTTCAAAGCTACATAATTGCATGTAAGAGATTTCCTGTATTTTAGTTCTTATCTCTATTTTGTTGATATTTACAGGTTGAGATTACAGCCATTAGGTTTTGTATTGGGAGTTGTAATTTGCTCATCATCATTATGAATAAATGTCTTAGGATGTTTTATTAGTTAAGATAGAATCTCAATTTAAATCCTTATAAAGATTTTAGGATAAATTTCTTATCGGGTTTGTGTTGAATTAGCTTTAAAAACTTCTATTTTTTTTTAGGATTTCTACTAGATTTAACATTTAATCCTGATAAAGTTAATTATCAAAATTTTCCCAAAACATACAAAACAATATTGAATTCATACATATAAACTCTATATCCTAGAAACATTATAAATTATCTATTAAAGCATTTTAACAGATAGGGAAAAGATATTTTTCCAAAAACAAGCATTCGCTCCAGCTAAGCAAAGCTGGTGTTGGAGCTCAGTTATTAAACCTAGAATATAAGCAAAGCACCTGTGTAAAGTTCTAACACAGAATTATAAACTCAGATTAAAACTAAAACCATTAAGCCTAATATTACAGAACATTCGCAAGGGATTACAACTATAACTAAAATGATAACTACCAATTGAATAAATGATCCATTAAACAAACATTTTCCATACTAACAATAACACATGATCGTGAACGAGGGATTGAATCCCTCGGTGACAAAAACAACATAAATTGTGCGCAGCATTCGCTGCTTAAAGTATTAAAAATAATTCAATAAAATATACAATCATCCACAATATCAACCAACTATCAAATTTCCATAAAGAACAAATTTCCAACCATCCTGTAAAATGATAGGCCAATATTCTAAACACTGGCATATTAATGTTTCCCAACGTTCATATGCATACATACACACATACATACATACCGATATCTATCTATCTATCTATCTATATATATATATAATCTAAACTACAGTAAATAGAAAAATCACGACAAAACCACCATTCCTCAGGAATTGGCTGAAAGCCTGTTAACGTTTCTTAAAATGAAATAAATTGAACATAAACCATAAATTAATCACAGTCAGAGTATAATGACCCTCTACCACCCACTATCGAAACTTCTTAAGATTTGGCGGGAATACATACACGCGATGCTAAAATAAATGATAATAGATCAACCATCAAATCCCATTTAAACTAAGTGTTGGCTTGAATCCAACTTATGTTTTTAAAAGGGAGTTAAACAAAATTATATCAACCATTCTAGACACACAGTCTAAGTTACCATGATAATACACCAACGTCAAAGCCTTAGGGTCATGCTTCCAGCAATGGCAATATAAACTATTATTTTTAAACCACATCTAAAATATAAATAAAGAACAGAGATAGGGCTTGCCCCTTTGCTACGATATAGAAGCAAAATAAACATTTCGAAACATCAAGTATAAATACATAAATACGAGTCTACCAAATCATGCTAAACATTTCATAGAATACAACATGGGCATAAACAGAAAAATAATCCATATTCAAGTAATATTTACGAGTAAGAATTACTATAGTACCATTTCTAGCAATGGCACTGATATCCGATAACCCTTCTCATTAAAATAAATACAGTTCTCTCGACAATCATTTTCCCAAACTAAAATCAAATAATAAAACCACAATTGTTAGATACGCTCTTGTACACACAAATATACAATTAAAAACATAGAGCCATGATTTAAACACAAATTTTAAAACCAATTAAGAGGGCACCCATTTTAGGATATCTCTTTCACCATTAAAAGTCTACCCAGGCATACAGGAACATAAAACAACATTCAACCATGAAAATCTAAACATAATATTTTATTTAAATAGTAGAATTTCACCACAGTCGTTACCACATTGTAAAACACCAGAATAGGCCATAATCATAAAAACCCCAAATCCACGAATAGTCTGAGGTTCAATTCTTTTCCCAAACCCTGGAAATTCCCAAGCGGAAATCCATTACAAACTAAACACAAAGAACCCCTAATCCTTTCAAAACCCACATACGACCACAAAGATGGTTGAATATCTTTGTGTATCAGTTTTCCAGGTGGTAGTGTATGGCCCTTTCACTTCCCCACATTTGACAGCTGCTCCAAGACAAAACCTGCAACAAAAACCAGATGTGCATCAGAAGTATGCTACAACCAATTACTAAAAACGAATAGCTCAATATTTTAAACCACAGAATTTGAATGCATACATGTTAGCAATTCGAATAACCTTGTAAACACTGTGACCTTGTCTCTTCTAGCGAAATACCCAACAATGGAGCTCACTCCATTCTAAAATGACGTCACCATGCAGAAGAATGGATTCAAACCCCTAGTTTGAGTATTAAATCTGTGCCAGCATGGAGGAGCCATGCAACCGTCACATGGCCACATTAAATTCAACAGCCAAACATCCATTATAGATTAGATTTTTAACCCTCATCTCTAATTTATGCTAGTTTCTTTTTGTTAAGTCTTTTATACCAAACAACTCAACCCCTTAGTGTGTAGGGTTTAGAAATATTCTAGGTGCTAGGTCTTGTTCCCATTTTCTTTTACGCACATGTAGCTTAGGCTTGGCATCATAAAACCTGTAATAACCATAGATACATCATGCACTAGTTCATGAGAACTAAGTAATCCCAAACTGTAGGATTTCCTTACCTTTCCGAGTGAGTCATTAGGCAAACTCTAGCCACTCCTCCCCTTTAGATGCAAAGTTAAGTTAGCCTCGTCATTTCTTAAATAAAGACTAATTGGTAGCGTAATAAGTATCCAACATAAATAAGCAATATCAGAACATCATTAAACCAACTAAATAACATCAAGATACAAGCACAACAGTACATAAGTAAATGACAATAAACACCATCATAATGAGAATAAGATATAATAACCTAAGTAAGAAAATCAAAACACGAATACAAGTATACTTCCTATTAAGTTTTTAAAATTCTGAAGTTAAGTATAAATGTCCCTTATATCTTACCAGTGATATTGACCCTACAATTTTGTACTCATGTGGAGTGTGTCGTACTTTGTTTCACTGCACTATATTGTCGTAAATTGTTCTTACTTCCCGCTCTCTGTTTTCCCGATGTGGTTATTAGTGCAACGCTATGTTGTCGTTATGTTGCTTAATATCTGAGTTCGATGGTTATGTATTTACATGTATGTATGTATGGTCAATTGCTTACTAATTGGTTATACTATTTGATTACTATTTATGATTATTTATGACTTGACTTGCATTGTCAAGGGGTGGAGTGGTGGGACTTGTTTATCTTGTAAAAGCACTTGAAAGGTAACTGTTTCCACTTGTCGCTACAGGGATTACTTAATTCTTTTGGAACTAATGCATTTCTTTCCTTGTCGCGTGCAGGTGCACTTGATGACAAAAAACTGACTATGATGGTGAAATAAAACATACTTCCTATGCTCGCTGCCACACAGTCTAGATGATGAACAAACCCGCAGTCCTATCCTAGTGATTATTATTACGGTTTTTAGCACTATTGTTTATGCAAGGCTCAGTTTCATTTTTCCTATGTTTGTACTGGATACCATTATTGCTTAAGGTATTATGACCTGGATTTAGTTATACTTGACCTTTAACATTTACATGGTATAATTGGCATTTTTAAAAGGCTTAACATATTATATAGTAGCCCTATGTTCATTATGGTTTTGGTATATAGTGTCAATGACACATGGAAAGCCATTCATGGCATGTGATATATGCCATGAGTTATGGCCTAGTCCTAAGTTTATGCTACCAACGTTGGGGTTTAAGGAATGCATGGTGGTCAATGGTTGTAATAGAATTTGGGGTGGCATAAACTATAGGCCGTGGGTTTTGATTTCATGTAATGGAGGCAAGGGTGGAAAAATCAATGCACCTCGAGAAACGGGGGTCTCAAGCTTAGGGCTTGGACTGGCGTGAAGGTTTTGTTCATTTGCGATTTCGCTATGGAATCTTTGTCTCTGGTCTGCACTATGGCGTGGAGATTGAAGGTTGGTTGCGCTTGAGGTATGTCTTCTAGTATGGTTTGGAAACGCTTGTTTAGTTGTTTCAGTTTGGTATTCGACATAATCCTCATCTTCGCTTTGGTTTGTTGTAGGTTGCAAGGTTCGGACAACGTGGGTCGTGGGTATCCTTGGTGGTAAACCTGTTACTCATTACGGGTAAGTCCTGTTGTAACAAGTTGAACCTCACTCCTTCTCTTGTGTGTGGGTGTTGTGATAGAGCGTGAAGCTCATTTTTAGATGAATGCTTGGTTTGGGTTTTAATGGCTGCGAATGGAAAATGGGTTTTCTGAAAATTTATGTAAAGCATCCCGAGATGCATTTATGATTTGTGGTATTTGTTTCGGTTGACAGCTTCGGTCCAAGACTATTTGGAAATCATATATGTAAATGAATACTCTGTTTGACAATGTTGGCCTTGGTGTAATAATACAAACTAAGTTTTTTGTGTAATTTAATGGGTATGGCAATTGGTGCCAGCACCATTGCTTGCAATGGTGCAATTGCTTGACTGTGTATTTTCATATATATTTTGTAATGGTTTAAAGTGGTAAGGCATTCATTGTCGTGAATTCATCATGGTTATGATTCATAGATTGGCGCTGGTTTGACTCTGTGTAGACTTGTATTTCTTGTTTAAGCTCTTACTGTAAATATGTTAACAACGTTACTTGGTCGTTGGAGCCATGCCATTTATGGCAATGGCGTTCCCTCGATTTAGAGTAGCGACTATGTTGATTAATGAAATGTCGATTTATAGTTAAGTCGTGGATTGTAATTCTTACCTGTGTAATCATTTTAAAGAGGTCACGACTGGGGGTTTTCCCTACGAATGAATGTCGTTACTTTTGCTTAGCATTGACAGGGGTTTTAATTTCTGTGTAGAGGTGTATTGAATTATTTTATGGCCCGTGTATTCGATTTTATAGCATAGACTGTGTAGTTTGTATAAATGATAATGATATGACATTTGGGAAAACATAGCTAACGAATCTTACAGGATTCGATGTTTGGTTAAGAATTGGGGTTTGGAAATCAAAATGGGGAGACGTTAACAGAGAAACGATTTCAAACTGTGTTTACAACATTTGAATTTGAATTTATAATGTAGACTGTGTAATTTGTTTATGAGTTAATACAGCGTTTAAACGCTTCTAACAAATCCTATAGGATTCATTGTTTAGCCATGTTTTTAAATGTATGTTTGGAAGAATGTATGTCGTGAGCATATCAAGATTCGATCCTAGCTATGACGATTGTAAACGATGAGTATTGTGAAATACTTGTTTGGGCATTAATGCCCATAGGATTCGATCTCGTGACTTCTTTGCATTTATATGATATACTTAATGAGTTTAGTGATTAGTTATATGGTTGACCTATTATATGGAAATCTCTCTTATGATATAAGATATGGATAATGGTATTTTATGTATTAAGTATATGGTTTGGTTATTATGAATGTGGCAATGGTGCTCACAGACCTTAGAGGTCTTCGATAGCTTACCTGTATATTTGATTTGTTGTTTACTTATAATCATGAGGATGGATTGTTTATAGTTTCATTATTTATAATGTGCATATAGACCATTAGACGTCTCAATGGTTTTAGCTTGGCATTTATTTTGTTTATAAAGTGGAAATATATTGTTTATAAATTTGTTTATAATATTTTACTTAAAGCTTAGATTAATGCTATAGATAATAGTTGGGTTTATTCGTAATTATTAATATGGATGATAGTTTGGGTTTATTTCTATTTATCATAAGCGTGTTGGAAATTTGCAATCTTCCAGCAGAGATAATATATATAGGATCTGTTTTGATTTGTTCTAAGTCTTGGAAATAAATTTAAAGATAGGAAAAAAATGCAGAAATGAATTTGGAAAAACAAAACCCTTAAATATTTTAGACAGGAAATAAATTGCAGACATAGTTTTTATAAATAAAACATAAACCCTTAAATTATGAAACAAGAAATAAATTGCAGACATGGATTTAGAAATAAAACATGAACCCTTAAACTATGGAACGGGAGCTAAATTTCAGAAATGATCTAGGAAACAAATTCCTTGAATACTTGATCAAGAAATGCACTAGAAAATGAAAGGGAAAAATCAAGAACCTCATACCTGCAAGATGAAACTATTTAAATGGATGAAAACCTGCACAGTCAAATACCCAGCATTAATAAATTCACAGGAAGATATGACCTCTGTATAGATAACCAAATCACTTGGGAACTACCACGTTTCACCCAACCATGACCCGGAACCGTTCCTGTTTTAATATGGATCCCCCTGAGCTAGCTCCAACATGCAAGTAGCTTAGAGATCCTAAGGTAAGGCCTCCCTAACTGGGATATCAGGTTCTGAAGTAGTTCTCCTTTTTCCTCTTAGTAAAATGTTCTCAAAAAAATATCTTAAGAATAATCAAGCAGAATATGAATCACCAAAACATGAAACATCCCCAAGCCTCTCTTTGGCTTGGGCATTTATAGCCAGACTTTCCAAGAACCAAACACTGGATAGGCCAAAAATTCCTTTTTATGGAAACTTTAAGCTTTCGATATTTATCGAAATTAATGAACGATCTCGTGCACCATGATGTGACATGGCCAACTATTCCCATCAAACTACCTTCAGGCATCCCAAATTTTGAAGGAAATATAGGTGAGGATTCGGGTGCTCATATCACTACTTTCCATCCATGGTTTTCTTCAAACTCACCGAAAGACGACTCCTCTCAGTTGAGGCTATTTCAAAGGACACTCACTAATGTAGTGGCTAAGTGGTACATAGACCATCCGTCAGCCACGTTTGATAGTTTCCTTGACTTAGAAACCGTGTTTCTGAATCATTTTCAACTTCTTGTTCGGTATGATGTCGGCACATACTTGTTGTTGAATTTTCGATAGATAATGGACACTCACAAATTTGACCATATTTAGGAGTGGTGAAGGAGAAAGAGGCTTATCAAAACCAACATTCCTCCCGCGTTCTTGTTAGAATGGTTTTTGAAATCATTATTGCCATATATTTCAAAGATGTTTCTACGTTGGGAGTTACCATAGAAGAAGAATCCATACTCAGGGCCCAGCAGCTAGAACCGATCTATACTCATTCTGGGATTCTTTATGAAATTATCTATGAGGCGTCAAGGTATAATAATGACCTGTAGAAACCCAATCCTGGACCCCATGCCTATGGTGTGGTTGGTTCAGTAAGTAAACCCACTGTATAATCACTGGCTAAGCAGCTCCATGAGATGTCAGTGAAACAATATCGAGCAGAGGCAACCAAGGTTGTCACTGCCTCACTGCAAAATGCTATTTTTTATCTAGCACAATCTTCTCAAAAGGGCACTCAGTAGCTCGGTGGGAAAAATAATAAAGGGAATAAGGGTGAGGGAAAAAAAAATTCCCACGAATAATGCTAAGGGGGGTAAGAAACATAAGAAGAAGGTGAAGTTTCCTTGCAAGTTGTGCCAAGGTGACCATATAACTTACCAATGACCCCTAATGGATCAAGCAAAGAAGGTGCTTAAGAAACAACAACTGGTTGTCCTAAAGGATCCCTTTCCCCAAGGACATAATACAACTTCTACTTCCAATGATGTTGGGGGCACACCAAGTGCTCCTGCTGCCTAGTCTTATATTCATATGGTCTGATCCAATACTATTTTATAGACCAAAAATAAAAACTACAATTCAGATGCTCAACCAAAAGATAAGTTTGTTGTTGAACCTTAAGCTCCTCTTATTATTCAAAAACTGGTTGAACCTATGCCCAAGCTACCTAAAGGTGTCTTTAAGAGTACATTCAACAAAACTAATTCCAGTCTTGCTTCTAACTACCCTATCGTAGAAGAACTATCCTGAACACCTTATGCGATGTCATATTTAGAAGTGATAAAGAGCTTCCCTTCGCAACTGTATGCACTATTAGCGACTATAGGAAACATGGACTGCACAATCCTGCTGGTGAAATTTAATATTTGTGAGGTTCAACTACGCCTTCCATACCATGTGGTCTTCTCTATTGTTGTCATCCATGGTGGAAAAACCATTAGATGAATGGTGGTTGATGAAGGTGCTTGCACATGTGTTATGTCAACGTCTTGTTGGAAAGCTTTGGGATCCCATGAGTTTGTCTCATCGAACACTTTACTTATTGTTTTCAATGAAAGGTCCTTCCATCCTCATGGTATATTTCCATATTTCAAAATAAAGTTGGTAGGGAAAGCAATGTTTATTGAAGTCGAAGTGATTGATTCTCCCTTGGACTATAATCTACTTTTAGGGAGAATCTAGACTTATGCCATGTGTGTTATTCTTTCATACGTCTTCCGATTCTTAGTGTTTCCACAATAAGGGAAGTTGGTTATAGTTGACCAACTGATTTATACTCGAAAGGGTCATTTGGATACCGCTCAGTCTACAATGCCTTTGATTTTTGAGTATAAACCAACCAATGAAAGCTTGAGATATGGAATGTATACATCGTTGATGGGAACATTCAATATATCGGCTCCTATAAATTACTTAGGTTCAACAAGTGTTGGGAATTATATCTCTACGGTTGTAGATAGAACTGAACCCTTGGTCCTCCCTTCGTGTGAAGAGCCCAAAGTTCCCCTTTTAACAACAGAAGTATCTTTCCAAGCTATATCTTATGTTGTTGGAGATTCCATAACCAGTCCTCTAGTATAAGAAGATCCTGATAAAGCTTACTTTCCCGCTTGGACAAATAACTCGAAATATTCCTACAATTGTTTAGATATGGTTTTTCCTTTTGGCGAAGCCATTCTAGAAGCCATGTGTGGACTTGAGAATGTTTGTGAGGACCTCCATCAAAAGTCTTTCTTCCTTCCAGAACTATGCAAGATAGAAAACTCAGAGTTCCATGTGACACTAACAAAAGGTGTTGATATGACCATTAATCCTTTACCTAAGGAGGATTTATTTTCCCAGGGGAATATGTAAAACATCTCTACCACCATCTCGATTAACATTTCTGTGAAACCTTATGTTGTGTAAAATGTACACATTGGTGCAAATTGTTCTCTGGAATAGGTTGCTAGTTATACTTCGTTGTTTAAGGAATTCTATGATGTCTTTTCTTGGTCATATGAGGAGATGTCGGAAATTGATCCCTCGATAGTAGAACATGAGATCCGAACGTACCCTAATGCCAAAATATGTTCGAAAGAAGCTCAAACCTGCTAACCCACGGAAAGAGAAAACCCTCAAGGCTGATGTGGAAAAGTTGTTGAAAGCTAGATTCATCTACTCAATATCTCTGATGAAATGGGTGTCAAATATCATTCCGGTAGACAAGAAGCAAGGGACAATATGCATTTGTACTGATTTTCGAGATCTTAACAAGGGTTGTCTAGAGCACAACTACCCCACTCATTTTATTGAACAGATCATTGATGCTTGTGCGTGTAGTGAGGTGTTTTCCTTTATGGATGGTTTTTCAGGGTATAATCAGATTCAAATCAAACCTAAGGACCAGCACAAAATGAACTTCATTTTTCCTTGGGGTACATTTGCATACCAAAAGATTCCCTTCGCTTTAAAAATATGTCGCAGCTACCTTTCAATAGGCAATGAACTTTTCCTTCCACGACATAAAGAACATTGTCTAACCTTACTTAGACAATATTCCTTCCCATTCTCGCAAGAGGATGGACCATCCAAGTCTTCTTCATTTGATTTTTGAACGATGTAGGCATTATAAGATATGATTAAATCCTAGCTATATATATAATATTTTCATAATACATCGAGTTTGATCTGAAGATCCTTTCATAAATACATCCAAAATACAAAAATAGGATCGAAATTCATCATATTCCTAGATCTAGGGGTGCTCCTCGGCCTCCTCAACTATGGGTGCCTCTACATCCTCCCGATAACAAAAGACTGCTTAGGTTACCCTTCAGAGAAGCCGTAACCAGGATGGAGGAACCCCAACAACATGTTGTTGCATCGCTATTGGGATCATCTCCATCTGCAAAGTGGGGACATCATGGGTAACCTTGGCCAAATTCCCCTCTACCAAATGAAGCATATATTCATCACCTCCAATATCCACTGGCCAAATGAAGGTCCCAGTGTGTCTGTTAGGTCGGACTAGCCCTATATCTGCATACCATTAAAAACATGCCAAACTCAAGTACATTTGTATATATAAAACATTATGAAGAAAATTTCGTAAAAAACAAATATTAAAAAAGTAAAAAGTGATACCCATGTCTTCTCATGCCCCTATAGGAGGGAGGATGAGCTCTAGATCACCTTTGGAATCCAAACCTGCATAAGGAAACTGCTCTAGTGCAGGTACTTGTTTACTCCACCATGAGTAGAAGTCATCATTGTACCCACTCTTGACTCCACCTCCACCACCCCGTAGGAGAAATACGTCACCCCACCACATGATTCCGGGCTCACGGGGTGGGCATGGTGTTAGTGTAGCTGCGGGATTGAGATAAGGAAATCTCGAAGAAGAATGAGACCAATATACTCACGTATCCAAAATTCTTCTTCCTACCTCTCTTGCAATCAGAGAGTTGTCTTTTCATGACTAGGACTAGTCCCGAACAGTATTCATACAATACTCCCCATAGACACTCTAATGCTATGCACATGTGTGTCCATGTAGCTAAGTGTAAAGCAAAAGATCCCGCTACTTTGACTAAGGTGCTCACTAGGAATTTCAACAAAAAGCTAGTGATCTGTCCACTCAGGGTTTGGGTCCCTGATTTTCGAGTCATGGGCAGGAAATAAGTGTTGATATAGTCTTCGACACTGAGAGGGTCACCTCCTCATCTGGTGCCCTCCATGTTCATAGGTTCTCCCCTATGCGATAAACCCATGATAAATTATAGGTCTTCCGTGATCAGTTCCAAGGTTTCCCCTAAGAGGTCAAACATACCAATGTCATGGTCCCACAAGCTCACTATGGTTTAGCAAATGGACTTGTGCATGAATGTTTGATGTGCGATAAAACTTTAGAAACCCACACCTCTGCAAGGTATTCAATCTCATGGGATCGTCCATTGCAAGGTGATCCATATCCTCGTGCTCTCTTTCTCGCATTCCAAAGCCTTGGTTTCTTTCGCAAGAAACAATTTCACCATTGTATTTTGAAAAAACCTTGTTTGCACAGTAACCGCGACTGTGCAGTGTGCACAACGTGATCCATTCATGTGTTTCACTGCTTTCAACCCGCATTTACAATGCATATTCGTGGTTCCAATGAAGGCTACCCGCGGTTACCGCGTGGTTCCTTTAGGGATGGCCAAAACCCATAAATTAACTATGTAAATTGAAATTTAAAGATATGAAATTGAAGGGGAAGGAGAGATGAAATACCATCACTTCGCGGATTTGAAAACCGTCGACCAAATTTCCTGCACCGATTGATCAAAGTAAATCTTGATTCCATGAAGGTGGGTAACACTTTTTGGCCAAATTTTTAGATGAAAACCTTATTTTTTACTCATGTGCTAGATACAAGCCCTAGAAACGCATATATTCCATGTGAATTTGGACTTGCAGTAAAAAAACAAATTGTAGAACATTATGTTGGCTTCCCAATGATATTTTTAAAAAATATTCGGATGTCATTTAATGTGTGAAATTTCACATTTAATGCACAGTGTGACCTTAAAAAATTGAAGAAGTTAATAAGTGGCTCATGTTCCACTCCAATAATTCAATCTTAGATTAATAATTTATGTATATATATATATATATATATATATATATATATATATATATATATATATGAGCATGATCTACACAAAATGCACAATGGTCTGCATATTTTTTTGGTAATTTATTTCACAATATACAAGTATTTATTATTTTTTGAAAGTGACCACATCTGATCTCAGCATCATTTTATACACGTGTGTCCATTCGAGCTTTTTTTTCACTGTTTTCAAAAATTGAAAAACCAAAGATACCCTTTTGAAGAGGATGTGCCGATGTGTGGGCTGTGCATTTTTAAGAATTTTTGGATGTGTGTTTTTTACCCTACGGATTTTTCTTTAAGCTTCTTTGAAGTTGTTGTCAGGTTTTCTAAGTGTAAGTTTTAGAATGAATTAAAAAAACCATATGAATGCCAAAATTCATACATGATACCTCAATGGATAGAGGATTATTTGATGAAACTATCGGTATAAACTCCACTAAGCTATGTGCCATGAATGGTGGGGTTTACACCCTTGGAAGACATAGAGAATTAATGATTTGTCTATAAGAGGGGTAATACTTTGTTTTTTAGGCCCTTGGTTGAGCTATGTAGCTTGATCGAGGTATTCAAATCCGTCGACCGAGGTTTATATAGTAGCTCAATCGAGGGTTTATTAAACCCTTGATCGAGGGTCTAATAAACCCTTGATTGAGATACTATTAAAACCTCGGTTGAGGTAGTTCTGAAACCCATCGAGGGTCTAATAAACCCTTGATCGAGATACTGTTAAAACCTCAGTTGAGGTAGTTTTGAAACCCTCAATCGAGTTATGACCTCGATCGAGGTCCTATTTTTGTTAAAATCCTAAAAAAAAATTCATGGGAATGAACTTAGGAATTGATGGCATTAATTCAATTCCAACTACATCCTGATCAAGGTTTTCTTAAACCCTCAATCGAGCTTCTACTAAAACCTCGATCGAGGTTCTAACACCTCGATCAAGGGTTTAGAAGAAGCTCGATTGAGGGTTCGAGAAAAAATCAATCGATCGTTTGTTAAACCCTCAATCAAGGTGTTAAGTACTCGATCAATGGCATAAAAATTGCTTGATCAAGGTACATTTTTTTTCTTTTGAAAGTGCCTTGCCAAAAAGTGTAACCCAACTCCATGGATGCACCCGTAGTTGTGTTAGGTTGCGAGAGCCTTTGTAGTCATTTTCCTGTCAAAATGAACCTCATTTTGCATGTTTACCAAGATACCCTGGAAAAAAAGGCTCCCTCCCTCATGGAGTTATCTTTAAGCCCTGGTCTGACTCCTTAAAATTGACTAGATTGCCGAGTCACTTCTTATTTCAGACTCGTTAGAGTAATTGAATGATCATAAACATCGGTGACAGGTTATCACTTTTTTGTAATAGGTGGATTGCTTATGAAAAATGAATACTCTATTTTCTTCAAAATCTAGAAGAGTATCTTCAGGCATAGGGTTATCTCTTTTCTGGACTTGGAGGACTAAACTTACGGAAAATGAACCTGTTCGAGCATAGTTTTCTCTTTTTTGTGCTCTGGTCCTAAACATGAAAAAGATTATGAGAATACTTTATGTCTTTGTCATGCTCGCTAAACTCTAAGAACAAAGCACCGATTTATTGTTGTTAGTCCCATTCTCGTAAATAAATGGAACTTTCTGAGTGATATTTCCTTCTTTCACACTCGTTAAACTAAGGCTATATGCTGCTTTTGAACGTGTATTAGTTAGGTGATAATTTAATCATTTTTTGGACCGTCTTGACTAAGTACAAAAAATGTATACCTTGGTTCTTCGAAAGCTAAGAGAGTTCTCTTGTGGATTTTTTTATACTTTTTCAGACTCTTGAGACTAAATTTATGAAAAATCACCCCCCTAGAGTCTTCTTTGTAGTTTTCAGATTCTCAAAACTATGAAAGCACCATTAAGGGAGCTTTGATGTAAAAAATGGGCCTCAAAACAAAAATTGTACCATTAAAATTCACTTTATAAGAACCAATAGAATTCAAGATGATGATGTCAACCATAAGGGTACAATTTGTAAAAACAAATGGAGGGAAAAAGAAAAAACTATTTTTTCTTATCGTATTTTTGGTATATCTCCTTATCGCTTCACCAAAATGTCGATTTTTGGGACTCGTACCCACACTGCATACTTCTAAGGTATGCACGACACTCAAAAATAGAAATTTCGATAAAATAACGTATTTTAATATTAAAATACATTTTTATTGAAATTTTCATTTTTGGGTGTCATGGGTACCTTAGAAGTATGCAGAGTGGGTACGGGTTGGATGTGGAATTAAATTATGCATCCAACGAGTCCCTAAACTCGAAATTTGGTCGAACAGATAAGGATATATGCCAAAAATACAATAAGAAAAAATATTTTTTCTTTTCCTCTCAAGAATTTAGAGCTTTTATTTTATTATTATAACTCTTATGTTATTATTTCCGTTGTGAGGCCCATGTTAGACCTCAAAAATCCTATAATGTGATGATCACTTAGTAATTGGGGCTCGTAAAATCCACGGATCATTGATCTATCAAGCATTATTCTCTCTTTTCTTCAAGCTTGCAAAAAATGAAGAAGGACTTGAGTTGACTTTCTTGGACTTGTTAAAACTTAACAAGAAAGGAAAGGAAGAAATTCACTCTTTTGGTTATAGGTATGTTGACAACATTTCATCCTTGAACAAAGAACTTTTTGAACCTTCCAAGGCTCATGTCTTAGTTCTTTTCTTCCAGTTCAACTATCACTTTGAGTTATTACTCCTCCACTTGTCCTTTATACATGAGGAATATGTTCATGTATGCTACATGATAGATAAGTCTACTTCACTGTTCAAGGATATTTACCTCTGTCTATTCATACTGATTCCCATCATCTTCATCCCCTAGAATTCCTTGTGTCTACCTTTCCTCATCCAGTCTTCGAGTTACTCTTGTGATTTGTTGAGGGATCCATTGCCTTCCTCCTCGCACTACAGCTTTCGATCAGTACCTCTTGAAAGAAGAAGACCTAGAGTTATGAATATTGTACCTTAGGATTCATTACTCATATTAATGGATTCCTTTACATTACTTGTCAGCATCAATCATTCACTGACACTCTGATGAATTCCTTCCATGTTCGACTACAGCTCACATATTCACATGGTGGGAATTGTACTAGTTTATATAGATTTGAATGAAGACCTTAGGCTACAATATCTATAACCTAAGTTGCGTAAGATGGTGTTGTGCTCTGTGACACTCTTTCTTTCTTTTGAATACTCATCATTGTATTATTTTGGCTTAGACCCACCATTGTAAAACATATGTGGCCTTGTTTCATGTACTATATGATGTAATATGATATTGTTAAGGAGCTAGTGTTCCACTTTATTTAACATGGAATGTTCACTAATGATTTTGTACATGATTTTGATCTGTCTATTTCAAGTACCTCTCTGCAACCTTGATAATTGAGTTTCTTGAAGATAAAAGATTTGTAATGTATTTCGGTCATCTCTTCCCTCTGACCTCATACATTAGGGGGCATTCATTATATGGTGATTCGAGTACTGACATTGAGTATGTGAGTACACAAAAGGAAATTATGGATAGAAGTTGCCCAAAACCTATAGATGAGCATGAGCCTTAATCTACATTACTTCCTCCAAGCTTGCCCATGATTTTTAATGAGTTTGTCTAGCAACTGTAACTCTTATCATTGTAATTCGTGGGTCATTCGTGGGTCGTGTGTTATGTAACTTGCGGTTGGATGATCACAGTATGTATTCACGGGTTTCCTTCATAGGAGTCATTGTTCATTCATGACGTACTAGTATATGGACTTGCAGTGTTGGGGCACGCACCTTAACGGTCACTAATTTTGGTAACTCCATGGTTTTTGTGGAATCTTGTAAGCGGAGTTGCGACTCAAAATAGTCTTAGGGGTGTTAGGGTTGAGTCAAAGCCCTCTTTTTGTAATTGTCCATAATTTTCGGGTGTAAGCCCATGATTTTGTAATAGTGCACTTGTATAAATAGGCACTCATGTAAAGATGTCAAGATCATCTAATGAAATGAGGATCATATGATGCGAAGAAGTTAGATCTAGTTTTGGGTTTTAAGGTCAAGTCCCAGCTGTGTGCGTGGATGACCTTTGCAGCTGTGTGTGCAGAGGGTTTTTGTAAGGAAGGAACTGCAGCTGAGTGCAAATCTTAGAGATTGTAAGAAAGGAACTGCAGCTGAGTGCGCAGTTAGACTTGAAGGACGGATCTGCTGCTGAGTGTGCAGATTAGAACTGTTGTTTTGTAAGAAGTGGAATAAAAGCGTAGTTTTGTGGACGTAGCCCCTACACTGGGGGTGAACCACGTTATATCTTGTGTTGTGGTTATTTTGTGTGGCTTCTATTATGTTTTGATGCTTTTGATAAGTAGGTGAATGCTAAAGGAAGATAACTGTTAAATATTAACTTCGCTGTGAATTCTCAGTTAAGGCTTAAGCAAGAAAAGTCTTTTATCTAACTGTGAAGCTAATTAAGTGAATATCGAAGCTCTATTTGGTATAAATATTTGTTATTAAGGCTAAACGTACAGTAATATCTCTCTTCTGCTTGCAGAAACCTGATTCTGTGGCACCCCATAGTTGTTTCGGGTGAGACTGCAACTTGTTCGTAGGTTGTTGCTGAAGGGGCCAACACTGTGGGTCTTTTTGTTGGTGCGAAGTTAAAGTATAAACCCCGGGTCTACCCTATAGCAAAAAAAATTGGTTCCGTTGCTGGTTGAACAGTATCTTCTCAAGAGTGATTTACATCGTACCTAGAGGGTTATGTTTTGGAGGCCCTCAGTGAAAGAAATCGACGACTGGATCGAAGATACCTATCTGAAATTTGCGGAACAAGAAAATAAGGATCCTCGTCGTAGCTCAGACGAATTCTTGCAAAGGTATGTTTTTGCTGATATTTATGAAATTTTCTTTGGTAGTATCCACATAGAATTGCACTAGTGGTTATCCAGGTTGACAGAGAGAAGGATGAACTTCCAAGAAGATCAGTTTCCTGATTGGACCCGAGCACGAGTTAATATATTGAAAAGGGTGAACAATGTGATATCACGAGCTGTTGATTTCTGGGCAACGCAAACCCTTGAAGCATTTGTGATGGAGTTTGCCATCGACACGAGTACTTCCTTCAGCGAAGCTAAACGACCGTTTTTCAAAGGACCAAGGGGTAAGTACCTAAATTCATTTAGTCTGCAAATTAAAATGCTCTTGGCTGAGAAGGGCATATTGCTTATAGAATCAGATTGTTAGATTTAGTTTTACTAACCTATGTTTGGAAGTGAAAGTAACTTCGATGAGCAAAGTGGTTTGCTGCGAAGTGGTAAAAGATACAAGAGAAACCTAGAATCCTATACCCTAGGCCAGAATACCAAGTATATGCCAGAAGACCTTGAATCTGAAGAAACGCCTTTTGTTAGAAACCCTCCTATAACTCCACAGTGAAGATCTATTACCCCTGAGAACCCGTCTAATATGGAAGTAACCCTAGCCCGAGTATTCCTGTCGCAGGTCAGTTTACCCCAGTAAGTTCTCCCCCCCCTCAGTCCACTATGGCCCATATGGTGGATGATATCAAGCTCCCAGTCTTCAAAGGAACTGGATCAGAGGATCCATAACAGTTTTTGTTTTTATGCGAAGCTGTGTGGATTGCTAAGAACATTTTGGATCAAGATATAAGAAGAGTGCAGCTGGTCACTTCTTTTAGAGACCGAGATTTGACCTGGTTTATGAAATTTTCCAGTACTCAGAACCATGTCTTGGCTGATATTAAAATAGTGATGATCAAAGAGTTCAAGAAACCTAAATCAGAGTCATAGTGTATAACTGAATTGAAAGAGATTCAGCAGAGGCTAGGTGAATCAGTTTGGGACTTTGATCAAAGGTTCAAAGTTCTACTAGATCAAGTTAGTTTCACTATTGGACCAGCACAGCATAAAGAATGGTTCATTGTATCCTTATTACCTCATATCAGAATGCCACTCATGCAATAGAAGGTTGCTGATCAGCAAGAGGCTTTGAAGATTTCCATGAAACTGGAGACAGCTCCTGTCAAAGATAATTCTGGCATAGCCCAAATACAAGCGCAGTTAGCAGAAATGGCTTTGGAGCTGCGCAACATGAAAAAAGGGAAATCTATTCGCGAAGAGGTGTGGTGTACATGATGTAGGACAGAAGGTCATGACAAGGAACAATGTCCTGCGCTAAGAAATTACCTGAATACTGGTGCGCAAAACCCATTTAACCCTAATGTTCTATATTGTGAGATTTGTAGAACAACTGGCCAGCATCAACCTGAAGACTGCTATCTGCTACAAAGATATGTGCAAGTACCTAAGAATCCCTATTGCAAGTTCTGTAAGTCAGTGGGACACAACGAAGAGGAATGTCGCAGCTTTGACCTTATGAGAGAGTGAACATATGATGCTTATAGGGTACAAAACGATGCACAAGGCAATGATGGATATGGTTACTGTGGTAGTACATCACGTCGAGGTACTTTTGGAGGTCGTGGTTGTGGTGGTATGCCTGGAAGAGGTCGAGGCCAGGTTGTGTGCTATAACTGTAATCATGCAGGACATCTAGCTAGAGATTGTCAGAACCCAACTACGACATGTCGATATTGCAGAGTAGTAGATCATGTCATTGAGCAATGCCCACAGCTGATAGCTAAGATATAAGAAAGAAATAACGCTCCTCCTCAAAATATTTATATGATTAATGTAGAGCAAAAACCTGTCCCAGCCATTAATGTTGTTATAAGGAGTGGAGCTACGACGCAAGTGCAGAATAATGAGAAACAAGCTGACGAGGCTTGGGTTCGTAAGACCCCAGAGAAAGTTCCAACCTTCGATGTCGGAAGAGAAAAATAAACAATTATGGAATCTAAAAAAGACTTTGTTGATCCGAGCACAGCAGTAGCACCTACGCAGCAGCATCAATAGCACTCACATTCTCAAAAAGCTTCGACAGATAAAGTAAGTACACTGTCGACATTTTTACAGAGTTGTATGAAGCTCTTACGAAATCATAATGCTTTAAATGAGTTACAGAAAGTTATTGCTTCTTGCGAACCTCAGTGAAGTTCTGGTATAGAAAAAACTGTCAATAGAGTTAGAAGAACTGGAAGAGAAATGAGATTGCATGCTCAGATAGGAGAGTATGACATGACTGATATCATTTTAGACCTGGTATTAGAAGTAAATGTCTTAAATAAGAAGACATGGGAAAAAATGGGAAAACCTACCCTTGAATGGTCCCCTATACAGTTGAGATTAGCCAATCAGCAGAAGATTGTGCCCCTAGGAAGATTCCCTAGTGTCCCAGTAGACATTGATGGAGTCAGTACCTTAGCAGATTTTGAAGTCATTGAGATAATTGATGATAGCAACCCCTATCCAGCTTTGCTAGGAACTGAATGGGCAATAGATAATTCTGCAGTAATCAACCTTAAGAAGAGACAGATGACTTTCGAAGGAAAAGGCCTGAGAGTCATAGTACCATTGGACCCTTCTCAAGGAGAAAGGTATACAGAGCCAGTCAAAGATGAAGATCAGGATGTCTTAGATCATATTTATAACATCATAGCTAAAGAATAAGACTATGTTAACCCCACTACTGAAGGTATAATGGATTGGCAGTGTGACAGTTCTTGCATGACTGATTCAGATGAAGGTTTAGAGAATTGGCAGAATAGACTTTATGAACTACATGGACATCGACGTGCAATAATTACCAAGTCTCTCAGATGGGTTGGCTCACAGACAAGAGTCTTACCTATTTTTGATGGCTTGACAAACCCAACAGATTTTATTGTGCAATTTTCAGAGCAGGTACCAAATTCACATAAAATGCAGACTCTAGATTCAGTATTCAGAGCCACAGCTGCTAGATGGTGGAATGGTCATAAGAAGTATATTCAGATTTGGGAAGCTTGTCAAAATATTCTTCGCCTCAGATTCATGGATCAACCTCAGGAGGTGCGAAGCAAATTTAATGGTAAGACTAGCCCTCAGGAACATTTAGAGCAATGTTATGAAGCATGGAAGCATGTCCTCATGAAGAATGGGTACATTGGTTTGTGCACACTCTGGAACCTGTAGCAAAGAATTGGTATGCGGAGGTGGAGCTTCACCATGGTACTGCAAGTTGGGATAGTCTTGTTGATAGTTTTGTGCTGACATTTTCTATTAATGAGGTTTGTCCTGCTTTGGACGCATCTATTAGGTTGATCCATACTAAGGTGTTTGATGATAAAGAAATAGCAGAGCACCAACCTGATTGGAAGGCACAAGAAGCTAATGCAGTAGGATGTTATAACCTCACAATTGACGAGGATGATGACCCACGCAACATAAACATTCCTGAGTCAGAAGGACACTGCGAAGTACATGGACCAGTAGTCGAAGCACCAGAAGTGACTCAGCCCTTGAAGACAAGACAAGTAAACATTGGGTCAGAAGAAATGCCTAAGTATGCTACTATTGGATATTATTGGGATGAAGAAATGGTAAGCAAAGTGACCCAACTTCTCCATGAGTATCAGGACCTATTTCCGACAAAGTTCTCAGAAATGAAAGGTATCCTTGGTGATATAGGAGTGATAAAAATCCCTTTGGAACCTGATGCGAAGCCTATGAAGCAGCGCCCTTATAGGCTGAACCCTAAGTATAAACAAAAAGTTAGGGTGGAACTAGATAAGATGCTCGCAGTAGGAATCATTGAGGCTGTGAAAGACATTCTGTCACAGGTCGAAGCTCGAAGCCCTATCGAATCCAGTTTCAGGAAGTGTCGAATATCCTTACTAGATAAGATGCTCGTAGCAGGAATCATTGAGGCTATGAAATACATTCTGTCACAGGTCGAAGCTCGAAGCCCTATCGAATCCAGTTTCAGGAAGTGTCGAATATCCTTATTATGGAGCAGCCAGAGTTACTGGTGGTTTCGAAGAAGGATAGGTGTGTTGGAGCTCAAAATACGACCGTTGGAAAAAATCAGAATTGGCGGCACCAGTATGTTAACTGCATTAACTACCTGTAATAATGAGATCCTGAGAAATCTAGCATCATTTGGACAAGATATCTATCAGATTTTGTGTCTTCAATGCACAATTATGGCGGCTGCGGACAGCCAGCTCAAATTTTTGAAGGAATATGATGCATTTGCACAGGAAAAGGCCAGCGAAGCATCAGCAGCAGCATTATAGGAGTTGGTGGAGAAGGAGCAAGCAGCCGACGAAATCATGTGTGGCCTCAACAAACAGTTCACTCTGTTCGCCAACAAGATTCTCCCACCAGACAAGCAGCAGAGTGTCCCAGGACGAGACACTGGTGAGTCTTAGGGGCCTGTTGGGGCGCGAACCTTAACGAGCACTAATTTTGGTAACTCCGCGGTTTTTGTGGAAGCTTGTAAGCGGAGTTGCAACTCAAAATAGTCTTAGGGGTGTCGGGGTTGAGTCAAAGCCCTCTTTTTGTAATTGTCCATAATTTTCGGGTGTAAGCCCATGATTTTGTAATAGTGCACTTGTATAAATAGGCACTCATGTAAAGATGTCAAGATCATCTAATGAAATGAGGATCATATGATGCGAAGAAGTTAGATCTATTTTTGGGTTTTAAGGTCAAGTCCCAGCTGTGTGCATGGACGACCTCTGCAGCTATGTGCGTAGAGGGTTTTTGTAAGGAAGGAATTGCAACTGAGTGTGTAGCTTAGAGATTGTAAGAAAGGAACTGCAGCTGAGTGCGCAGTTAGACTTGAAGGACGGATCTGTTGCTAAGTGCGCAGATCAAAACTGTTGTTTTGTAAGAAGTGGAATAAAAGCGCAGTTTTGTGGACGTAGCCCCTACACTGGGGGTGAACCATGTTATATATTGTGTTGTGGTTCTTTTGTGTGGCTTCTGTTATGTTTTGATTCTTTTGATAAGTAGGTGAATTCTAAAGGAAGATAACTGTTAAATATTAACTTCATTGTGAATTACTAGTTAAGGGTTAAGCAAGAAAAGTCTTTTATCTAACTGCGAAGCTAATTAAGTGAATATCGAAGCTCTATTTGGTATAAATATTTGTTGTTAAGGCTAAAGGTACAGTAATATCCCTCTTCTGCTTGCAGAAACCTAATTCTGCGGCACCCCATAGCTATTTCGGGTGAGACTGCAACCTGTTTGGAGGTTGTTGCCGAAAGGGCCAACACTGTGGGTCTTTTTTTTGGTGCGAAGTTAAAGTATAAACCCTGGGTCTGCCCTATAGCCCAACACGCAGTTACCATAAGACAAAAATTAGAAAAATAAAACCTGATTAGTCATGAACAGTTGGATTCGAAATCATAATGTCGTCAACCTCTCTAGCCATCCTAACCATTGTAACCTCCCCTAGTTACCAAGTATAAATAGAGGGGAGGGGTTGAGGATATAGGAAGCAAGTTAGAAGAGCAAGGTTATGTTAGAGGAAATACCTTGGATATTGGAGCAAGAGAACTTAGTTTTTGGTCAGCAAACGAGGGCTAATCTCAGATAGAGGTTGTATCAATCCTTGCTTATGAATAAAGAGTGATTTTCTTCAACATTGTGTATTGATGTTTTTACTTGTTATGATTTGTGAAATTCATTGTCATCTATCTTTATATGAAACTGTAATATTTCATTTATCTTTATATAAAAATTAAGATCTGTGTTAGATACCAATCTCTTTTGCATGTGTTGATCATCTTGAAGTTTCTAGATCATTTGGAGTGAAGGTTTAAAGCTAGGACAACCCTTTAGAAATAAGGTGCATGTGCTTTATACCATATTTCTCTCAAAAATATCTCTAGATTGTTGTATGACTGCAAGTTAAATATTTGTCTATTGATGACCCCAAACCTGTGTTTCATAAGGTAGAATCCGTGAACAACAACAATGAATCATAACCATTGATGAACAATGACATATGACATTTCTATTGAGAACATAGGATTTTGACATAAGTAAACGAATATTATCATAATGACATGTAACCATTTAGAAACATAACAATACATCATAATATTTCAAGATTACCATGAAATGATATAACCTTTAAAGGACGTCATAATCTAAAATAATTGTATAGGAATGTATCAGTTTGACAAAACTTGCATATTGCAATGCAACATTGTAATATCCCGAATTTTGAACTTGATTATATTGGGCATGAGCCCCACTACATATGATTTAATTTGATGTTATGTTTATGTCTATATATTGGGCATATTCCCGATTGCACATGAGTTATTCTTATTAGATAAATACACCGGGCGTGATCCAATGCACATGTTTTATTTTCTTATATATGATTATATATGTTGGGCATAGGCCCTGATGGACAAGGACTATTGTTGTTGTACTGGGTATAGGCCCCCATGTACTGAATTTATTATTATGTGCTTGGCCACAAGCCCTAATATATATCGATATGATTATTTGTGATGTATTGTGCAGAAGACTGAATGCATGATTTATTTCTATGATTTGTTGGGTGTAAGCCTTGGAGCACATGGGTTATGAGATTTTGAGTTGAGCATAAGCCCTGTAGCACATGAGTTATGAGATAATGTGTTGAGCATAAGCCTTGGAGCACAGGGGATATGAGACTATGTGTTGAGCGTAAGCACTAGAGCACATAGGTAGCCCCAACAAGTAAAGAATTGAAGTGTTGGGCATAATCCCTGGAGCACTCCAACTTGATGCTGAACATAAGATCTGGAGCATCGGATCACTGGCCATTGTATTCCTACGTGTATTGTACAAGTGCATCCTAGTATTAGTGTTGAGCGAGAGGCTCTGGAATCACACTAGTGTAATGCCCGATGGATAGTGTTGAGCGTAGGCTATGAATAGCACTAGGGGTTACTGTAATTAAGGGTGTTGAATTGGAAATACTCTGAATAGCAACACCATCATCATACTTATAAAAGTTGATTAATTAAAATTTCAAATCTACTTCTCATCAAGGACTAGAAGAAATGCCACGAATATGAGGTAATCCAACATGCAAGGAAGATCTAGAGCTACCTAACCTAGTTGACCAACCAAACCCCAGCTGAGGCCTTGATAAAAGAAATAAGCGTAAACTAAAGGAAGCATCAAAATATATAACTATGATATATGATGCATGGATAATAATAGAGGATAATAAGTAAAGTCTATATATATATAAGAAATAACGATAACTAAAATAAAGAGTGAGAGTCTATGTAGATATTATATCATAAACTAAATATTTAAATAAATATTCTATTCTAAAATCCCAAGTAGGAACTAGTAAAAGTTCCTAGTTAACAAAATAAATACTTATTACATAAAAATCAAACTAAACGTTTATTTTCAAGAAAACAATAAAATATCGATTTAACTAAAGTTAAACCAACTGCCTTTTTCCCCAAAAGATTACCTATAAGAACAAAGGCAAGAGAAATCTTAGGGGATTTGATTATTATTCCTAGATGGGATTGGAGAGAATTTTCCAAACCAAACATTTTTAAGAATACAGAGCTTGATTTTTCCAAACAACAGAAGCCTCGCCCATAGTAGTTTTAGATCTCTTGTATGTTGGAGCCATGTCGGGGGGATCCGATTGAGAACTAGGAACAGTTCTAGGTCATGGTTGTGAGGAAAGTGGCAGTTCCAAGGTCATTTGGTTATCATTCCTAAGGATAGAAATAAAGAGTGTTTTATTAATTTTGAGTGATGAAGTGTGCAAGGTTCTAAAGCCATTTCAAATCTACATAATTGCACGTAAGAGATTTCCTATATTTCAGTTCTTATCTCTATTTTGTTGATATTTATAGGTTGAGATTACAGCCATTAGGTTTTGTATTGGGAGTTGTAATTTTCTCATCATCATTGTCACGTCCCCGTCCCTCAACCGGCAAAGAGAACGCGATGAACGCATCAACACAACCGGGCAAATGGCCCCAAAAACATAAAACAAATGAAAACAATGCTGGAATTAAGCATACACAGATGCAGTTATATTCAATCATACAGTGGAAGCAACACAACACATTTCCAGCATTTAACATCAGTATAAATTACAGAGCTGAAGTAAACAGCAGTACTTATCTTTGATGAAGAATTCACCCGCAACCAGCTACGTCGCTGCAACGTTCCACCCAACCATAGGCTAGCTTGCTCATCAGTCTCTCAGCAACGCTGCCACCCCCGAGCTGGGCATGATTCCTCCGGAATAAGGGTCAATTGCAGGCTTATACATAGCCAAGGGGCACAAACAGCAAACCAACACAGCTGGGTTTCATAGGCTTTCAACAGACAAGCCAAGCCAGCACAGCCTGAAGGCTAACCATTGCACTCCGGCAACCAATTAGCTATCACAGCTCAAACAGGGAAAAACGAATTACACAGCCCCAACAGCAGTACAGCAAACAAAATGCAATAGGGACGAATTTATAGTTTCCCCAACCAATGTGTGAATAGAACCCACGAATTAGCCTGTGAGTGAAGGATACGGCCACCCTATTCACAATTCGCCCAAGGAAATCTGCGTGGATAAATCCAGCAAAATACCAAGCGTGAAGAATGGAAAATGGGAGGAAATCCCTCTACGTGAGGATGCACAGCCGTAGAGGCCCTGCGTGAGGAGAAAACAACTCCGATTTTGCTCGTGGATGAACAAAACATCAGCAAGGACACGAATTACAGTGCGTGGGTGCTTCAGCAACTCGTGGAGCCCCAGAAAATGTCTGCGTGAGACTAAAATCGCCCAGAGCCTGTGTGTGAGAAGCCAACAGACCAAAATCGCGGTGAGAGTGTAAAAATGACCAGGGAAGAGTGCGTGAGGGTGAAGAATGGGCAACGTGGGTGGAGTGGGCAATTGGGTAAGGCTGACAGCCTGCCAAAACCACCACCATTTCAGCAATAAATGCCCTCAGCCATAACTCCTCAACCACCAGCTGAGCATTAAAGAGGTTGACAAGGTTGGATGAGGCAAAAGGTGGAAAATCAACAAGGTGACAAAACATGGGTTTTTTCCCATAACCAAGGTTTGACATCCCCCTCCCCTTATCCTTTGGAACCATGCCCTTTTCATTCAACGTTGCACTGCCGTAGCTGGTTGTGGTTTATTTTAATTGATGTGCGGGTTTACATGATGCCGAATTAAAATGTGCCGGATAGCACGACATACCACCGGCAATTATCCCCCATTGCCGGAACATACACAACAAAATCGATGGTGGGGATTTTGCCTTTGGCTCCTCACCATGATTATTTACATTATATACATCATGCAAACGGGGTCGAAATCGGGGACATGACAATCATTATGAAGAAATGTTTTAGGATTTTTTTATTAGTTAAGGTAGAATCTCTATTTAAATCCTTATAAATATTTTAGGATAAATTTCTTATCGGGTTTGTGTTAAATTAGCTTTAAAAACTTCTATATTTTTTTAGGGTTTAGACTAGATTTAACATTTAGTCTTGATAAAGTTAATGATGAAAATTTTCCCAAAACATAGAAAACAATATTGAATTCATACATACAAACTCCATATCCCATCTACATTATAAATTATCTATTAAAGCATTTTAAAAGATAGGGCAAATATATTTTTCAAAAACAAGCATTCGCTCCAGCCAAGCAAAGCTAGTGCTGGAGCTTAGTTATTAAACATAGAATATACACAAAGCACCCATATAAATTTCTAACACAGAATTATAAACTCAGATTAAAACTAAAACCCTTAAGCCTAATATTACAGAGCAGTCACAAGGGATTACAACTATAACTAAAATTGTTACAACTTATTTTACCACACATGGTAGATCACACATTTATGGCCTTCCATGTCCCTCTGCAGACTCTTTGGACCCCATGGACTATATTTGTACCTTTGATGTTTCCAAGATCATCCCTAAAAACACATGTTATTTTCCATACATGACTTTTAAACCCTTTCTCGCGTATGTACGCAGATATGACCCTTAAACCTGTGTACATCGAGATGTGTGCAAAAGGCCAAATATTTTTGGAGTCTTCCTTGATGTGGATCCGAGTCACTTGTCTCTTGGTCTTCCATATGCCTTGAGATCGCTCTTATTTGACCTTCCATTACCCCATTGAAGCACTATATAAGGAACCCTTTGGATACATTGAAAGGGGAGGAATTGAAGAGCAAGAAAACTATAGTCCATTGTTGCCGTAGCTTGATTATACTTGAATCTGCATCCCTTTGTCCCTTGGAGCGCTTTGTGTTCTTCCCAAGCTTGCCTTTTATTGTGAGCTTGCTATCGAGAGATGGAGGATTGAGGTGGTGGAGGCCCAGGTGGAGGACTCAGTTTCTCCGGTTTGCAGACCTGTCGACAGAGGTTGTCATTCTTGTAATCTCTGATTTATATTAATAGAAATATCTTTTCCTATCCAATGATGTGCATTTAAATGAATATTGAATCCATGGATTCCTTTAATTGCTTATACATTATTGATTATATATGATAGAGTAGGTCTAACACCATTATATAGCATGATTGTCTTGTTTGTTGATTGTTGAGAGAGCAAATTGTTAACACAAGTGAGATTGGAAAAGCTCAATGGGGATCTACATCAACCATCCGAAATAAGGTATGTTTTGAGATCTTTAGTGTTAGATGTTTTTTTTCTCTTGCATATTGGGAAGGGATTGATTTCTGCGGTTACTATGTCTATTGTTGTACACCCCAAGCCATATGAAGTTTTCTTCATAATAGAATTGGTGACAATACTCGGGAATTCCTAGCCATTTCCTTTGGGGGTTTAGTCGACATTCAATGTTCTTGAATTGCTCTGATTTCTCTGTTTCTGAGTCGGGTGGGGGGGCATGTTTGCCTAGTAGTGTCTAATAGGAGTAAATTTTGTCTCAGCTTGTCTATTTGCCTTCTTTTTTATCTCTTTTTCTTCTTGTACGCGGGTTTTTCCTTCACAGTCGGGTGTACACATGGGTTTTCCTCGAATAGCTGTGTATATATGCGGATTTTCTGCAAACAGTTGCATATGCCCTGAGTTTTTCCTTTTTGGGGAAGATTAAGTGTTATTGGCTGAGTTTGGATGATTGATGATTCTTCTTGGATGCTTCTGAAGTATGTATACACCTCTGTTGCTGACCAGAGACGCTTTTTTAGTTTAAAATTTTTGAAAATGTTCTTGTCATTTCATTTTATATTTTTTGTTTTGGGATTAGTGCATTAGGTCTCTTTTACCTCGGTGCTTTGCTTGTGTGTTTTCTGATAGTGCTTGCAGAGTCTGGTGGTTGTAGAGTCATACTTTTTCTTTTTATCTCATTTAATTCAAAAAATACAAAAACATTTGCTTTTTGCATCATTATGCATTCTTTGCATTTTGCATGGTACTTGCATTAGGTTTGCTTGGAAAGTTACTAGTCAGATTTTAATATAGGAATGATTGCATATTCATTTGAAGGAAAATTTTGCACTTCACGTAGTAGCATACCCTGTTTTTCATTTGACACAGTGCATTTGCATTGATTGTTAGGTGTGTAATTTACTTCTTGTTGCATCATAACATCATTAGTTGCATGACCATTTGCCCTTTTGAGAAATAAGCCAATTAAAATCAATGCATAATAAAATGAATTACACTCTTTTCTTTTATAGGGTGCACCAACAAGATTAGGTTTTAGGGTCTTGGAATAGTTCATTGTGAGTAAATTCTCCAAGACCATGAAACAAAACATTTATGTGTTTGTCCAGGTGAGAGTGTGAAATTCCTTTATATAATTAGTGTTTCTCAGGGTCCTCCTCTTACAAGGGAGTTAAACATGAGGCAGTGTGAGCAGTTATGATTGGGATGACCCCTGGTTGTAACTGAGTAGCACCGAAGATATTTCTAGGATTGTATTCGTATCTGGGGGCTTCTTCAAGAGTTTCAGGACTTTCTACCTTTCCCATATGGTCAATATTGCCTGCAACTATCCGCTTGAGCATTGATTATATTAAGGTGACCTTAGATTCCTTACCTAGATTATCGAGGGGGTACTTCGCAGAGGTTATTCTACAGTTGTCCTGGCCCGGTAGGGGTCAGACAACATAGTCGCTATATGTGTTGAAGCTGAGGTCCACTATAATTGGTTATGAACCTCTACTTGTTGTGTATGGAAGTCTCAAGCCTCTCCTAGGTGAGACATACCTGCTTCATTCGAGAGCTCACATATCCTAACCTTGTTTGCTTGCGATTTGGCTTTACATTTAATAGGTGTATGCTCTGTGCACGCTAGTTTTCCCAGGGTTTGCATAATTAGATCGAGTCTTTTCATTTTTTGAGTCATTGTGGATTCGGGCACGAAACTTCATCGTTCTTGTCATTTAGCAGGACTTCTACCTTCCACGTCTCCTCCTCCTTTGGGAGAGAGAAACAGACAATCCAGGTGGACTACTTCTCACTTTGATTCACACATGATGGGAGATCACGAAGATGAGATTACTGAGATGTCCTATCCACCTCACGAGGTTGGGGATGAATATTCTACTCTCATATATGATCCTTCACTGAAAATACCTTCACATTCTGGTTATGATCCCTCATTCACATGTTGTTAGTATTGGTGACCAGGCGATGAGACTCATTATGAACCCACAAGCACTAGTCATGTTCGTTATGGCATGTTTGACATCCCTGCACCAGATCTGGCACATCATGTTGAGTCAGAAGTTAACCCTAGCACTGTGCCTGGGGCCACTCCTATTCCTTGTATTGGCTTAATTTTTGCAAATCATTAACCTAGAATAAGTTTAAACCTGTATCATTGGCTTAATTTTTGCAAATCATTAACCTAGATTCTCTTATAGCGCAAGTAAAAAAAAAATGCACTGAGGTGCTACAATAAAGTCGTGCAAGTTAAAAAAAAATTCAATGTTGTGGAGGCATAGTTATTTAAAGCGCCGATGAGATAGTTCATAACGCTTCTGATCGTCGATCGCGAAGCTAGTTCTCTAAAGTGCCGACACTACGGCAACACAGTGGTTTAAAGCACCGACACGATTGTTGATAAGGTTTTCGACTGTGGAAGTGGTCTAAAGTGCCGACAAAGTAGTTGATAAAGCTTCCGACAATGCGTCAGCTTAGTGGTTGAAAGTGCCAACGAGGTAGTTGATACAACTTTCGATGTCCGGTAGCGAAGCCTATGGTCTAAAGTGTCGTGCAAATTTAAAATCATTTTTCAACGTTGCAAAAAGCTAATGGTCTAAAACATCGACGTTGCGGCAGCATACTGGCATGGGGTTTCGATGCATTATAGATTTCTGCTTTTTATCGCCGACAGGTTAGAAATGGGAGGTGCTGATTCGTTCAGTCTTGAACATCTGATCGTCGATGCTGAGAAGGATTAATTGTTAGTGATGGGAGACACTGTTACCGTGGGAACATTCAAATGTTAATCACTTTGACAAGTGGAATATAATCATGAAGGTGAAGATCGTGGCGGAAAATTAGTTCTTGGAAAGTGGAATTTTGAATAGAGTGAAAGTTAGAGCTTTTAGCAGCATTTTTCTGGAGTGCTCAAAACGGTCAGAGAATATTTGATGCATGCAGTTCGACAACTGACAGACAGAAGAATAGGTTTCCAGCAGCTGGATTAGTTGTAACAGCTTAAAAGACAGTCAGAGATGAAGGAATTTGAGCCAGTTGAAGAGGTTTTACCTGCAAAACAAGTTCAAGATGTAAAAGAAGATATTAAGGAGCAGAAGCAAAGCCCCCTTATAGTACTGTTAGAAGAGGATGAAAAATACTTGTCTAATGAGGATAGAGTTCCTGTTATTAATGAAGCTAGGGTTTGTGAGAAGCAAGAAATTCACACTCATTGTGATGAAGAAGTAGTGTCCAAAAAGAAAATAATGAACGTTTTTGAATTTGCCTCAATAACTCATCAAGGAAAGGTTATGAAGATGTTGGAAGAGGTTACTAGTCATTACCAAAAAATTAATTGCAGTTTCAAGGAAGCTCCTAAAAGGAAAACTTAGGCCTTGGAGGGGATTACTTTAGTAGTTGCAGCAACTAAAGATTTGTAAAGTTAGTTAAGGAAGTCAGTTATTAGTTAAGTTTGGAAAGTCATTTTATTTTTTGTATAATGATAGTTTATATGGAACTATTCGATAGATAGCCTAAAGCAGTTAGGGTTCAGTTGTTCAACTAATTTTGAAGGAATAGGATAAATGTAAGTCTGAAAGAAGAAAAATGGTTTGATTTTTTTGCTGGTAAGGGGAGGCTATCAGGTTGTGTTTATGAGCTAAGTAAAAGAATCTTATGTGTTTTTGATGACTGAACTATGAAATATATGCACTATATGCCCTTCAGATTATTGACTGGTTTCATTTCTAATTTGTGTTAATTACTCAGTTGGTATATTCATTTCCTGTTTAATGTTTTTATGCTTGAAATGCTTGCTAACTGTGGGTGAAATTCAGTACTGTGTTTACTCTGTTGGATTATGGTTTATATGTTATGCATCTCAATCACTTAAATGCTCATGATTTAGTGTTTGCTTTGGTCTTATGAATGTTTTCCCTCTTGTCTTCAAACTGTTCAACCAAAACCTTATAAAACCCTATTTTACTTTATTGTGATTTTTTGAGATTGTGTTGGCTTGTTCTTCCGTAGTCTGGGAACAATTTCCGGCACAAACATCTTTGGCGCCGTTGCCAGGGATGAAGTTGAAAACCTACTTTCCTCGGAATACTTATCATTTCACTGGTTTTGAGAGGTGAACTTAAACCAACAAATCTTAAAGACTACTTTTCACCAGTATTTCACAGTGGCTACTAAGGGAGATGGAACAAGAAATAGACCTAGTTCACCTTTACAACTGGGTGTCTCAGAGCCAGAGCAGATTTTGAAAATAGCTAGGAAAATCAAAAGGTCTCAATCATACCCAGCTTTATGCAGCCCTAATCTATTTGACCTACTGTCACCCTTTCCACTTTCTGAGGAGGAAAAACAGAGTCTATCTTGACAAATCGATTGGCGACTCCACTATTTCAAGATGCAGAGGCAGAAGTCCATGGAAGCCATTCTAGCTCGAAGGTTTGCACCTTTCAATTTTTCCGATGTTCTAGGTTTTCCAAATCCAGTACCTACTATGGATGTTTGGGGAGATTATCTTCCACGGTTTAGAGAAAGCAAAGAGGATAATCCTTCAAATCACCTCAGCAGATTTCATCAATATATGGTTCAGTTAAATATTCAACATGAAGATGTGCTCATGAAGATGTTCATGTATTCACTTGAGCAAGATGCACGAGAATGGTATTTTTCTCTTCCTGCTGCTAGCATTTCCTCACTAAAAGAATTCCACACATGTTTTCGGAAACATTGTAAGTATGTGTTCTTAGCTGAAATATTTTTAGAAGATTGTTGTGAGCAAGATGATTTTTATAATACAATTTATGATTCAAAAAATCATGATGATAAGTATAATCAAGGATTGAAAACATATCATGAAGAAATTGTAGTTTCATAATTTGTTGAAGATGAAGAGGTAACAATTTTAGATACTGCTGTCAAGAAAGAATTCCATGATCATTAGGATAATCAAGTTGTTGTTTTAAGTCAGGTTGAAGATTATTCTAGTAATGAGATCAGCAGAGATAGTTTGGAATATTCTCTTAATGATTTCAACAGTATTAATAATCATTTGAATGCTAATTATGTAGAAGATCAATCTCTTGTTCAACAAACTGTTGGAAGTCATTGTTGTGTTGAAAGATCAGTTTTGTATTGAAGAAAACTACGAACCTTCAGCATCATCATTCGAAATTTCTCAGAATGCTCCACGTTATGATGAAGAGATTGGGGTTTCAGGACAAGAATTATGTGATGAATTATATTTTAGTCATTTTTGGTTTTGATATTAAAATTGATGAAAGTCAAGCTGTTGACATTTTTTTAGAAATTTCATATATTCATGGTTATGATAAATCTGTTGTTCAAAACCATTATCAAGATGCTATAATTTTTGATAAATATGATGATGAAATTGAAAAGAAAGACCTAGAAATGTGTGAGGTGTGTGTTATGGCACAATCTGATCAGCAGATTCAGGAATGCATTCAGTCCATTATCCTTAAACAACCGGAGCCAATGTATGATAGTTATTCATTTGAAGACAGTGTGGAAAAAGGGGGTTCAGCTTGTTGACATTATTGATGATACTGTCCAAAAAAATCCGGAGCAAATTCAGGTTGATCCTGATGTCCTTTATTTCCAATGCTTGATTGATATTCATGAAACAAAACATTCTTATGGACATCCTATCTTTTTCATAGAACATCAAGAGGTAAGTTTTGGAAATTTTTATGATCCAGTGGCAGATTATTTAGAATCAATACTAAGTTATAAATCTGTTATCTTAGAGACATCATTTGATGAAAGTGAGTACAAGTTGCTAGATCTTTACTCTCCATGTTTTCCAATATTTCTGATTATACATATATTTGGAGTTGGAAGCAGGTTTTGGTGGGTTGATGAAATTTTTGCCTGGTTACATTGGAAATGGGATTATAATTTAATTCAGTAGACGGAAGGTTTTTCAAAAACTTTTGCAGTATTTGAAGGAAAGAGATTTGAATTTCATTGTATATACCAGTTTGTGAAGGATTGAATAAAGACTCCATATCTCAATGGATATTATGCAGACTAGTAGGTAGCAGCACAGAAGGAATTGGTCTACAAGTTCTTGAAGCCTCACAGGGAGGACTTCATCCCACAGTTGGAGCCAGATGTTAGAACCTATTTTTGTTTTCTATCTTTTGATACTTTTATTTATGTTTTGAAGCTTGGTTTTATTCTTTATTCCCAGAAAATTTTGTTGTTTGGGATAGTTTGAGTTTTTCCCTTTAGCTTTTATGTTATTTGATTTCTTTGTTTATTTTTACAAGTGTTGGTTTGATTTCATAATCAAAGGGATTATATAGGGCTTATATGGATTAAAAAAGTCTAAAAATAACATTAAAGTTTAATTCAGACTCCTAAAACAAGTTTAAACCCTTATCATTGGCTTAATTTTTGCAAATCATTAACCTAGATTTTCTTGTAGCGCAAGTCAAAAACAAATGCACAGAGGTGCTACAAGAAAGTCGCGCAAGTTAAAAAATCTTTTTTCAATGTTGTGGAGGCATAGTTCCTTAAAGCGCTGATGAGATAGTTCATAATGCTTTTGATCACCGATCACGAAGCTAGTTCTCTAAAGTACCGACACTGCGACACAGTGGTTTAAAGCACCGAAGCGATAGTTGATAAGGTTTTTGACTGCGGCAGTGGTCTAAAGTGCCGATAAAGTAGGTGATAAAGCTTTCGATCATCGATCGCGAAGCTAATGATCTAAAATCATCTTTCAATGTTGCGGAGGTTCAATGGTCTAATGCATGGTCTAATATGTAATCTCTGATTTATATTAATAGAAATATATTTTCCTATCCAATGATGTGCATTTAAATGAATATTGAATCCATGGATTCCTTTAATTACTTATACATTATTGATTATATATGATAGAGTAGTTATAACACCATTATATAGCATGATTGTCTTGTTTGTTGATTGTTGAGAGAGAAAATTGTTAACACAAGCGAGATTGGAAAAGCTCAACGGGGATCTACATCAACCATCCAAAATAAGGTATGTTTTGAGATCCTTTAGTGTTAGATGTTTTTTTTCTCTCGCATATTGGGAAGGGATTGATTTCTACGGTTACTATGTCTGTTGTTGTACACCCCAAGCCATAGGAAGTTTTCTTCATAATAGAATTGGCGACAATACTGGGGAATTCCTAGCCATTTCCTTTGGGGGTTTAGTCAGCATTCAATGTTCTTGAATAGCTTTGATTTCTCTGTTTCTGAGTCGGGTGGGGGGAATGTTTGCCTAGTAGTGTCTGATAGGAGTAAATTTTGTCTCAGCTTGTCTATTTTCCTTCTTTTTTATCTCTTTTTCTTCCTGTACGCGGGTTTTTCCTTCACAGTCGGGTGTACACGCGGGTTTTCCTCAAATAGCTGTGTATATATGCGGATTTTCTGCAAACAGTTGCATATGCCCTGAGTTTTTCCTTTTTGGGGAATATTAAGTGTTACTGGCTGAGTTTGGATGATTGATGATTCTTCTTGGATGCTTATGGAGTATGTATACACCTCTGTTTCTGACCAGAGACGCTTTTTTAGTTTAAAATTTTTGAAAATTTTCTTGTCATTTCATTTTATATTTTTTGTTTTGGGATTAGTGCATTAGGTCTCTTTTACCTCGGTGCTTTGCTTGGGTGTTGTCTGATAGTGCTTGCAGAGTCTGGGGGTTGTAGAGTCATACTTTTGCTTTTTATCTCATTTAATTCAAAAAATACAAAAACATTTGCTTTTTGCATCATTATGCATTCTTTGCATTTTGCATGGTACTTGCATTCAAGGTTTGCTTGGAAAGTTAGTAGTCAGATTTTAATATAGGAATGATTGCATATTCATTTGAAGGAAAATTTTGCACTTCACGTAGTAGCATACCCTGTTTTTCATTTGACACAGTGCATTTGCATTGATTGTTAGGTGTGTAATTTACTTCTTGTTGCATCATAACATCATTAGTTGCATGACCATTTTCCCTTTTGAGTAATAAGCCAATTAAAATCAATGCATAATAAAATGAATTACACTCTTTTCTTTTATAGGGTGCACCAACAAGATTAGGTTTTAGGGTCTTGGAATAGTTCATTGTGAGTAAATTCTCCAAGACCATGAAACAAAACATTTATGTGTTTGTCCAGGTGAGAGTGTGAAATTCCTTTATATAATTAGTGTTTCTCAGGGTCCTCCTCTTACAAGGGAGTTAAGCATGAGGCAATGTGAGTAGTTATGATTGGGATGACCCCTGGTTGTAACTGAGTAGCACCGGAGATATTTCTAGGATTGTATTCGTATCTGGGGGCTCCTTCGAGAGTTTCAGGACTTTCTACCTTTCCCATATGGTCAATATTTCCTGCAACTATCTGCTTGAGCATTGATTATATTGAGGTGACCTTAGATTCCTTACCTAGATTATCGAGGGGGTACTTCATAGAGGTTATTCTGCAGTTGTCCTGGCCCAGTAGGGGTCAGACAACATAGTCGCTATATGTGTTGAAGCTGAGGGCCACTATAATTGGTTATGAACCTCTGCTGTTTGTGTATGGAAGTCTCAATCCTCTCCTAGGTGAGACATACCTGCTTCATTCGAGAGCTCACATATCCTAACCTTGTTTGCTTGTGATTTGGCTTTACATTTTATAGGTGTATGCTCTGTGCACACTAGTTTGCCCAGGGTTTGCATAATTAGATCGAGTCTTTTCATTTTTTGATTCATTGTGGATTCGGGCGCGACACTTTGTCGTTCTCATCATTTAGCAGGACTTCTACCTTCCACGTCTCCTCCTCCTTTGGGAGAGAGAAACAGACAATCCAGGCGGACTACTTCTCACTTTGATTCACACATGATGGGAGATCACGAAGATGATATTACTGAGATGTCCTCTCCACCTCACGAGGTTGGGGATGAAGATTCTACTCTCATATATGATCCTTCACTGAAAATACCTTCACATTCTGGTTATGATCCCTCATTCACAGGTCATCAGTATTGGTGACCAGGCGACGAGACTCGTTATGAACCCACAAGCACTAGTCATGTTCGTTATGGCATGTCTGACATGCCTGCACCAGATCTGGCACATCATGTTGAATCAGAAGTTAACCCTAGCACTATGCCTGGGGGCACTCCTATTCCTTAGATTGGCTTAATTTTTGCAAATCATTAACCTAGAATAAGTTTAAACCCGTATCATTGGCTTAATTTTTGCAAATCATTAACCTAGATTTTCTTATAGCGCAAGTCAAAAACAAATGCACTGAGGTGTTAAAATAAAATCGCGCAAGTTAAAAAAAATTCAATGTTGTGGAGGCATAGTTATTTAAAGTGCCGATGAGATAGTTCATAATGGTTCCAATCGCCGATCGCGAAGCTAGTTCTCTAAAGTGCCGACACTGCGGCAACACAGTGGTTTAAAGCGCTGACGCGATAGTTGATAAGGTTTTCGACTGTGGCAGTGGTCTAAAGTGCCGACAAAGTAGTTGATAAAGCTTCTAACAATGCGTCAGCTTAGTGGTTGATAGTAGGATATTTTTGGTTGTCGATCTTCAAAGATTGTGTTAATGTGGTTAAGAAGTGCCACCCTTGTCAGGTGTTTGCACGCAATATGTGCTTGCATCCATCCCCATTACATCCTATTATCACCATCGATCCCTTCACCAAGTGGGGGCTTGACTTTATGGATTGCAACCCAGCTTCGGTTAGGGGGCATCATCACATTATAGTGGCTGTCGATTATTTCATGAAATGGGTAGAGGCTATGCCCACGATTAAATTCGACGGTGAGACAGTTGAACATTTCATTTTCAACCAAATTATTACTCAGTTCGACATTTCAAAAGAGCTTGTCACTGACCATGGTAGGCACTTTTAGAATAAAATGATGGAAGAGTTGGCTTCAAAGTTAGGGTATAAGCAGGAGCATTCCTCTTCTTATTATCCTCAAGCAAATGGACAAGTTGAAGCAGTGAATAAATCACTTAAGTCCATTCTCCAACGAACCATCGTACAAAGCAAGATGAATTGGCATATCATGTTATATCCTGCTTTGTGGGCCTATAGAATTGCAACTAAGACTGCCATCGGTTTCTCTCCATATCATCTTGTGCATGGGGTGGAATCTGTCTTTCCAGTTAAATGCAAAATCCCTTCGTTGAAGTTAGCTATAGAGCTTTTACCAGACACTTCTGCATTGGAAGAATGTTTGGTCCACTTAGAGCAGCTTGATGAGCAGCGCTGAGATGCCTTAGTGGCTCTAGAAGTAAATAAGCATCGTGTCAAGGTCCAATATGACAAGTCTGTCCATCTGAGAAAGTTTAGTGAAGGTGATTTGGTCCTTTTGTGGGATCAAGATAAATAACCCTTGGGGGCAGGGAAGTTTAATCCCATGTGGCATGGTCCTTACGTGGTCAAGCGTGTGTTAGAGAAGGTCACGTACGAGCTGATGGATTATGAAGGGACAGCCTTGGAAAAGCCTAGAAATGGGATCTATCTTAAAAAATACTATGCATGGTCTTCATCTAGGGCTGATTGTTGTATATTATTGTATAGTTTTTTGCATAGTTATGTTTTCTTATGGTGATCGGGTTTGTTGATTAACTTCCGTTTCTTATGCCAGATGTCGATGGAGTCTTCCATTTACGTAGGATTCACTGATGGTGCTAGCCGTCACACTCAAAACTCAGCTTCGACTGCTTGGTTGATTTATACTCCTACAGGTCAAGTATTGTCTTCAGGAGGCATATGTTTACGGCCTTGTTCGAACAGTGTTGCTAAATAGAGTGTTGTTATTGAGTTATTGCGTGATACCGTTTCACATGGTGTTCTCTCTCTTAAGGTACGTATTGATTCATAGTTAGTGGTTTCACAACTTAATGGCTCGTATCATATTAGGGATCCGATATTATTACGAAAATTCTTATGTGTGAGATTGCTAGAACGACTATTTGAAAATATAACATACATTCATGTTTCAATAATTTTTAATCAAGTTGCTAAATCATATGCTAACTATGTGTTAGATTAGCATTTGTTTCATAGACCATAAGCATATCACAAACATACATTTTTGCACACATGTAAATAAATATAATCGATCATCATAAAAGTATTTCATTAACATCCAAAATGTGATGTCATAATACATAAGTGTCATAATACAAAATTGGGGCTTTCGAGCCACCAAAATATAATACACGGTCGTACAAAAGAAATCCTCTTAGGTCTCTAAGCCTGAGGAGGAGGAGGGGGGTTCTGATCGTTGTAGCACACCAGAGCTCTAGCTAGCTATTGAAATAATCGAACCCATGCCCGTGGTACACCAACCACCTGGCGCTGCATGGCCTTAGGAAAGTCCTCGACTTGCTCCATGGGTACCCTGTGTGTCAAGTGTATGAAGTTTGTGTGAATTCTTTGGAGCATCCACTTTGCATCCACACCCATGATATCATCTCCTCTTCCCCTCCGCCTATGATGAGGGAACCCATCTGGTCATCGTGGTCCAACATCTGCATACACATGACAGATTGTCACTATGTGTCGTCACACCAAAACATGTATTTTGAGTCAATATATCAAAAAACAGAAGAAAAAAAAAATTTATAATTCAAAAAAAACTTAAAAAGTGGGTTTGGGATTCGTTACCTATGTCGCCATATGCCGCTCCTGGTGGTAGGGGCATGTACGGATCTCCATGAAAGTGTATTCTAGCATAGGGATAGTCATCGATGGCAATGATCTTCCTCCTCCACCATGGAAAGAAGTCTGCTGGGTAGGGGTTAGCCACCCTACATCCGCCCAGTATGCACATAACATTTTCCCAACGTCGTTGGGCTAGATCTCGAACTCTGTGGATGGATGTCCACTCTAGGGATTATCCCTGGTACACGATCAAAGAAGAACGTGCTCAGTATGTTATTGAAATTGAATTTTCTCACCCTACCCATCTTGCAGTCACTGAGCTACTGCTTCATGTTGCTCAACAGCGCAGTGCTCCAGTCATACACTGTGGGTCTCATACACTTCACCGCATAGAACATCAGTGGCCAAGAGGCTTGGCGGAGTGAAGCTAAGTCGACTATCTTGCTGAGTGCCAATAGTATGGCCTTCAGTCCTAGTACCTGGATCGAGTTTGTCAGGATTTGACTCCCAACCTTTTCCATGTCCAAAAAGTAGTACACCGCAATGTACTCATCAATAGTCAATCCACCTCCTGGCCCGCGAGATCAGAGATTTACCACCTCTCCTCGTCGGGATAATCCAGTGATAAAGTATATGTCCTCAATTTCTATACTGAGCAACATCTCGTCAATGTGAAAAGACTCAGAGTCTGGATCCCAGTAATCCACTAGCATTTGTAGGAGTCTTGGTTTGGTCCTCAGGCTGCCAAGACACCAAAACTTATACAAACCACAAGCACGTAATGCTTGTTGGGCCATTAAATCACCTTGCACGACCACTTCCACTTCACCATGTTCCCCCTCCCTCCATTCTAAAACCATCCTACACAAAAAACAAGAAGTTTGGTTAATATTTTCCCTTGAAAATCTCATTTGCGGTTGCATGACTGTTTGCAAAACAATCGTGGATGTACGTGGGTTTGGGCATTTTTTCCATGTATGGCCATCCCTATACGCGGAAAAAACCCAGATACCCGCGTGGGCCAAAACGCACAATTTAGGATGGCCTATAAAATTAAATGGACCATGAAAACTTAAAAAATTTGCATGAAATAGGAAGAGGAGGACATGAGGAGTTACCTGGATAAAAAAGTGTCGAATTTCACTGGACGATGCTCCTGGAATTCGAGTTGGAAGTTTTGAGCTCAAATGGGTAAAAATTTCAAATGATATGGAATTTTTAAATTTTTTACTATTTATAGAAAATTTTTAAAATTTTTACCCACTTTCTATAGTTTTGATCATTTCTGACCATTTTGGACCGTTTTGAACTAATTTGATGATGTAGGAGTCCGTTTTGAGCGCAGTTTGACCATGGTTTTGACCTTTTCGTGTCGATTTCAGGTATTATGTCTAAACTGGAATATAGGTTAGGTTTCACATCCATTTGCACTTTGCATGACCTTATGACTGTTTCATTATAACCTTACGTACAAACCCATTCTATCTTGTCACAAAACCTTCTTGTTGCTTTTAGAAGTGACATGATATGAATGGTAGAGCTTGACCATACATGGGTACTCTAGTTAGCTCCTATTTTTCATTTGGTTCCCATGCCGACATTTTTCCTTTAGGGTGTGGGAGTCCTTTGTATAGTATCGCCATGACTTTGTGCAAGAGCCTCATACTCCTCTTGATCTTTTTGCTAGCCTTTTCCCAAGGACTCCCTTATGTCAAGTTGTAATTGCATTATCATGAGTTTTGCTTGGCTTATTGAGCCTTATGCCGACTTCCCTAAATTTGATTATCAGCCATATAGCCCGAACTTGTCTCATGTCTAGCCACGCAGAGCTATTTTATATATCTTTTTCAGCTTGATTCCCCATTTTTATTGGGAGGGGACTTTTCCTCGAGTGTCGTTATCCTACACATGTTTCCTTGCATTGAGCATAGGTATGTTCCACTGCTTGGAATTAGTTTGTTTTCCCCTCAACACTCGTCTCATCCTAGTTTGTAACTATAAAGCACTTTTATTATTTTTCAAGCTTTTGAAAATATTTGAAAAAGTTCAAAAAAATAAAAAAAGAAAAAGAAAAAAGCCGGACAAGAAAAGATGTTATCTTTGGCAGTAGTTGAGTTTTGTTGCCTTCGAATAGAGAACTGTATATCACATCTGTTGTGTTAGCACCAGAATTTGAGCCCTAAGGTTGAGGGGAAGGCCCGCTCTTGGCGTCAAAGAGGGATCTCTCGCTTGTCTTTCAGATTTTACTCTGTGTAAGATATTTGCTCAGGGATGGTCAGGAGACTGGACTCCTGGAAAGGGACAAAGTAGAGTGACATGAGATGCATGTGGTATTATCAGGGCAAGGGACCATTGGCAATGGAGTCGAAAACTTGATTAGGGAAAATTTACATGAGGAAAAGAATGGCGTGGGATTGCAGACAGAGGCAAGATAGCTGTTGATCTCGCAATCATGAGATATTTAGTGGGTGGTCAGGGGACAAGAGAGAACATCCCATCGCACGGAGCACCAACGAGATGAATTCTGTGCAACTTTAGAAGAAAACTTGGTAAATGTCTGAAACAACAGGCGGAGCATAGCATGTATGAATTCTGAACTGTTATACACTAAGTTACAGACATGAAAGCAATCAACAAACTAGAATGGAAATAGGATATACATTTCATGTAAATAAAATACATATTGAAAGAAGCAATGACACATGAATCTCTGTTTTAAGAAAAAACTCTTCTTCTGCAATCTTATTCATAACATAGGCATCATATCTTGTTTACAACATAGAGCCTCAGCCCTTAAAGGTTTCCCCATCCTCTAGCTGACTCTTTTCCCCCTATCGGGAGTGCATTTATAATACTTCAGTGCTGAGATTATTCTTTGAAACAAAGCTAAAAATTGTTTCCAGTCACAATCATGCATTAATAGTATAGAGAGTGAAATTATTTCCATGTTTTACAAATATAAACAAACATTTTGGAGCTAGTGGGCGCATTCAGCCCGAGTGACATCTTGATGTGCTTGGCCGCTATTATGGATAATGAGTATGACACATTCTTCTCTGTTTGAAGTGTGTGTTTCTACTGTGTTTCAAATGCATATTTCCACATTGGCACACACTGGTAGGGTAGTTTGCATCTTTCCCCTGTTCAACCTTATCTGCCACCCCATTTTTCTCCGGGTAACACTGTTAGCCGTGGGGTTTGGAAGAAGGGCCGCATTGCTCTTGGCTGAGGCAAGCCTATGAGGTGGCTTTTAATTCTTGTGCTTCTCATCTCCAGTAGGGTGGGCTCTCCCATAAGTAATAAGGTGTAGCATATCTACACCAGCCCCATCACCCTTGGAAAGTGGACTTCACAAAAAGGGTTGTGTGGGCTTTAGACCCCTGATGCTCCCATCCGAACAAATGCTTATACAGGGAGTAATCAAGGACTGTCTCCTTCTGCAGAGGCTTTGATGACAACGATGGTATTAGGGGTTCTTGAAACAACACTTACAGGAGTAAGTGTCCAGGTCCCGTGTCATTTGTTATACCAAAATCCTATCACCATCATGTGATAAGACATTTGACATACCTACTTGCCCTGAATCCCAGCTTCTGGAGTGGAAACTAAATGTTTTTTTATCAATCTGTCATACAAATTCCCAGCACTGTGCGTGCCCCTTTATCTAGGAGCAGTACCCCTGCTCGTACCACCTTTCATAGGTTGTCCACAAGCGGTGCCACCGCCCATTGCCCTTGGTCCATATGCGGTTATTACAAAAACTTCTCTATCATAGAAGGAGAATCTCGGTACCCTGGGTAAAAAGGTAAAAATAGAAGTTTCTCGAGGCTTCTAGATGATAAGCCTCATGTACTACCTTATCCCTACTGTTGTGGGTTGGTTGAGCTCGAGATCCCTCATCCTAGGATCTTAGAGGCCACTTCACCCACTAATTTCTCAACCATCTCTATCCATTAAAGCCCTATAAATATGAGCTCATATCCATGGTTGAGGGGAGAACATGGAAGGTATTGTTATGTTTTTGGATTGATTCTTGGCCCAAGATCATTTGGAGAGAGCATAGAGAGCTAGAGTCAGAGATTTTGGGGTTGAAGAGTTAGTTTCATGGAGATGCATGTCAACACTAAGGCTTGGTTGTAAACTTCTTCATATTTCTAGTGCAAGTTGATTTCTGTCCCACATATGATGTTGTTGTTGTGATTTCACATATATATGTTGCTAGATTCCTTAGTCACTAGCATAGATTAGTAGATCATATTCTTGTTGCTTTGATTCATTTCGTGTTGAGCTTTTTTTCAGGTACACAGGTGAACTGTCAAAGCCTTGTATTCCAGATATCTACAGCATCTAGGGAGAGTCTTCAACCTCTATCCTCTATTTGTTTTGGATCTGAACCATTCAGACCAGTGGAACACCTTGCTTTCCACAGGAGGTGAAATATTCCTTGGAAAGTGGACTTCACAAATAGGGATGTGTGGGCTTTAGACCCTAGATGCTCCCATCCGAGCAAATTCTTATACAGGGAGCAATCAAGGACTGTCTCCTTCCATAGAGGCTTTGGTGGTAGCGATGGTATCAGGGGTTTCTAAAACAACACTTACAGGGAGTAAGTGTCCAGGTCCTGTGTCGTTGGAGGTGCAGGTATCATGTTTGGGCCCCGATGGCTAGTGTCATTCTTGGCATGCAATACCAAGGTGATGGGCGAGTGTGGAAGTTTTCTGACCAACCATCAACACACCCAGATGTATAATATTCTCGAACCAGATCACCATCACCAACTCTTTGAGTTTTAATGGATTATCGACGAGGCAGAAACTTGGGCTCTGGAACTATGTTAGCTTATCCCCAATGTTTCGAAGGCAGATATATAAGTTTTTGAGATTGACCTTTTCAATGACTGGTCAATGTTCCTACACATTCTGTCATCGAGTGTTTTTGGTATCAACATGTGTGAGGGTGCAAGCAGAGTGATCCTTTACCTACTGAGGATCTAGTCACATCGTTTTATTAGCTGTGGTGCCTTACCATCTACTGCGGGAAGTATTTTTTGGATGCCACCTCGTACAACTGATCCATGTTGCAAAGTTCATGAAGTGGATGCTCCCATGTTTCCTCGCTCTTGTGATGTAGGAAATGGAATGGTCTCCCTCTTCATGTTGGCTTTGTCCCGTGTGAGTAGTGTATTCACCGGTTACTTTCCTTGCTTTCGCAGGCCAACTCACACAATAAGCTGCCTATCTTTACGTAACATGACTGTGCCACAGGGATGATTTCACCTATGTGCATGCCATACATGGGGTTGGGGAATCGACCAATCTGCAAGGAGGAAGATTACACGCATGAATGTCTCCTCCGCTGTCATCTCCACACTGGATGTGAAGCCTGTACCCTGGAAGTCTTCTCATCCCTCTAATTTGAGGAATATTTTACACCCACCATCCACATTCCATCATTTCTACCGCCAAATTTCTTCTCTAGATTCAACGAGCAATTTTATACCAAGGCTTGCTCTCAATCGTCGATTGTGATTGACCTCTTCATGTAGTCGTCGATCCGAGTGGGCCCTACTACTTTTCGTAATGCAAAATCCTGGTCTTCAACCTTGCTAGTTTGCATTACGAAATAGACCACAACTGTAGATCTCTTTCCTTATTTGTCATGACCGTTGATATTCTGGGTCGGTACCACCTTTCACGATTTGAAATCACTGCTTTACCTGCACAAGTTTGTTTTGCGAAATCGACTGAGACCGTAGATCTTCTTGGATCCCATTCTCGACCGTCAGATGCCTCCGTCCTTTAAACTATTTCGCAGTCTGGAAAAGTGGCTTTGGTCAGGAATTTCAACCATGTGAAATGTTTCGACACCATTGATCTCCCATCCGATCAATCTCAGCCTTTGATTATGAATCTCATTTAATGGCTTCAGCGCATCCAACACCCTCCTCAAAATTCTGTCAGGCTCATAGTTAGACTACTGGAAACAAAGTGTTAACAACCGGATCCATGAGGGATGCTATCCTCCCAGCGAGGTAGCAAAGAACCCCCGTAGACCAAGTGCCAAATACATTGGGTTGTCTTCAATCTTTCTTTGAAATCTCCATTTTTCTCTGAGCTACTGCCGTAGCGAATTCATGCCACTCTTGCAAATCATGCTTTTGACTGCAAACATGTGCTTATAACTGAAAATGAAAGCAAACTAAAATAGTAATTAAGGAAATGCTTGATGATTGTTGAGCTTATTGGTTCCTACCTACTCTACCTAATTTAGTTCATAAGCCCAATTAAGTGAAATCGGACTTCCAATGAAGCCAATCAAGCAACTTGCCTAATCGTGTTGTTCTTTTTTTGTGCTTGATGGAAAGAAATGAAATAGATAATGGAAGAAAGCTATAGAATATAGACTGATCTTTACCACAGAGATGTGACCACCCATTACCGTTACCCAACCTTTCCATGTACTCTGCTATGGGGTCAGAGAAAAAATCGCAACCCCCAACATATTCTGTCCTCCGCTCGTGGGAAAGCTGTCTGGAACTCCTTCCTTCTGGTGGTCTATCAGGTTGATACCTAGACAATTGTAGAAGAGGGCTCATAGAATCTTTCTTCAATGAAACATCCCCTTTTTCACCCCAAAATTTCTGCAACGAGAGCCTAATGTGCCTCAAGAGGGAGGTCCTCCGCTTCTCTAGCGGAACCAAGTAGGAATATCCCTCCTGTGTGAGGTGGTACTCCTAAAGGTGGAACATAAAAAAAATGTATCTATTTCAGGGATGATGTATCCTTCTCTGTGGCTTGACACCTCATCACAAACCCCCAATGTATTGGTAGTTGGAGAGGGATTGCATGACAGTTTCTTTTTATCATCTCCTCTTACATACAAGTCTTTGGACTTGTCCATCTTCCCTTCTTTCTGTTTTTTCTTAGAGGCTCTAATCATGTGTTGTATTAATTCAAAAGAGGCATAACAGAAGGGTAGGTTATCACCTTCAGTGCCCTTATTGCCTTTTTTTGCTTTAACCTCCTGACTTCACATAGCATCTTGGTCCTCTCCCTCAGAAGTTCATGGTTCAATGGCTAGCTTCTCAGGTACATCCCATAGGTATTCTTCCTCATATTCATCATACACAGGCGCACCGAATTCCTTCTTAAAATTTTCTTGTATGGACTTGGGGTGGCGCAAGTCACAATATTCAGAGAACAAGCCTATAGAGCCACATGCTCCTATATCGAGCCGATCATCCTTCTTTATACCAAGAGAAAGATTTAGCTGAATAGGGAATTTTTCATTCTGCTTGTAGGGCCCAACCAATTTTAATGTATCTTTTGTTTCACCACTGTTGTCCTGATCTGACAAATTTTTGGACATTTCAAGCTTTTCCTCAACCTCAAAACAGTCAACAAACATATGCTACAAAGTGGTTGATTTTATTTCCAAAAGAAGCAAGGACAACTCAAGAGGAAAGGTGGCTACATAATAGATCTTAGTAGCGTTTTCAAGAGGTTGGACTTCCTTAGGCATGTTATAATAAAAGCTGGCAAATCTTCTGTTAAAACTAGATAAGGTCTCACCCTCATGTCTCTTTAGGGAATAAAATTCTAAAATTATTTGATCCAATGGCCTTCTCCTACCCCAAAACTTTAGGAAGGCGTGAGAAAACTCTTCCCAAGTATTGATGGACTTAGGTTGCAAGTGCTTGAACCATTATTTAGCATCTCCTTGCAAGGACTAGGCAAAATCCCTCATGCAAACATCATCATGTTTTATCTCAAAAATGTCAAAGAAATGTTCAAAGGCTTGTAAATGTTTCTCAGCAGTGAAGTATTTGGATTCTCCATCAAATTTGGGGAGGTACTTGTGATGTTTTGCGTGAAAATAATGGAGGATGGGAGGCAGTTGTAATGGTTTGTATTGGCTTGGAGAAATGGGAGAGACCAGGTTAGGCACAATAGCTACACTATCGATCGAGGTTTCATGAATTTAATAGGGGTGACCTTTGACGTTGTGGGCCTCTGGAGAAAAATCTAGGTTAAAACCAGATGTATAAGACGACGCAACGGTTTCAGTTCGTAAAGAAGGATAAACAAGAATATATTCATAGCTCTGTTCAGAATGAGTTGAACCATAGAAGACTATTCTGATAAATTTAGGGAAGGATAAGAAAAAACTTACAAGATAAGACAAAGCTTCTTAGAAGAAACATAGACTCTAGCATCTTCACCTTCCATCACGCATTCTTCAAGCCTTACAAGGGGTTCACTTTTTGGAAGGAGCCTGACCGTCTTTTTCTGATCATTCAATTTCTGGGTCGTACCACTAGTGGAGTCACTGAAGTCTGAACCCTTCAAGAGTGGAGTCGTTAGGTGAAAAGTGCTCAACCTTCTTGATGTTTGATCATTGTTCACCGTCAACAACCAGATCTAAAACCATGTCATTTTTCCCAGGGAGGATCTTCAATTTCATCCCTGACAACGGTGCTAGTTTGTTAGCATCAGGATTTGAGCCCCAAGGTTGAGGGGAAGGCTCGCTCCCAGCATAATAGTAGAACTGCTTTATATTGCGCCTCTAGCCTTGCGCAGTCAGAGAGGGATCTCTTGCTTGTCTTTCATATTTTACTCTACGTAAGATATTCGCTCAGGGATGTTCAGGAGACCAGACTCCTGGAAAGGGACAAAGTAGAGTGAAGTGAGATGCAGGTGGGATTATCAGGGAAAGGGACCATTGGTAATGGAGTCGAAAACCTGAGTAGGGAACATTTTCATGAGGAAAATAATGGCGTGGGGTTGCAGACGGAGGCAAGATAGCCGTCGATCTCACAATCAAGAGATATTTAGCGGGTGGTTAGGGGACAAGAGATAACAAACCATCGCACAAAGCACCAACGAGATGAATTCCGTGCAAATTTAGAAGAAAATTTGATAAATGTATAAAACAAGAGGTGGAGCATAGCATGTATGAATTTCGAACTGTTATACACTAAGTTATAGACATGAAAGCAATCAACAAACTGGAATGGAAACAGGATATACATTTCACGTAAAGAAAATACATATTGAAAGAAGAAACAAAACATGAATCTATGTTTTAAGAAGCAACTCTTCCTCTGCAATCTTATTCATAATAGAGGCATCAGATCTTATTTACAACGGAGAGCCTCATCCCTTGAAGGTTTCCCCATCCTCCAGCTGTCTCTTTTCCCCCTATTAGGAGTGCATTTATAATACTTTAGTGCTGAGATTATTCTGTGAAACAAACCTAAAAACTATTTCCAGTCACAATCATGCATTAACAGTATAGAGAGTGGAAATATTGCCATGTTTTACAAATATAAACAAACATTATGGATATAGTGGGCGCATTCAGCCCGAGTGACATCTTGACGTGCTTGGCCGTTATTATGGATAATGAGTACGAGGCCTCCTTCTCTGTCCAAAGTGTGTGTTTTCGTTGTGTTTCAAATGCAACTTTCCGCATGGGCACACACTAGTATGATAGTTTGCATCTTTCCCCTGTTCAACCTTATCTGCCACCCCATTTTTCTTCAGGTAACAATGTTAGCCATGGGGTTTGGAAGAAGGGCCGCATTACTCTTGGCTGAGGCAAGTCCATGAGGTGGATTGTCATTCTTGTGCTTCTCATCTCTAGTAGGGTGGGCTCTCACACAGGAAATAAGGTGTAGCATATCTACACCAGCCCCATCACCCTTGAAAAGTGGACTTCACAAATAGGGTTGTGTGGGCTTTAGACCCCTGATGCTCCCATCTGAACAAATGCTTATATAGGGAGCAGTCAAGCACTGTATCCTTCCATGGAGACTTTGGTGGTAGTGATGGTATCAGGGGTTCCTGAAACAACACTTACGAGGAGTAAGTTTCCAGGTCCCATGTCATTGGAGGTGCAGGTATCACGTCTGGGCCTCAATGGTTGGTGTCATTCTTGGCATGCAATACCAAGGTGACGAGCGAGTGTGGAATTTTTCTCACCAACCATCAACACACCCAGACGGATAAGCTTCTCGAACCAGATCGCCATCTCCAACTCTTTGAGTTTTAATGGATTATTGACGAGGCAAAAAATTGGGCTCTGGATCTATGTTAGCTCATCCCTAGTGTTTAGAAGGCAGATATATAAGTTTTCAAGATTGACCTTTTCAATGACTGGTCAAGATTCTAGCACATTTTGTCATTGAGTGTTTTTGGTATCAGCATGTGTGAGAACGCGAGCAGAGTGATCCTTTACCTGCTGGGGATCTAGTCACGTCATTTTATTGGCCATGGCACCTTACCATCTACTGTGGGAAGTATTTTTTGGATGCCACCTCGTACAACTAATCCATGTTGCAAAGTTCATGAAGTGGATGCTCCCACATTTCCTCACTCTTGTGATGTAGGAAATGAAATGGTCTCCCTCTTCATCCTGGATTCGCCCCATGTGAGTAGCGTATTCACTGGTTACTTTCCTTACCTTCGCAGGCCAACTCACACAAAAATTTGCCTATATTTACGTAACATGACTCTGCCATAGGGATGATTTCACCTGTGTGCATGACACAAATGGCATTGGGGAAATGACCAATATGCAAGGAGGTAGATTACATGTGTGAACGTCTCCTCCGTTATCATTTTCACACTGGATGTGAAGCCTGTACCCTGGAAGTCTTCTCAGCCCTCTGATTTGAGGAATATTTTAGGCCCACCATCCATGTTCCATCATTTATTCCACTAACTTTCTTCTCTAGATTCAACGAGTAGTTTTAGACCAAGTCTTGCTCTCAATCGTCGATCGCGATCAACCTCTTCATGTAGCCATCCATCCGAATGGGCCCTACTACTTTTCGCAATGCGAAATCCTAGTCTTTAACCTTGCTAGTTTCCATTGCAAAATAGACCACAACCGTATATCTCTTTCCTTCTTTGTCATGACCGTTGATATTCGGGGCCGGTACCACCTTTTGTGATTTGAAAATGTTAGTTTTTTAACATTTAAGCTAGCATTATGTTAGGATCTTTACTGAGAGAATAACAACTACAACAATCAAACACAAGAGACAATGAACACAGTGTTTTGATCGGGGAAACCATAAATGGAGAAAACCACGCAACTTTCTCAAGATAGAATCACCACAAGATGTAAGACCCAAAAACAGTAAGATGCACTCTCGATAGCAGTAGTCTTCTTCTTCTGTCTAGCCCTAGCATTTCCTTCCTCACTAATGCGCCACATTTGAGTGAGTGAGTGATGTGTAGTACAAGTGATAAATAGAGAGACTCTCACTCTCTATTTATATTCTTCCGTTCACTTGAAGTGCACTTAATCATGTCATCCCAACTTAACAATTACTTACTAGAGCCTACACCTTAATGAGTGTATAATAACCCTAGTGCCCCAAAACTATGGGGACTTCCACAATGACTTGACAAGACTTGTTTACATTATTAATACTCCCTATCGGAACATCGGGGCATGACAACATGACTCAAATACATAATATAAACATCCTGGAATAAACATCGGGTTACAATATACAAGATACATAGAAGAATACATTCCGAAGTTACAAATACATCAACACTCCCTCTTAACTAGGAAGGTATTCTTTCGACACAATTTTCAGCGCTGGGCTTCTTCTCTGTATCAACTGGATCATCTTCATCTTCAAGTCATCTTCATCATCGGATCTGGATCATCTCTCGATATGGATCATCATAGAATGTCATCACTGGATCTGGATCATCATCACTGGACTGGATCTGGATCATCACTCAATCTGGATCTGGATCTAGATCATTTCTCGATCTGGATCATCACTGCTGGATCTGGATCATCACTCGATCTGGATCTCTCGGAGTCATCATAAGTGGATCTGGATCATATCTTTTTCTGGATCATCTCTGGTCATCATCATGTGTGTACTAATCTTGTCATGGGAAGTTCTACAGAGCCAGCCCTTTTTCATGCTGGTTGTAGGTCTTCGCCCAACACTTATATCTGACCTACTCGTCAGAAAGGCATGCCCAACACTTACATCTGACCTACTCGTCAGAAAGGCACACCCAACACTCACATTTGATCATGTAGTAAACTACAATCACATCAGAAAGGCCTAGCACTCACATTCACCAGCATGATAGGACATCACATCACTAACATCTGTGAAAAGGCTCAGCACTTACATCCATCCAGACAAGAACACATCCTATCACAGTGATGGAAGGGCTTGCACTCACATCTGACCTGGTAGGAACTGAATCCTACACCCTCGTCAGAATAGCCCCCAGTCCCTGACTGAGCTACCTGGTAATGGGCCACGTGCCTCCACTCTCCCTGAGAGTGGCAGTTGCCCTTACATCTGTCCTACTCGACAGAATGGCGCGCACTCACATCTGACCTGGTAGGAATTGAATCCTACACCCTCGTCAGAATGGCCCCCAGTCCCTGACTGAGCTACCTGGTAATGGACCAGGTGCCTCCACTCTCCCTGAGAGTGGCAGTTGCCCTTACATTCGACCTTCTCATCGAAATGGCCAACACTCACATCTGACATGGAAGGAACTAAATCCTTTAGCCATGAACAAAATGGTTCAGCCCTTATATCTGACCATGGAAGGAACCAATCCTCACACCATGTCAGAATGGCTCTCTCAGTCTCGGATTGAGTGTTCCTAGTAACTGACCAGGTGCCTCCATTCCTAGAATGGCAGTCAGCACTCATATCTGACATGGAAGGAACCAAATCCTCTCACCATGACAGAATGGCTCAGCCCTTACATCTGACCATGGAAGGAACCAATCCTCTCACCATGTCAGAATGGCTATGGGTCTCATCACTTTCTATTGGAGGGAACCTCGATTTGGAGAACACCAAGTCTCTCTCTGAAGTACTCGAACTTCAGCCTAGCCAATGGCTTCATCAATACATCAGCTATCTGTTCCTCCGTCGCAACATACTGGAGCTTCACTGCTCCTCTCTGCACCATATCCCTAATATAGTGATACTTGATCTCGATATGCTTCGACTTGTCATGGAACACTGGATTCTTTGACAACTTCACACAACTCTGGTTGTCACAATGTATACAAGTAGCATCCAACTAGAGATCAAATATATCAGACAGTAGCTTCCGCAGCCATACTACCTCACAACTAGCTGAACAAGCTGCGACATACTCTGCTTCAGCTGTACTCAGTGCCACACAGGATTGCTTCCTGCTAAACCAAGAGATCACACCTGATCCCATATTGAAGCAACATCCTGAAGTACTCTTCCTGTCGATAGCACTTCCTGCCCAATATGAATCAACATAACCCTCCAGGTTAATCTTCTGATTCACATCATACTTGAGCCCATAATCAACTGCACCCTTCAGGTACCTCAGAATATGCTTTGCAGCCGTCAAGTGAACACTTATCGGATCTGTCAGGTACTAGCTCAAGGTGTTCACAACAAAGCAAATGTCTGGTCTCATGTTCGTCAGGTACATCAATGACCTAATCATTTGACGATACATCGTAGCATCAACCGACTCTGATGAAGCATCACTCAATAGCTTCAGGTTCGATGCCATAGGTGTGGCCATAGTCTTGCAGTCCATCATCCCAAACCTCTTCAGGATCTCTACTGCATACTTCCCTTGTCCAAGGAAGATTCCATTTGTACTCTGCCACACCTCCATACCTAGAAAGTAATGCATCATCCCCAAGTCCTTCATCTCATACTCAGCAGCAAGCTTTCTCTTCGTATCAGCAATCAACCCATCTGTACCTGTCAAAAATAGATCATCTACATACAATAGGAGCATCACTGGGTTGCCATCTTCAACCTTGTAGTAAAGGTTGGAATCTGCTTACTCTTGGTAAAGCCCAAACTGGATAGAAAGCTATCAATCCTACCGTACCAGGTCTTGGGTGCCTGTTTCAAACCATACAGGGATTTCTTCAATCTGCATACATGAGACTCTCTATCATGTGTCTCAAACCTGAGTGGCTGTTCTACATACACTTCCTCTTCTACTACACCATTCAAGAAGGCAGTATTGACATCCATTTGGTGTATCTTCCATTTCGTCACTGCAGCCAGAGCAAGTACTGATCTGATGGAAGTATATATGGCTACAGGTGCAAAAGTCTCTTCATAGTCTACTAACTCTTTCTAAGAGAATCCTCGAGCTACAAATCTTGCCTTATACTTTTCAATTCTACCGTTTGCAGCATGCTTGATCTGGTAGATCCATTTGGAAGTGACAACTGACTTCCCTTTTGGTCTTGGTACAACATCCCAAACATCATTCTTCATGATTGATTGATATTCTTCGATCATAGCATCCTTCCATTCTTTCTGTTCTGTCGCCTCTTCATAACTGGAAGGTTCTTTATCAATGAAATCACATAGTAAAGCTACATTCCTGGAATTTGATCTGGTTCTCTTTCTTTCTCTGTGATTCTCTTCTGAAGCCCCATATCTTTCTGCACCTTGGATAAGTTCACGTACCCAAGCAGGTTTCCTCTTATGAGTATTATTCTCCAGAGGTGGATCTACAAGTCTTTGTGGTTCCTCAAACTCTTGATCTTCTTCTTGAGCTTCTTTGTCCATGATTGTATCATGAATTCTGGGTACTTCTACTTCCGCTTATTCAGGTTCTTCAGCAAGTCTCTTTCTGGATTTGTTGTAAGCTATGCCTTCATCAAATGTCACATCCCTGCTGATGTCAATCTTCTTGTATCCTGGGAAGTATATTCTGTAAGCCTTCGAGCTTTCAGAGTATCCCACAAATATACCCTTCTTTCCTGAAGGATCTAGTTTTGTTCTCTTCTCTTTTGGAATGTGTATGTATACGGGACATTCAAATATTCTGAGATGGCTGACTTTTGGTTTCTTGCAGGAGAAGACTTCTTCACGAGTCTTGTTCTCGAGTACTCTATGTGGAGTACGGTTCTGCACATATACTGTTGTTCTGGCAGCTTCAGCCCAAAAATGCATAGGTAGATCTTGATCATGAAGCATAGCTCTTGTAGCTTCCATGATAGTTCTGTTTTTCCGTTCTGCAATTCCATTCTATTGTGGATTATAAGGAGTGGACAACTCCATCTTAATCCCTGATTCTTTGCATAGCTCCTTGAATTCATTTGAAGTGAATTCTCCACCATTATCTGATCGAATGGTCTTTATCTTATTTTCAGTATGGTTTTCGATCAAGGCTTTGAATTCCTTGAACTTGCTGAATACTTCATCTTTGTTCTTCATAAAGTAAATCCATGTCTTTCTAGAAAAATCATCAATAAAAGAAACATAGTATGCATACCCGCTAAGTGAGTTTGATGACATAGGACCGCATACATCAGAGTGGATGATTTCTAGAATGCTTTTGGCTTTGCTTTCGCTGCTTGGAAATGTCTTCTTTGTATTCTTTCCTTTCACACATCCTTTGCAGACCCCATCATGTTTAGCTTGAATTTCTGGAAGGCCTTCGACTACTTTACTTGCAATAGGTAGTGCTCTGTAATGTACATGTGCAAGCCTTCTATGCCAAAGCTCATTTGGCTCTACTGTGTCATGGATCAAGGCTTGTTTTGGATGGCCCTTCAATTTGTACAAGCCTCCTTCTTGTTCTCCAATCACTACCGCATCATCGATAGTCTTTCCTTTTGGCCACATGATGACTTGACCATCTATGCAGAATGCCACCCGCATTCCTTTTGCATCCAATGCTGAAATGGATAGAAGGTTCTTCTTTAGTCTTGGCACAAACAATACTTCTTTCATTGTTAGAGACTTACCAGAGTCTAGCTTGTATGAAGATTCCCCACTACCTTTTATTGGATATTGGTAGTCATCTCCTAGTTTCACCTTGTGAGGTGATTCATGTTCTGACAGTCTTATAAAAGATTCCTTGAATCTCGTCATATGTTTGGAAGCCCCACTGTCTATGAGCCAATCATCACTTCCATGAGTAATGTTACCTGTGAGAGCTGATATCAGAACATATTCATCCTCACTTGAAGAATCTTCACTTTCATATCTGGATCTCTTTCTGGATGATTCATCATCCTCTGCAGCATGAGCATGATGTCTTCTTTTGTTGCTCTTCTTCACTATCTTCTGTTTGTTAGGACAATCTTTTGCAAAGTGTCCTGCTTCATCACAAGTATAGCATATGACCCTAGACATATCTCATCTAGTATTATCTTTGTAAGAACGCTTACCTTTAGAGCCATGAGGTTTCCTTTTGCTTGACTTGGAGTGAGACTTGGAGCGAACCGTAAGAGCTTGGTCTTCACTTCCCATCTTCTCTTCTAGAGCTGCTATCCGAGCTTCTTCTTGAGAGCACTCTTCCCATAGTCTGCTGAACTTGACCAACTTCTTTCTAGCACAGATTCCTTGAATGAAAGCATCCCATGACCTAGGGAGGCCATTCAAAGTAGTCATCACAATCTCTGCATTTTCCACTTCTTCATCAACAGCTTCTAATTGTTCCTTGATCTGAGAAACCCTTGTGAATTAAGACTGGATATTTTCTGCATTTTGAATCTTCACATTCTTCAGTTGGTTCTTCAAGGTCATCTTCTGATTGATGTTCTTTCCTTCAAACAATTTGGTTAGGGCATCAAACATAGCTTTAGGTGTCTTAAGAGAGGACACATGTGGGATAAGGTGATCCTTAATATAATCAACAATGATCCTCTTTGCCATAACCATCTTCTTCTTATGTAAGGCCTTTGCCTCATCTCCCTCTGGAACTGGAACCACCTCATGAATGTAGGAGTCTAAGTCATTCTCTTCTAGGACCAGGGAGATCCTATACTTCCAGGCTCGGAAGTTATCGGCCCCCTTAAGCTTTTCATCAAGCTTGGTATGATGAGACATATTTAAATAAGAACCTCAAATGGAAATACAAAAGATTTTAGATCTTACCAGGTTCAAGATGTCGAATCTGAAACTTGAGCTGAAATCCTGCAGAGCTGGTTCAGGAGCAAACTAGGGTTTTGCTTTTCCATAGTTCTATCCACCCAAATGCCTTCAAATTTGTTCCTAACTTCGATTTTGGGGAGGAGATAAATCTAGGCCCGGGCTCACTAAAAAATTCCTCTTTTGTAAAAAGCCCTAATTTCTGACCCAAGTGACAGGTCCAAAACTGAAAAACCTCAGAATTGGATTATGTTTCGACAGAAAGATGCGCCCTAGGGAGGAGAGTAATTCCAACTTACTTTTGGTGAAAATCCGTGGAGAAAGATCCACAAACAAGGAATCCCTAGTCTCCGCAACTGCACAGTGTCTTCTTCTCAGGTTAGCTCTGATACCATGTTAGTTTTTCAACATTTAAGCTAGCATTATGTTAGGATCTTTACTGAGAGAATAACAAGTACATCAATCAAACACAAGAGAAAATGAACACAATGTTTTGATCGGGGACACCATAAATGGAGAAAACCCCGCAACTTCCTCAAGATAGAATCACCACAAGATGTAAGACCCAAAAACAATAAGATGCACTCCCAACAACAGTAGTCTTCTTCTTCTGTCTAGCCCCAATATTTCCTTCCTCACTAATGCGCCACACTTGAGTGAGTGCGTGATGTGTAGTACAAGTGATAAATAGAGAGACTCTCACTCTCTATTTATATTCTTCTATTCACTTGAAGTGCACTTAATCATGTCGTCCCAACTTAACAATTACTTACTAGAGCCTACACCTTAATGAGTGTATAATAACCCTAGTGCCCCAAAACTGTGGGGACTTCCACAATGACTTGACAAGACTTGTTTACATTATTAATCCTCCCGATCGAAACATCGGGGCATGACAACATGACTCAAATACATAATAGAAACATCCCGGAATAAACATCGGGTTACAATATACAAGATACATAGAAGAATACATTCCGAAGTTACAAATACATCAACAGAAAACGTAGCTTTACCTGCACAAGTCTGCTTTGTGAAATCGACTGAGACCGTAGATATTCTTGGATCCCATTCTTGACCATTAGATGCTTACGTCCTTTAAACTATTTCACAATCTCGAAAATTGGCTTTGGTCAAGCATGTCCGTCGTGCGAAATGTTTCGACGCTGTTGATCTGCCATCCGATCCATCTCATCCTTTGATTATGAATCCCATTTAATGCCTTCAGCGCATCCAACGCCCTCCTCAAAATTTTGTTAGGCTCATAATTAGACTGTTGAAAATAGAGTGTTAACATGTTGGTTGGGTTAATAGTTTGCATTTAGGAGCTGTACTCATTTCTCTGAGTTTATCTCCACCGACTAGTTAAGCTTCCAGTCCCTATGGAGCCTCTATCGATGCCTCCTGTGTCACAGAGATGTACTAGTTTTGTATATTGATTCTGTGCTATCTATATTCAATCACCATTCGCCTTTATGCTCTTGTTCGAAGGAAGTTGAAGCCTGAGTCGGCCATTCCTCAATTTTCTTGACTTTGCATGTCGGCCGATCCCGGTACTGGTACTGGTTCATGCACATTATGGTCGAGTCCTTCCACATTATACAGATTTTCGAAGTACCTCGTGTTGGATGATGGGGGATGCCTTAATGCCCTCCTTCCATTGGATTTCATCCCATCGACTTCAGATCATTTATTCTGGGACAGGAGTCTAGAGTCATTTTGAGTGCCTTGAGACTTGCATTCATCAGTGGCAGGTTCTCTCACCATCGACAATTTTGGGAATACATCAATGTCCCCTGATCGATGGATTCTTTCAAGTGTTCAACCTCAACACATTTATTCACACTTGTTAGATTTCATTCTAGTACCTTGATTCCCATTTTCATTATTGGTGGATGATATTGCGTCTATTAACGGTATACATCAATGACCGGTAATCAAACGATGGACTACTATGTTCGACCTCAACACCTCTATTCACACAGTAGGACATGTACTTGTAGCAGTTTGTGTAGAACACTGTCCAGATTGGTGGCATTTCATATATGCTACCACATTGATCATGCCAGTGTTCATGAGATTTCAGCTCTCGTGACTTGATTCCAGTGTATGTCAAATATTTTCACCATTATGGAGATTTTGATCCATTAATGTATATCTTCATCTTTCATGGAGATCATGATCCTTTGTATACTTCATCATGGAGATTCTGATCTATCTCTATTATACGTGGTGATGACCACACATGTCATATTTTGTATCATGCCTATTCATGACCATTGTACTCTTATGTATCCGAGACTGATGTATGTACTTACAGTCATATGCAGAGATATTTGTATTGTATTGTAGGATGGCTAGTTCTTCCACCTGGTTCTTCATCACTCCACTTCTGGGATGGACTTATAATGTATTTCGGCCATCGTATCACCCCTCTGACTTCACACATTAGGGGGCATCTGTTACAGTTGATTTTACCACACATGGTAGATCACACATTTATGGCCTTCCCTGTCTCTCTGCAGAATCTTTGGACCCCATGGACTATTTTTGTGCCTTTTATGTTTCCAAGATAATCCCTAAAAACACATTTTATTTTCCATACGTGACTTTTAAACCCTTTCTCACGTATGCACCTTGATATGACCCTTAAACCTGCGTACATTGGGATGTGTGCAAAAGTCCAAAGATTTTTGGAGTTTTCCTTGATGTGGATCGGATTCACTTATCTCTTGGCCTTCCATATGCCTTTAGATCGCTCAGATTTGACCTTCCATTACCCCATTGAAACACTATATAAGGAACCCTTTGGATACATTGAAAGGGGAGGAATTGAAGAGCAAGAAAACTATAGTCCATTGTTGTCATAGCTTGATTATACTTGATCCTTCATCCATTTGTCCCTTGGATCACTTTGTGTTCTTCCCAAGCTTTCCCTTGCTTGTGAGCTTGCTATTGAGAGATGGAGGATTGAGGTGGTGGAGGATCAGGTGGAGGACTCAGTTTCTATGGTTCGCAGACATGCCCATAGAGGTTGTCATTCTTGTAATCTCTGATTTATATTAATAGAAATATCTTTCCCTGTCCAATGATGTGCATTGAAATGAATATTGAATTTATGGATGCTTTTAATTGCTTATACATTATTGATTATATATGCTAGAGTAGGTCTAACACCATTATATCTTGTTTGCTAATTGTTGAGAGAGCAAATTGTTAACACAAGCAGGATTGGAAAAGCTCAACGGGGATCTACATCAACCATCCAAAATAAGGTATGTTTCGAGATCCTTTAGTGTAATGTTTTATTTCTCTTGCATATTGGGAAGGGATTGATTTCTGCGGTTACTCTGTCTGTTGTGGTACACCCCAAGCCATAGGAATTTTTCTCCGTAACAAAAATGATAACTACCAATTAAATAAACTATCCATTAAACAAACATTTGACAGACTAACAATAACACATGATCGTGAACCAGGGATCGAATCCCTTGGTGAGAAAAACAACATAAATTGTGTGCAACATTCGTTGCTTAAAGTATTAAAAATAATTCAATAAAATATACAATCATCCACAATATCAACCAACTATTGAATTTCCATAAATAACAAATTTCCAGGCATCCTGTAAAAATGATAGGAAAATATTCTAAAAGCTGGCATATTAATGTTTCCCAGCATTCACACACACACACACACACATGTATTATCTAAGCTACAGTAAATAGAAAAATCATGACAAAACCACCATTCCCTAGGCATTGGTCTAAAGCTTGTTAACGTTTCTTAAAATGAAATAAATTAAACATAAACCATAAATTAAACACAGTCAAAGTATAATGACCCGCTACCACCCACTATCAAAACTTATTAAGATTTGGTGGGAATACATCCATGCCATACCAAAATAAATGATAATAGATCAACCATCAAATCCCATTTAAACTAAGTGTTGGCTAGAAGCTAGCATATGTTTTTAAAAGGGAGTTAAACAACATTATATCAACCATTACAGATAGACAGGTTAATTTACCATGATAATACACCAATGTCAAAGCCTTAGGGTCATTCTTCCAGCAATGGCATTATAAACTATTATTTTTAAACCACATCTAAAATATAAATAAAGAACAAAGATAGGGCTTGCCACTTTGCTATGATATAGAAGCGAAATAAACATTTCGAAACGGCAAGTATAAATACATAAATATGAGTCTACTAAATCATGCTAAACATTTCATAGAATACAACGTGGGAATTAACCCAAAAAAATCCATATTCAAGTAATATTTACAAGTAACCATCACCATAGTACCATTTCTAGCAATGGCACTGATATCCGATAACCCTCCTCTTTAACATAAATACAGTGCTCTTGACAATGATTTTCCCAAACTAAAATCAAATAATAAAACCACAATTTCCAGATATGCTCTTATACACACAGAGCTACAAATAAAAACATAGAGCCATGATTTAAACGCAGATTTTAAAACCAATTAAGAGGGCACCCATTTTAAGATATCTCTTTCACCATTAAAAGTCCGCCCATGCGTACAGGAACATAAAACAACATTCAACCATGAAAATCCAAACATAATATTTTATTTCAATAGAAGAATTTCACCAGAGTCATTACCACATTGTAAAACACCTGAACGGGCCATAATTATAAAAACCCCAAATCCACGAATAGTGTGAGGTTCAATTATTTTCCCAAACTCTGGAAATTCCCAAGTGGAAAGCCAATACAAAATACAGACAAAGAACCCCCAATCCTTTAAAAAACAACATATGACCAAAAATATGGTTGAAGGTCCTAGCGTATGGATTTTCCAGGTGGTCGTTGACGGTCCTTTAACTTCCCCACATTTGACAGCTGCTCCAAGACAAAACCTGCAACAAATACCAGATGTGCATCATAAGTATGCTGCAACCAATTACTAAATAGGAATAGCTCAATATTTTAAACCATAGAAGTTGAATGCATACATGTTAGCAATTCAAATAACCTTGTAAACATTGTGACCTTCTCTCTTCCAGCGAAAGACCCAACAATGGAGCTCACTCTCTTCTCTAATGACTTCATCATGCAGAAGAATGGCTTCAAAACCTAATTTGAGTATTATATATGCGCCAGCGTGGAGGATCCACACAACCATCACATCGCCACATTAAATGTGACATCCAAACATCCATTATAGATTATATTTTTAACCCTTATTTATAATTTATGCTAGTTTCTTTTGGTTAAGTATTTTATACCAAACAACTCAACCCCTTAGTGTGTAGTGTTTAGAATTCTTCTAGGTGCTAGGTCTTGTTCCCATTTTCTTTTACACACATGCAACATCGGCTTGGAGACATAACACCTACAAAAACCACAGATACATAATGCATTAGTTCATGAGAACTAAGTAAGCCCTAATTGTAGGATTTCCTTACCTTTCCGAGTGAGTCATTAGGTAAAATCCAGCCACTCCTCCCCTTTTGATGCAGAGGTAAGTTAGCCTCATAATTTCATAAATAAAGACTAATTAGTAGCTTAATAAGTATCCAAATTAAATAAGCAATATCAAAACAACATTAAACCAACTAAAGAACATCAAGATACAAGCACAACAATACATAAGTAAACGACAATAAACACCATCATAATGAGAATAAGATATAATAATCTAAGTAAGAAAATCAAAACATGAATACAAGGATACTTCCTATTAAGTTTTTATAATTCTGAAGTTAAGTATAAATGTCCCTTATATCTTAGCAGTGATATTGACCATACAATTTTGTAATGTCCCCAAAATTTGAAAATTTTCTTTTATTACGCTAGTCAAATACTACCTGAACTGTACATTATCTTAACTCACGTGGAATGTGTCGTACTTTGTTTGAATGCACTGTATTGTCGTAATTTGTTCTGAATTCCCGCTCTCTATTTACCCGATGTAGTTATTAGTGCAACGCTATGTTTTCGTTATGTTGCTTAATATCTGAGTTCGATGGTTATGTATTTACATGTATGTATGTACGGTCAATTGCTTACTAATTGGTTATACTATTTGATTACTATTTATGATTATTTATGACTTGACCTGTATTGTCAAGGGGTGGAGTGGTGGGACTTGCTTCCCTTGTAAAAGCACCTAAAAGGTAACTATTTCTACTTGTCGCTGCACAACTTACTTAGTTCTTTTGGAACTAATGCATTTCTTTCCTTGTCGTGTTCAGGTGCACTTGACGACAAAAAATTGACTATGATGGTGAAATAAAACACACTTCCTATGCTCGCTGCCACACAGTCTAGATGACGAACAAACCTGCAGTCCTATACTAGTGATTATTATTACTCTTGTTAGCACTACTGTTTATGCAAGGCTGGGTTTCTTTTTTCCTATGTTTGTACTGGATACCATTATTGCTTAAGGTCTTCTGACCTGGATTTAGTTATACTCGAACTTTAACATTTACATGGTATAATTGGCATTTGTAAAAGGCTTAACATATTATATAGTATCCCTATGTTCATTATGGTCTTGGTCTATAATGTCAAAGGCACATAGTAAGCCATTCATGGCATGTGATATATGCCATGAGTTATGGCTTAGTCCTAAGTTTATGCTACCAACGTTGGGGTTTAAGGAATGCATGGTGGTCAATGGTTGTAATGGGATTTGGGGTGGCATAAACTATAGGCCATGGGTTTTGATTTCATGTAATGGAGGCAAGGGTGGAAAAATTAATGCACCTTGGGAAATGGGGGTCTCAAGCTTAGGGATTGGACTAGCTCGAAGGTTTCGTTCATTTGCGATTTCGCTATGGAAGCTTTGTATCCAGTTTGCATTGTGGCGTGGAGCTTGGAGATTGGTTGGGCTTGAGGTATGTCTTCTAATATGGTTTGGCAGCGCTTTTTTAGTCGTTTCAGTTTGGTATTCAACATACTCCTCATCTTCGCTTTGTTCTGTTGCAGGTTGCAGGGTTCGGATAGCGTGGGTCGTGGGTATCCCTGGTGGTCAACACGTTACCCATTATGGGTAAGCCCTGCTGTAACAAGTTGAACCTCGCTCCTTCTCTTATGTGTGGGTGTTGTGATAGAGCATGAATATCATTGTTAGATGAATGCTTAGGTTGGGTTTTAATGGCTACGAATGGAAAATGGGTTGTCTGAAAATTTATGTAAAGCATCGAGAGATGCGTTTATGATTTGGGGTCCTTGTTTTTGTTGGCTAGTTCGATCCGAGACTATTTGGAAATCATCTTTGTAAATGAATACTCTGTTTGATAATGTTGGCCTTGGTGTAATAATACAAACTATGTTTTTTTGTATAAATTAGTGGGTATAGTAATTGGTGAGAACACCATTGCTTGCAATGGTGCAATTGCTTGACTGTGTATTTTCATATATATTTTGTAATGGTTTAAAGCGGTAATGCATTTGTTGCTGTGAATACATCATGGTTATGATTCGTAGCTTGGTGATGGTTTGACTCTGTGTAGACTTGTATTTCTTGTTTAAGATCTTACTGTAAATATGTTAACAACGTTACTTGGACTTTGGATCCATGCCATTTATGGCAATGGCGTTCCCTCCATTTAGAGTAGCAACTGTGTTGATTAATGAAATGTCAATTTATGGTTAAGTCATGCATTGTAATTCTTACTCATGTATTCATTTTAAAGAGGTCATGACTATGGGTTTTTCCCTACGAATGAATGTCATTGCTTTTGCTTAGCGTTGGCAGGGGTTTTAATTTCTTTGTAGAGGTGTATTGAATTATTTTATGGCCTGTGTATTCGATTTTATAGCATAGACTATGTAGTTTGTATAAATGAAAACGATACGGCATTTGGGAAAACACAGCTAACGAGTCTTACAGAATTCTATGTTTGGTTAAGAATTGGGGTTTGGAAATCAAAATGGGGAAACACTAACAGAGCAACGATTTCGATTTGTATTTACAACATTTGAATTTGAATTTATAATGTAGACTGTGTAATTTGTTTATGAGTTAATACAATGTTAAACGCTTCTAATGAATCCTACAGGACTCGTTATTTAGCCATGTTTTTAAATGTATGTTTGGAAGAATGGAAGTTGTGAGCATATCAAGATTCGATCTTGGCTATGACGATTGTAAACGATGAGTATTGTGAAAGACGTGTTTGGGCATTAATGCACACAGGATTCGATCCTATGACTTCTGTGCATTTATATGATATACTTAATGAGTTTAGTGATTAGTTATATGGTTGACCTATTATATGGAAAGCTCTCTTATGATATAAGATTTGGATAATGGTATTTTATGTATTAAGTATATGGTTTGGTTATTATGAATGTGGCAATGGTGCTCACAGACCTTAGAGGTCTTCGATAGCTTATTTTTATATTTGATTTGTTGTTTACTTATAATCATGAGGATGGATTGTTTATAGTTTCATTATTTATTATGTGCATACAGACCATTAGACGTCTCAATGGTTTTATCTTAGAATTTATTTTGTTTATAAAGTGGAGATATATTGTTTATAAATTTGTTTATAATATTTTACTTAAATCTTAGATTAATGCTATAGATAATAGTTGGGTTTATTCGTAATTACTAATATGGATGATAGTTTGGGTTTATTTCTATTTAACATAAGCTTGTTGGAAATTTGCAATCTTCCAGCAGAGATAATATATATAGACTCTGTTTTGATTTGTTTTAACTCTTGGAAATAAATTTAAAGATAGGAAATAAAATGCAGAAATGAATTTGGAAAAACAAAACCCTTAAATATTTTAGACAGGAAATAAATTGTAGACATATTTTTATAAAATAAAACATAAACCCTTAAATTATGAAACATGAAATAAATTGTAGACATGGATTTAGAAATAAAACATAAACCATTAAAATATGGAACAGGAAATAAATTTCAGAAATGATCTAGGAAACAAATTCCTTGAATACTTGATTAGGAAATGCACTAGACAATGAAAGGGAAGAATCAAGAACCTCATACCTACAAGATGAAACTATTTCAATGGATGAAAAATTGCACATTCAAATACCTAGCATTAACAAATTCACAAGAGGATCTGACCTCTGTATAGATAACCGAATCACTTGGGAACCACCACGTTCCACCCAACCATGACCCGGAACCGTCCCTGTTTAATTTGGATCCCCCCGAGCTAGTTTCAACATGCAAGTAGCTTAGAGATCCTAAGCTAAGGCTTCCCTAACTGGGATATCAGGTTTTGAATCAGTTCTCCTTTTTCCTCTTAGTAAAATGTTATTCAAAAACTCTCTTAAGACTAATCAAGCAGAATATGAATGACCAAAACATGAAACATCCCAAAGCCTCTCTTTGGCTTGGGAATTTATAGCCATACTTTTCAAGAACCAAACACCGACTAGGCCAAAATTTATTTTTTCTGGAAACATTAAGCTTGCCATATTTATCGAAATTAATGAACGATCTTGTGCACCATAATGTGACATGGCCACCTGTTCCTATCAAAATACCTTTAGACATCCCAAAGTTTGAAGGAAATATAGGTGAGGATCCAGGTGCTCATATCACTTTTTTCCATCCATGGTTTTCTTCAAACTCACTGAAAGATGGCTCCATTCAGTTGAGGCTATTTCAAAGGACACTCACTAATGTAGAGGCTAAGTGGTACATAGAACTTTCATCAGCCACATATGATAGTTTCCTTGACTTAGAAACTGTGTTTCTGAATCATTTTCAACTTCTTGTCCGGTATGATGTCGGCACAGACTTGTTGTCGACTTTTCTATAGATAAAGACCACTCACATATCTGACCATATTCAGGAGTGGAAAAGGAGAAAGAGGCTTATTAAAGTCAACATTCCTTTTGAGTTCTTGTTAGAATGGTTTTTGAAATCATTACTGCCATATATTTCAAAGATGTTTCTACATTGGGAGTTACCATATAATAAGAATCTATTCTGAGGGCCCAACAGCTAGACCCTATCCATGCTCAATCTGGGATTCTTGATGAAATGATCCCTAAGGTGCCGAGGTATACTAATGACCTGTAGAAAACCAATCCTGGACCCCATGCCTATGGTGTGGTTGGTTCAATAAGCACACCCACTATAGAATCACTGGCTCAGAAGCTCCATTAGATGTTAGTGAAACAATCTCGAGCGAAGGCATCCAAGGTTGTTGCTCCCTCACTGCAAAATTCTATTTTTTATCGAACACAGTCTTCTCAAAAGGGCACTCAGTATCCCGGTGGGAAAAATAGTAAAGGAAAGAAGGGTGAGGGAAACCAAAATAAAGAAAATCCCATGAATAATGCTGAGGGGGGTAAGAAAGATAAGAAGAAGGTGAATTTTCCTTGCAAGTTGTGCCAAGGTGACCATCTAACTTACCAATGACCCCTGATGGATCAAGCAAAGAAGCTGCTTAAGAAACAACAATCGGTTGTCCTAAAGGATCCATTTCCCCCAGGATAGAATGCACCTTCTGCTTCGAAAGATGTCGGGGGCACACCAAGTGCTCATGCTAATCATTCTTATATTCATATGGTCTGATCCAGTACTCTTTTATAGACCAAAAATAAAAACAACGAGTTAGATGCTCAACCAAAAGATAAGTTTGTTGTTGAACCTTCAACTCCTCTTACTATTCAAAAACTGGTTGAACCTATGCCCAAGCAACCTAAAGGTGTCTTTAAGAGTACATACCACAACCCTAATTCCAGTGTTGCTTCTAACTACTCTATGGTAGAAGAACTATCCCAAACACCTTATGCGATGTCAGCTTTAGAAGTTCTAAAGAGCTACCCTTCGCAACTCTATGCACTATTAGCGCCTATAGGAAACATGGAATCCACAATTCAGCTGGCTAAATTTAATATTTGTGAGGTTCAACTACGCCTTCCATACCATGTGGCCTTCTCTATCGTTGTCATCCATGGTGGAAAAACCATTAGATGAATGGTGGTTGATGAAGGTGCTTCCACATGTGTTATGTCAACGTCTTGTTGGAAAGCTCTGGGATCCCCTAAGTTGGTCCCATCGAACACTTATTGGTTTCAACGAAAGGTCCTTCCATTCTCATGGTATATTTCCATCTTTCAAAATAAAGTTGGCAGGGAAAGCAATGTTTGTTGAAGTTGAAGTGATTGATGCTCCCTTGGACTATAATCTGCTTTTGGGGAGAATCTAGAATTATACCATGTGTGTTATTCCTTCATCTATCTTTTGAGTCTTAGTGTTTCCGCACTGAGGGAAGTTGGTTATAGTTGACCAACTGAGTTATACTCGAAAGGGTCGTTTGGATACCACAGAGTCTACAATGCCTTTTATTGATGATTATAAACCAACCAATGAAAGCTTGGGAGTTTGAATGTATACATCGTTGATGGGTACATTCGATATACCAGCTCCTATAAATTACTTAGGTTCAACAAGCATTGGGAAGTCTATCTCTACAATTGTAGATAGGACTGAACCCGCGGTCCTTCCTCTGTGTGAAGAGCCAAAAGTTCCCCATTCAACAAAATAAGTATATTTCCAAGCTATATCTTATGTTGTTGGTGATTACATCACAACTCCTCCAGTCTAAGAAGACCTTGATAAAGCTTACTCTCTCGCTTGGACAAAGAAATCGACATATTCCTACAATTATTTAGATATTGTTTTTCCTTCTGACGAAGCCATTCTAGAAGCCATGTGTGGACCTAAGAAATTTTGTGAGGACCTCCATAAAAAGTATTTCTTCCTTCTAGAACTATGCAAGATAGAAAACTCAGAGTTCCACGTAAGACTAACAAAAGGTGTTGATATGATCGTTAATCCTTTACCTAAGGAGGAGATATTTTCCCTGGGCAATATGTAAATCATCTCTACCACCATCCTGATTAACATTTCTGCGAAATCTGATGTTGTGTAAAATGTACACATTGGTGCAAATTATTCTCTGGAAGAGGTTGCTAGTTATACAAACTTGTTTAAGGAATTATGTGACGTCTTTTCCTGGTCATATGAGGAGATGACGGGAATTGATCCCTCGATAGTAGAACATGAGATCCAAACATACCCTAATGCAAAATATGTTCAAAAGAAGCTCAAACCTGCTAGCCCGCGGAAAGCGACAACCCTCAAGGCTGATGTGGAAAAGCTGATGAAAGCTAGATTCATCTACCCAATATCTTTGATGGAATGGGTGTCAAATCTCATTCCGGTAGACAAGAAGCAAGGGACAATATGCATTTGTACTAATTTTCAAGATCTTAACAAGGCTTGTCCAAAGCACAACCACTACACTCATTTTATTGAACAAATGATTGATGATTGTATGGGTAGTGAGGTGTTTTCCTTTATGGATGGTTTTTTAGGGTATAATCAGATTCAAATCAAACCGAAAGACTAGCACAAAATGACCTTCATTTGTCCTTGGGGTACATTTACATACAAGAAGATTCCCTTCGGTTTAAAAAATGTCATAGCTACCTTTCAACAGGCAATGAAATTTTCCTTCCACAACATAAAGCACATTGACGAACCTTACTTAGATGATATTCCTTCCCATTCTCGCAAGAGGATGGACCATCCAAGTCGTCTTCGTTTGATCTTTGAACGATGTAGGAATTATAAGATATGCTTAAATCCGAGCTATATATATATAATATTTTTATAATACATCGAGTTTGATCCAAAGATTCTTTCATAAATACATCCAAAATACAAAAATAGGATCGAAATCCATCATAGTCCTAGATCTAGGGATGCTCCTCGGCCTCCTCAACTATGGATGCATCTACATCCTCCCGATAACAAAAGACTGCCCGAGTTACCCTTTGGAGAAGACGTAACCAGGATGGAGGAACCCCAACAACATGTTGTTGCATCGCTATTGGGATCCTCTCCATCTGCAAAGTGGGGACATCATGGGTAACCCTGGCCAACTTCCCCTCTACCACATGAAGCATAGATTCATCACCTCAAATATCCACTGGCCAAACGAAGGTCCTAGGGTGTCTGTCAGGTCGTATTGGCCGTATATCTGCATACCATTAAAAACATGTCAAACTCAAGTACATTGTATATATAAAAAATTAAGAATTTTTTTTTGTAAAAATCAAATATTAAAAAAGTAAAAAGTGATACCCATGTCTTCTCATGCCCCTCTAGGAAGGAGGATGAGCTCTGGATCACCTCTGGAATCCAAACCTGCATAAGGCAACTACTCTAGTGCAAGTATTTGTCTACTCCACCAGGAGTAGAAGTCATCATCGTGCTCACTCTCGACTCCACCTCCACCACCTCGTAGGATAAATATGTCACCCCACCACGTGATTTTAGGTTCACGGGGTGGGCATGGTGGTAGTGTAACTGCAGGACCGAAAGCATGAACTCTCGAAGAAGAAGAATGAGACCAATATACTCATGTATCCAACCTTCTTCTTCCTACCTCTCTTGCAATCAGAGAGTTGTATTTTCATGACCGGGACTAGTCCCAAATAGTAATCATACAATACTCCTCGTAGACACTCTAACGCTGTGCACATGTGTGTCCATGTAGCTAGGTGTAAAGCGAAAGATCCCGCTACTCTGACTAAGGTGCTCACTAGGAATTTCAATGGAAAGCTAGTGATCTATCCACTCAGGGTTTGGGTCCCTGATTTCTGAGTCCTGGGTAGGCAATAAGTGTTGATATAGTCTTGGACACTAAGAGGGTCACCTCCCCGACTGGTGCCCTACATGTTCACAGGTTCTCCCCTATGCAATAAACCCGTGATAAAGTATAGGTCTTCTATGATTAGTTCCAAGGTTTCCCCTTAGAAGTCAAACATACCAATGTCATGGTCCCACAAGCTCACTATGGTCTAGCAAACAGACTTGTGCACACATGTTTGACGTGCGGTAAAAATTTAGCAACCCACACATCCACAAGGTATTCAATGTCATGGGATCATCCATTGCAAGGTGATCCATATCCTCATGCTCTCTTTCTCACATTCCAAAGCCTTGGTTTCTTTCCCAAGAAACAACTTCACCATTGTATTTTGAAAAAACCTTGTTTGCATAGTAACCATGACTATGCAGTGTGCACAACATGATCCATTCGTGTGTTGCACTACTTTCAACCCACAGCTACAACACATATTCTTGGTTCCAACGAAGGCTACCCAAGATTACAGCGTGGTTCCTTTAGGGCTGGCCAAAACCCATACATTAACCATGGAAATTGAAAATTAAAGATATGAAATTGAAGGGGAAGGAGAGATGAAATACCATCGCTTTGCGGATTTGAAAACCGTCCACCAAATTTCTTGCACCGATTGATCAAAGTAAATCTTGATTCCATGAAGGTGGGTAACATTTTTTGGCCAAATTTGGCAATGAAAACCTGATTTTTTACTCATGTGCTAGATACAAGCCCTAGAAACGCATATATTCCATGTGAATTTCAACTTGCAGGAAAAAACAAATTGTAGAATATTATGTTGGCTTCCCAATGATATTTAAAAAGAAATATTCTGATGTCATTTAATGTGTGAAATTTCNTATATATATATATATGAGCATGATCTACACAAAATGCACAATGGTCTACATAATTTTTTGTTAATTTATTTCGCAATATACAATTATTTGTTATTTTTCGAAAGTGACCACATTTCATTTCAACATCATTTTATACACGTTTTTCCATTCGAGCTTTTTTTTCACATTTTCAAAAATTGAAAAACCAAAGATACCCTTTTGAAGAGGATGCGTCGATGTGTGGGCTGTGCATTTTTAAGAAATTTTTGGATGTGTATATTTTACCCTGCGGATTTTTCTTTAAGCTTCTTCAAAGTTGTTGTTAGGTTTTCTAAGTGTAAGTTTTAGAATGAATTAAAAAAACCATATGATGCCAAAACTCATGCATGATGCCTAAATGGATAGAGGATTCAATGATGAAACTATCAGTATAAACTCCACTCAGCTATGTGCCATGAATGGTAGGGTTTACGCCCTTGGAAGAGACAGAGAATTTTTTATTTGTCTGTAAGAGGGATAATACTTTATTTTTTAGGCCCTCAGTCGAGGTATGTAGCTTGATCGAGGTATTCAAATCCCTCGATCGAGGTTTTAAGAGTAGCTAGATCGAGGGTTTATTAGGCCCTCGATCGAGGGTCTAATAAACCCTCGATCGAGCTACTGTTAAAACCTCGGTCGAGGTAGTTTTGAAACCCTCGATCAAGGGCCTATTTTTGTTAAAATCTGAAAACAAAATTCTTGGGAATGAACTTAGGCATTGATGACATTAATTCCATTCCAACTACATCTCGGTCAAGGTTTTCTTAAACCCTCAATCAAGCTTCTACTAAAACCTCGATCAAGGTTCTAACACCTCGATCAAGGGTTTAGAAGAAGCTAGATCGAGGGTTTAAGAAAAACTCAATCGATCGTTTGTTAAACCCTCAATCGAGGTGTTAAGTCCTCGATCGACGGCTTAAAAATTGCTCGATCAAGGTACATTTTTTTGTTTTTGCCGAAAGCGCCTTGCAAAAAATGTAACCCAGCTCCATGGATGTAACCGTAGTTGTGTTAGGTTGTGGGAACATTTGTAGTCATTTTTCTATCAAAATAAACCTCATTTTGCATCCTTTACCTAGCTACCCTTGAAAATAAGGCTCCCTCCCTCATGGAGTTATCTTTAAGCCCTGGTCTGACTCCTTAGAATTGACTATATTTCTGAGTCACTTGTTATTTCAGACTCGTTAGAGTAATTGAATGATCATAAACATCGGTGGCAGGTTATCACTTTTTCGGACCGTGTGGATTACTTACAAAAAATGAATACTCTATTTTCTTCAGAATCTAGAAGAGTATTTTTAAGCATAGGGTTATCTCTTTTTCAGACCTGGAGGACTAAACTTACGAAAAATGAACCTATTCGAGCTTAGTTTTCTATTTTTTTGTGCTTTGGACCTAAACATGAAAAATATTCCGAGCATACTTTATGTCTTTTTCATGCTCACTAAACTCTAAGAACAAAGCGTCGAGTTATTGTTGTTAGTCCCATTCTCGTTAATAAATGGAACTTTTTGAGTGATCTTTCCTTCTTTCACACTCGTTAAACTAAGGCTATATGCTTCTTTTGAAGGTGCATTGGTTAGGTGATAATTTAATCATTTTTTGACCTTCCTGACTAAGTACAAAAAATGTATACCTTGGTTCTTCAGAAGCTAAGAGAGTTCTCTTGTGGATTTTTTTATACTTTCTTCAGACTCTTGAGACTAAATTTAGGAAAAAACACCCCCCTAGAGTCTTCTTTGGAGTTTTCAGACTCTCAAAACTATGAAAGCACCATTAGGGGAGATTTGAGGTAAAAAATGGGCCTCAAAACAAAAATTGCACCATTAAAATTCACTCTATAAGAACCAATAGAATTCAAGATGATGATGTCAACCATAAGGGTAAAATTTGTAAAAGAAAATGGAGGGAAAAAGAAAAACTATTTTTTCTTATCGTATTTTTGGTATATCTCCTTATCGGTTCACCAAAATGTCGAGTTTGGGGACTCGTACCCACACTGCATACTTCTGAGGTATGCACGACAGTCAAAAATGGAAATTTCGATAAAATAACGTATTTTAATATTACAATACATTTTTAATTGAAATTTTCATTTTTGGGTGCCGTGTGTACCTTAAAAGTATGCAGAGTGGGTATAGGTTTGATGTGGAATTAAATTATGCATTCAACGAGTCCCTAAACTCAAAATTTGGTTGAACGGATAAGGAGATATGCCAAAAATACAATAAGAAAAAATATTTTTTCTTTTTCCTCTCCAAAATTTAGAACTTTTATTTTATTATTATAACTCTTATTTTATTATTCCCCTTATGAGTCCCATTTTAGACCTCAAAGCTCCCATAATGCGATGATTATTTACTAATTTGGCCTCGTAAAATCCATGGATCGGTGATCTATCAGCATTATTCTCTCTTTTCTTCAAGCTTGCAAAAAATGAAGAAGGACTTGAGTTGACTTTCTTGGACTCGTTAAAACTTAACAAGAAGGGAAAGGAAGAATTTGACTCTTTTGGTGATAGGTATGTTCACAGCATGTCATCCTTGAACAAAGAACTTTTTGAGCCTTCCGATGCTCATGTCTCAGTTTTTCACTTCCAATTCAACTATCACTTCGAGTTATTACTCCTCCACTTGTCCTTTATACATGAGGAATATGTTCATGTTTGCTACATGACAGATAAGTCTACTTGTACCATCTAAAATTCTAAAGTTTCCTTGGGCCATCTTTGTGCCGTGCTCATTGTTCAAGGATCTTTTCCTCTATCTGGTCATCCTGATTCTTATCATCTTCATCCCCAAGAATTCCTTGTGTCTACCTCACCTCATCCAATATTCCAGTTACACTTGTGATTTGTTGAAGGATCCATTGCCTTTCTCCTCGCACTACGGCTTCCGATCACTACATCTTGAAGAAGAAGACCTAGAGTTTTGAATATTGTACCGTAGGATTCATTACTCATATTAATGGATTCCTTTACATTAGTTGTCAGCATCAATCATTCACTAACACTCTGATGAATTTCTTCCATGTTCGACTGCAGCTCACATATTCACATGGTGGGAATCTTACTAGTTTATATGGATTTGAATGAAGACCTTAGGTTACAATATCTATAACCTAAGTTGCACAATATGGTGTTGTGCTCTGTGACACTCTTTCTTGCTTTTGAATACTCATCATCGTACTATTGTGGCTTAGATCTACCATTGTAAAACATACGTGGCCTTGTTTGACGTACTATATGATGTAATATGATATTGTTAAGGAGCTAGTGCTCCACTTTATTGAACATGGCATCTTCAGTAATGATTTTGTACATGATTTTGATCTGTCTATTTTAGGTACCTCTCTTTGACCTTGATAACTGAGCTTCCTGAAGATAAAAGCTTTTTAATGTATTTCGGTCATTGCTTCCCTCTGACCTCATACATTAGGGGACATCTCTTATACGGTGATCTCAGTACTGAAATTGAGTATGTTGGTACACAAAAGGAAATTATGGATATATGTTTCCCAAAACCTATAGATGAGCATGAGCCTTAATCTACATTACTTCCTCCAACCTTGCTCATGATTTTTAATAAGTTTGTCTAGCAACCGCAACTCTTATCATTGTAAGTCACGGGTCATTCGTGGCTCGTGTGTTATGTAACCCGCGGTTGGATGATCACAATATGTATTCATGGGTTTCCTTCATAGGATTCATTATTCATTCATGACCTACCATTATATCCACTCACGGTTACCATAAGACAAAAATTAGAAAAATAAAACATGATTAGTCATGGACAGTTGGATTCGAAATCATAATGTCCTTAACCTCCCTAGCCATCCTAACCATTATAACTCCACCTCATTACCAAGTATAAATATAGGGGAGGGGTTGAGGATAGAGGAAGCAAGTTAGAAGAGAAAGGTTATGTTGGAAGAAATACCTTGGATATTGGAGCAAGAGAACTTAGTTTTTGGTCAGCAAAGGAGGGCTTGTCTTAGATAGAGGTTGTATCAATCCTTGCTTATGAATAAAGAGTGATTTTCTTCCACATTGTGTATTGATGTTCTTACTTTTTATGATTTGTGAAATTCATTGTCATCTATCTTTATATGAAACTGTAATATTTCATTTAACTTTATATAACAATTAAGATATGTGTTAGATATCAATCTCTTTTGCATGTGTTGATCATCTTGAAGTTTCTGGAGCATTTGGACGAAGGTTTAAAGCTAGGACCAACCTTCATAAATAAGGTGCATGTGCTTTATACCATATTTCTCTCACAAATATCTCTAGATTGTTGTATGACTGCAAGTTAAATATTTGTATATTGATTACCCAAAACCCATGTGAGATAAGGAAGAATCCCTGAACAACAACAATGAATCATAACCACTGATGAACATTGACATATGACATTTCTATTGGGAACATAGGATTTCGACATAAGTAAACCAATATTATCATAATGCCATGTAACTATTTAGAAACATAACAATACATCATAATATTTCAAGATTACCATAAAATGATATAGCGTTTAAAGGATGTCATAATGTAAAATAATTGTATAGGAATGTATCAAATTGACAAAACTTGCATATTGCAATGCAACATTGTAATATCCCTAAATTTGACCTTGACAATATTGGGCATGAGCCCCACTACATATGATTTAATTTGATGTTATGTTTATGTCAATATATTGGGCGTATGCCTGACTGCACATGAGTTATGCTTATTAGATAGATACATTGGGTGTGATCCAATGCACATGTTTTATTGTCTTGTATATGATTATATATGTTGGGCATAGGCCCTGATGGACAAGGGCTATTGTCATTGTACTGGGCATAGACCCCAATGTACTAAATTTATTATTACGTGCTTGGGCACAAGCCCTAATATATATTGATACGATTATTGTGATGTATTGTGCAGAAGACTGAATGCATGATTTATTTCTATGATGTGTTGGGTGTAAGCCCTGGAGCACATGGGTTATGAGATTTTGTGTTGAGCATAAGCCCTGGAGCACATGAGTTATGAGATAATGTGTTGAGCATAATATTTGGAGCACATGGGTTATGAGACTATGTGTTGATCGTAAGCACTAGAACACATAGGTAACCCCAACAAGTAAAGAAATGAAGTGTTGGGCATAATCCCTGGAGCACTCCAACTTGATGTTGAGCATAATCTCTGGAGCATCAGATCATTGGCCATTGTATTCCTAGGTGTATTGTACAAGTGCATCCTAGTATTAGTGTTGAGCGATAGACTTTGGAATCACACTAGTGTAACACCCGATGGATAGTGTTGAGCATAGGATTTGAATAGCACTAGGGGTTACTGTAATTAAGGGTGTTGAGTTGGAAAGACTCTGAATAGAATCAACCATCATCATACTTATATAAGTTGATTAATTAAAATTTCAAATCTACTTCTCATCAAGGACTAGAAGAACTGCCACGAATACGAGGTAATCCAACATGCAAGGAAGATTTAGAGCTACCTAACCTAGTTGACCAACCAAACCCCAGTTGAGGCCTTGATAAAAGAAATAAACGTAAACTAAAGGAAGCATCAAAATATATAACTATGATATATGATGCATGGATAATAAGTAAAGTCTATATATATATATATATATATATATATATATATATATATAAGAAATAATGGTAACTAAAATAAAGAGTGAGAGTCTATGTAGATATTATATCATAAACTAAATATTTAAATAAATATTATATTCTAAAAGCTCAAGTAGGAACTAGTGAAAGTTCTTAGTTAACAAAATAAATATTTATTACATAAAAATCAAACTAAACCTTTTTTTTTTAAGAAAACAGTAAAATCTTGATTTAACTGAAGTTAAACCAAATGCCTTTTTTCCCAAAAGATTACCTATAAGAACAAAGGAAAGAGAAATCTTAGGGGATCTGATTATTATTCCTAGATGGGTTTGGAGAGCATTTTCCAACCCAAACATTTTTAAGAATACAGAGCCTAATTTTTCCAAACAATAGAAGCCTCACCCTTAGGAGTTTTAGATCTCTTGTAAGTTGGAGCCATGTCGGGGGGATCTGATTGAGAACTAGGAACGGTTCTAGGTCATGGTTGTGAAGAATGTGGCAGTTCCAAGGTCATTTGATTACCATTCCTAAGGTTATAAATAAAGAGTGTTTTATTAATTTTGAGTGTTGAAGTGTATAGGGTTCTAAAGCCATTTCAACGCTACATAATTGCACGTAAGAGATTTCCTATATTTCAGTTCTTATCTCTATTTTGTTGATATTTACAGCTTGAGATTATAACCATTAGGTTTTGTATTGGGAGCTATAATTTGCTCATCATCATTATGAATAAATATTTTAGGATGTCTTATTAGTTAAGATAGAATCTCAATTTAAATTCTTATAAAGATTTTAGGATAAATTTCTTATCGGGTTTGTGTTAAATTAGCTTTAAAAACTTCTATAGTTTTGTAGGGTTTAGACTAGATTTAACATTTAGTCCGGATAAAGTTAATGATCAAAATTTTCCCAAAACATAGAAAAAAATACTGAATTCATACATATAAAATCTATATCCCAACAACATTATAAATTATCTATTAAATCATTTTAACAGATAGGGCAAAGATATTTTTCCAAAAACAAGCATTCACTCCAGCCAAGCAAAGCTGGTGTTGGAGCTCAGTTTTTAAACCTAGAGTATAAACAAATCACATGTATAAATTTCTAACACAGAATTATAAACTCATATTAAAACTAGAACCCTTAAGCCTAATATTACAGAACACTCGCAAGGGATTACAACATTAGCTAAACTGATTACTACCAGTTAAATAAACTATCCATTAAACAAACATTTGACAAACTAACAATAACACATGATCATGAACCAGGGATCGAATCCCTTGGTGACAAAAACAACATAAATTGTGCACAGCATTCGCTACTTAAAGTATTAAAAATAATTCAATAAAATATACAATCATCCACAATATCAACGAACTATTGAATTTCCATAAAGAACAAATTTTCAGTTGTCCTGTAAAAATGATAGGCCAATATTCTAAATTTTGGCATATTAATGTTTCCCAGCGTTCATACACACACACACACACACACATATTATCTAAGCTAGAGTAAATAGAAAAATCATGACAAAACCACCATTCCTCAGGCATTGGCTGAAAGCCTGTTAACGTTTCTTAAAATGAAATAAATTGAACATAAACCATAAATTAAACACAGTCAGAGTATAATGACCCTCTACCACCCTCTTTCGAAACTTCTTAAGATTTGGCGGGAAGACATTCACGCCATACCAAAATAATTGATAATAGATCAACCATCAAATCCCATTTAAACTAAGCATTCGCTGGAAGCCAGCTTATGTTTTTAAAAGGGAGTTAAACAAAATTATATCAACCATTCCAAATACACAGGCTAAGTTACCATGATAATACACCAACG